>CM035128.1:38063683-38458683 GCA_020205605.1 Panax ginseng | reverse complement strand
TTAAATGAAATGAATATTATAAGATATAAAATGGGGTTAATATAAAATTAATAATGATTCCTAGCAAGACTTAAACACTTGAATGAACTTCGAGTATGAAATATAGTGAGATGTAAGTCGAAAGTAAACACAATCAAATGGAACATTGTGTATTGATAATAGAAAGGGTAATGAGATATAGAGTAAAGTTTACATTACAATTAATATGCATTACTATGTGACTAATAGTTGATATGCATGATTATATAATTGTGTAGTAGGGCGTGAAGTGTAGATGGCATAAGTCGTTAAACTATTATTAGTAAACAACGATTAAGGCAAGTCTTTCAATTCCTATTTGCTATGTGAACTTGATGATGAACTGTTTTAAATATTTATTACAAAGAGCATGACGTGTTATATATGTTGAAAGTACGAAACGTTAAAGTCAATTTATGACTATGTTGATTGAATAAAGAATGTTGATTGAGTAAGGAACTCAATCTTTATACTTGTTATGTGAACTGCAACATGTATGTTATGTTAGTCTAATGTTTATAAGATGTATGTTGAGCATGTTATTATGTGCTACGTGATGCATGAAAATTTTTAGATTTTGTTGGGCTGTCGAGCTCAACCTTGCAAATAACCACTTTTGCAGCAAGGTAACGTTATGTTCTACTTGAAAGACATGAATCAGGTGTAGCATGAAGATTTAGATATTTTGGCTAAGTTATTATTATTTTAACCATGTTTAAGGTTCCGGATAATGTATGATGTTTAATAGATGTTGAGTTATAAAGTTTAAGTTTTGTCCGTTGTATAAAGGGTATTGAACCTGGATGTAAGTTTTAGTCTATTAACTCTGATAAAGTGAGTAATAAACTAAGTATGGTTCGAAGGTAGGAAAAAATAAAGGTTTTGAGAAATGTACTTGATAAATTATAATGATTATGTAATGATAAACTATAAAGTTTGAGTTATCCGATATGTACAGGTTATCAGATTGAAATGTAAGATTTTATATAATAACTCTGATGAAGCGAATTATAAAATAATTTGATTCAGAGATGTGTAGATGATAAAGGTTTTTATTCAGGAAATTAAAGTAAGAAGACATAAAAGTTTTAATTATTCTGCATTTTATTAAGTTTAACATCGAATAATGATGTAAAATTAGAAGTTAGACGTATTATTAATGACTAAAGTTGAAAGATGATTTGTATGAATTTTGGGGTCGTTACACTTATCATATTAAAATACAAAACAATTTCAAAATTTTTAGAGCAAGAAAAATGGATTAAAATACCCCTAGACCAAATTGATCCAAAATAGTTTTATTTCTCTTTTTCTTTAAGCTGGACTGTTTTCACAAAAATAGTTGCCATGAATTGTCCAGTTAATATATTTGAGTACTACCACTTGGGTTTAAAAGCTAACTTAAATATCTAACACTCCTCTTTGACGGATCGCAAAAAGATGTGTAGATGCCAAATGGTAGATTTTCAAAGTTAAGAAAAGTTAGGGTTTTCAAAACTAGAAAACTTATTTTTCTTTTCTTTCTTTTGATCAACTTTTAAACATCCAAAATGGTTAGATCCATACATAAAACACTATAAAATATGTAGATATAAGGTTTTTTTAAGTTTAAAAATATTAGATCTTTATTTTATCAAAAACCAACAAAATAAAATAAATAAACTAATTTATAATTAAGTTTTATACCTTTGATGAGGACGGATCTAAAACACTCCTCTTAAATAACATTCTCTCTTAAATACCACAATTTTATTAAAACTAAGTTGTTTTGGAGATTCTTTTAAAAAATAAGTTAGGCGCGGGTGACATTTTTGTAAATAAAAGAAAAGCAAGTTGGACCACTCTATTTTAATATTATTTTGTATTTTAAAAGAATCTGCAAAATGACGTAGTTTTAATAAAGGCGTGCTATTAAAGAATGAGTGCTATTTAAGAGGAGTGCTTTAGATCCATTTTGTACCTTTGATTTATGTGTACTCTTTCTTCTTCTACCAAAATAAAAGATGTAGTGTGATGGCATAAAACTTAGCTATCTTCCTCTTCCTTTGAACCCCACAGATTCTCTTTTTTTTTTCTTTTTTTTTCTTTCTAAGCTTTTTTTTGAATTAATAAGAAGTGAAGTAACTTTTTAATTTGCAAAAAGGGGATGTGTATTTGTTGTTGGTAAATATGTATAGATATTGTAGCGCCCCCAAATTCGGGTACTATTTACCTCAGATCTGGTACGTTACGATACATCATTTCTATAACTATTGTGGAAGATATAAACATAAATTGTTTATGAAATTAAATTTTACACATAATCCCCAATGTCTGTAACCTTAACTTAATACATACCTTCAATATCCTACACGATTTACAAGGCCATTTGCATCAAATACTTTTACAATTTTAACTCCATAACATTCCAATTAAGGAATTTTCCTTTGCCTCTGTCTTTATTCAAGCTTTCATCTTAATCTGAAAATTTTATCATGATATAGCAAGGGTGAGCAACAAATTTGCCCAGCGTGTTTTAAATACAATGAAGATATGTCATGATTGGAAAGAAAGAATAAGCTTTCAAGTTTTCAACAATGTAATAATTGTGAAATAACATGAATCAAGTTTCAATAATTGAATAGTGAATTGAATTAATAATGTTTGGCGATCAACAATGACCATGAACAATTTAAGCTGAACCATATGGTAATGAAGGTGATCAGCCTTTTATACCTGATGAACATACGCAACATGCACCAAGTGCGAATCAATAATCAGTATAGATGTGAATAATCAATAATAATTATTCATTAGCATGCTTTAAAAATACAACTCATGTTTGAATTAGGGAAAACTTGTGTAACGACCCCAAAATTCATACAATTTAACTAACGACTTTGGTCGTTAATAATACGTCTAACTTCTGATTTTTACTTCATTATTCGATGTTAAACTTAATAAAATACGGAATAATTTGAACTTTTCTGTCTTCTTACTTTAATTCCCTGAATCAAAACCTTAATCATTTACACATCTCTGAATCAAGTTATTTTATGATTTGCTTCAGCAAAGTTATTATATAGAATCTTACATTTCAATCCGATAACCTTTACATATCAGATAACTCAAACTTTGCAGTTTATTATTACATAATTATTGTGATTTATCAAGTACATTTCTCAAAACCTTTATCTTTACCTACCTTTGAACCATACTTAGTTTATTACTCACTTTATCAGAGTTAATAAATAAAACTTATGTAACAATCCAGAATTTTATTTATAATTCTAAATATTTATTGAATTAAATAAATATTTTTAATTGATGTGTTTGTTGTTTAGTAGATATTTATTGGATTATTTATTAGTAAGTAAATAATCCATGAGTTATAGAAATTAACTTAATTAAGATAAAAGAGTGAAGAATGTGACGATTTGATTATTGGAGTTGTGATTCTGGGGACAGAATCTTTGTAAGGAGGGAAGGATGTAACGATCCGAAATTTAAAATTGTAATATTAAATATTTATTAAAATATAAAAATTTATTTGATGTATTTATTATTGAAATTGATGAGATAAATAATTTATTGATGTAATGGTTGCTAGTAAATATTTATGAATCTAAATTCATTAGATAATATTCTAAATTAAATTAATTTACAATTTAGAGAGTTGTAATATAACATGAGATGTTATATTGTTGTTTTAATTTAATAATTTAAGGTGGTATATTAAGTTATTAAATAAAATTATAATGAAATTATAATTTTGTGATATTTGGTTAAGTGGGAAATTTATTTAGTATGTGGTAATTAGTTTATTTAATTAAGATTTGATATGGAAATGCAAGTAAACAATGCGGGACAATAAACTATATTATAAATGACTTATGAAAATAAATTAAAAGAGTTTTAATTTGGTTTTACCAAACGAAGCCTTAGAGCTTTTAAAATTCTTATTTCAATCTCGTTTTGCCAAACAAGGTTTAAGGAATGATTAAGTCATTATTTTAAGTGGTTTTACCAAACAAGGTATAAGGATTAATTGATTAATTTTAATTATGTTAGCCAAACAAGCCTTATGACTTTTGATTTTCAAAATTTGATAACTAATGTCAATTAAAGTTATATACTTAATATCTATATTATTATTATTATACGTTATATTTTTGTTAGTGCGTAAGTTAGAAGTTAGGGAGAAAGACTCAGAAGAAAGAAAAAGAAGAAAAGAAGAAATTGAGAGAAAACTTGAGGGAATCCTGAGAGATTTTGAGAAAGGAATGGGGGAAAAGAAGTCTTGTTGAGCAAAGGAAGAAAATTTTTACCTTCTAGCATACAAGGTATCCTCTTACCCTTTTAAAATTCTAAAAGTTGTGGTTGTCTTCTCTTCTAAAATTCTCTGTAAAATCTTTGTAGAGGTTGAATTAATTGTTATATATAGTTTATATGATAAATTAGTTGTTGTGAGACTGTTTTCATAAGTTTATATATGAGTATAGTCAATGAATTCATGTTTTGTATGTTATGGCTTAGTTGGAATCAAAGTTTAGTTATGAAATCATGATGAAAACCTTAAATTAATGATGTATTCTGATAGTACTTGGAAAAACGAAAACAACCCAAGTTGAACGAGTCAAAAATGGATGTAAAATGAATCCAAAGTGAAGAATTTCGCTATAAATGTCAATTAATGAGGTAATAAGAGAAATAGTAAAATTAAAGGTTGTAATCTTTGATGTTTGTGTTGTTTATGTGGTTAGAAATGTGTTAGAAACATTAGTTGATGTTTCTCTAAACATATTACACCTTGGGTAGGTTGGTATGGTTGTTAGAAAGGAGTTTGTAGGCCTAATTTGGCTTTTTATAATGTTCGGGATCGATATTCGCGATTCGCCAATTTTGGAAAAACAAAATCTGACAGGACATGTTTTACTAAAACAGCCATACTGGTTTCATACGAACTCCGATTGAGGTGATTCAAGATGATCCGGAACGAGGACGAATAGAAATATAACTTTTTTTCTTTAAGGTTTTCAATTTGAGGTTGTTAGGAAGGTTCAAAACAGTAATCTTTGTGACTGTTACGTAATCGGAGGCAATTGGAGGGCGTCGGGCATGTACGTGTGCTAGTGTAGTTCTCTTGACGATAAAAGATGTTGTTATAAATTATAAAAAATGAATGTTAGTAAATATAATGATGTTTAAAATTAATATAATAATATATTAGATAAGTTATAGAAGCATAGTAAGCATGCACAAGAGAGGCAAATCGGGCGTGTGACGAATAAACGTCGAAACGCCGTGATACGTGTTAATGAACGTAAAAAAATGTTTTAAGTCAAATGAAATAGATATTATAAAATATGAAATGGGTTTAATATAAAACCAATAATGATACCTAGCAAGATTTAAACACTTAATTGAATTTTGAATATTACATAAGTCAAAAAGTTAACACAATCTAATTTAACATTGTGTGCTATCTAATAGGAAAGATTATATGATGTGGAGTAGAGGTTACATTAAAATTAATATGTGTTGTTATGTGACTAATAATTGATGTGCACGTGAAGTGCAGATAACTATAAGCTATTAAACATTTATTGGTAAACAACGATCAAGGCAAGTCTTTCAGTTCCTATTTGCTATGTGAGCTTGATGATTAACTATTTTAAATATTTGTTGCAAAGAGTATGAGGTGTATATATATGTTGAATGTATGAAATGTTAAAGTCAATTTATGACTACGTTGTTTGACTAAAGCATGCTAATTGAGTAAGGAACTCAATCTTTATAATTGTTATATGAATTGTAGCATGGATGTTATGATAGTCCGATGTTCATGATATATATGTTGAGCATGTTATTATGTGCTACGTTATGCATGAAAAGCTATTAGATTTTTTTGAAATTTGTTGAACTCAACCTTGCAAATAACCACTTTTTTGAGTTAAAGATTTAAAGGTAAGGATATGTGCTATGTGAAATATAGAGACCCATATTCACGAAGATTGCTTATGTTTTATGGGAAATGTATTTAATATTTTGAATGTAACATGTTGTTGAATTGTAAGTTGAGTTATCCGATGTATATGGATACCTATTTATGATGTAAGACTTTGTATAGTTATTTTGTTGTAACGATTCACGATATAAATTTGAATCGAAGAGATGTAATGTAAAGATTGCGATTTAGGGCAATAAAGAAGGAAATGTATAAAAGTTTTAATTATTCCGCAAATTTCAATGGTTGTATTACCGTTTAATGATGTAAAATTAGAGGTTGATTGTATTATTAACGATCGAAGTCGAGAATTAAATTGTATGAATTTTGGGGTCGTTACAACTTACATCCAGGTTCAATACCTTTTATACAACGAACAAAACTTAAAATTTATAACTTAATATCAACTAACCATCATACATTATTCGGAACCTTAAACATGGTTCAAATAATAACAACTCAACCAAAGTATATAAATCTTTATGCATTACATCTGATTCATGTCTTTCAAGTAACGCTTAGCATTACCTTGAATCCTTAACCTGCAAAGGTGGTTATTTGCAAGGTTGAGCTCGACAGCCCAGTAAATGTAACAGTTTTCATGCATCACGTAGCACATAATAACATGCTCAACATATATCTCATAAACATTGAACTAACATAACATACATGATGAAGTTCATATAACAAGAATAAATATTGAGTTCCTTACTCAATTAGCATTCATTACTCAATCAACGTAGTCATAAATTGACTTTAACGTTTCATACTTTTGACATATATATATATATATATATATATATATATATATATATATAACACATCATGCTCTTTGCAACACAGATTTAAAACAGTTCATCATCAAGTTCACATAGCGAATAGGAACTAAAAGACTTGCCTTGATCGTTGTTTACAAATTTTAGTTTAATAGCTTACAGCTATCTGCACTTCACGTGCCCTTTGATTCTTCTTTAAACCTAGAATAGATGATATGAATCTTCTTCTTCTTCCTTCTTTGATTCTCAAAACCTTCTCTCAATTTCTCTCTTTCTCTCTTCTTCTCTGTTTTCTAACTCTTAGCTTTAGGAAAATACTGAGTGTAACCCCCCAACTGATGAATACGTGAACTTTATGTAATGAACCCAAAATTCATACAATTCAACTATAGACTTCGGTCGTTAATAATACGTCTAAATTCTGATTTTTACATCATTATTCGATGTTAAACTTAATAAAATGCGAAATAATTAAAACTTTTCTATCTTCTTACTTTAATTCCCTGAATCAAAATCTTTATCATTTACATATCTCTGAATCAAGTTTAATTTATAATTCGCTTCATGAGAGTTATTATATATATATAAACTTACATATCAAATCGATATCATTTATACATCGGATAACTAAAACTTTAACTTTACAACTCAACATACAATATACATTATAAAATATTGGGTACATCTCATGAACCTTAATCATGGTTTAAAGAAATAACAATCTTTAACTAAAATATATAAATCTTCATGTATTACATCTGATTCATGTCTTTCAAGTAGTACATATCATTACCTTGAATTCTTAACATGCAAAAGTGGTTATTTGCAAGGTTGAGCTCGACAGCCCAGCAAAATCTAACAGTTTTCATGCATCACTAGCACATAATAACATGCTCAACATACATTTCATAAAAATTGAACTAATATAGCATACATGTTGCAGTTCATATAAAAGTATAAAGATTGAGTTTCTTACTCAATCAACATTCATCACTCAATCAACGTAGTCATAAATTGACTTTAACGTTTCATACTTTCAACGTATATATAACATATCATGCTCTTTGTAAAAGAATTTAAAACAGTTCATCATCAAGTTCACATAGCAATTAGGAACTGAAAGACTTGCCTTGATCGTTGTTTACCAATAACAGTTTAACAGCTTACAGCTATCTGCACTTCATGTGCCCTACACAATTATATAATCATGCACATCAACTATTAGTCACATAGTGACGCATAATAGTTGTAATGTAAACTATACTCTATATCTCATAACCCTTCCTATTATCAATACACAATGTTCAATTTGATTGTGTTAACTTTCAACTTATATCTCACCATATTTCTTTTTAGGTCACACTTGAAGTTTATTCAAGTGTTTAAGTCTTGCTAGGACTACTTATTAGTTTTATGTAAACCCCATTTCATATCTTATAATGTTCATTTCATTTGAATTAAAACACTTTTTACGTTCAT
This sequence comes from Panax ginseng, assembly GCA_020205605.1. NCBI lineage: Eukaryota > Viridiplantae > Streptophyta > Magnoliopsida > Apiales > Araliaceae > Panax > Panax ginseng. Next base: position 38,450,424 of record CM035128.1, on the reverse strand, counting down.
TAACACTTGTCACGGCGTTTCGACGTTCATTCGTCACACGCCCGATTCGTCTCTCTTGTGTATGCTTAGTATGCTTATACAACTTATCTAATACATCATTTATTAATGTTAATAATCATTATATTTACTAATATTCATTTTTTATAACTTGGAACAACATCTTTATCTTCAGAAGCACTACTCTTGCATACGTGCATGCCTGACGCCCTTCGATTATCCCCGAAAACATAACAGTCCTAAAGATAACCATTTTTACCCCTGTTACTGACCTCAAATCTAAAAACTTAAAGAATGAAAGTTGTAGCTCTATTCTTCCTCGTTTCGGATCATCTTGAATCTCCTCAATCGGAGTTCATATGAAAAGGTTATGGCTATTTTGCTATAGGAGGTCAAAATAGTCACATCAGACAAATCTAGAGTGCAATTTGCTTAATTAAGCCTTGGACACGATCAGTTTTGCACCCCAAAAGACTCGGGGCATAGTTCAAATTTTTGCAGATTAGCGAATCGGGACTTGTAGTTTCTTTGTTCTTGCGAATTTTTGACCCTTTCCTCCTTCTAATCTTCATAACTTGAGTTATAAACATCCAAATTAGTTCCTTTTTGATTCTATGGATTCGTAATTCATAGAAATACAAGATAATAAAATTATAACAATTTACAGAAATATTAACCAACCTAAATCTTGACCCAAAACTCATGTTCATACTAAACTTTCATGTTTTAACATGTTTAACAAATTTATTCACTACGAATTCGTTTCTTAACCGAATTGATTCATTCAACTTGCGTTCTTTTCATTTTTCAATGTACTAACAATCTCTATTAACAATTTTAGATTATATACATGTTCTAACCATCAATTTAAGCCTTAAAATAGACCAAAATACATATACTAAGCCATAAACCAAATTTCTTCTTCTAACACTTGTTTCCACGAATTTGATAACATGAAAACCTGTTATAGATTACATATAACTAATTATACATACTAATTAACATATATTATGAGACCCCAAATTTTATGAAATGAAAGTATTTAATTTTCTTATAATTATTCTATTTAGTAAATGGTTAAATTGACAAAGGTTAAAGTTAAGGGTAATATTTGAAAATTTTGCAAAGTATGCAAGTTGGTATGAAATATTCATTTGGTCGAGGAATATTCTTTTTGTCAGGGAATATCCGTGCGACGGCACAATCATTGGTGGACCCCACAATGGAAGAATTGTCGTAGTTAGAAAACGACAGAATTATCTTTTTATAAAAATAACGACGAGTGTTACCGTTAAAAGCTGTTGAACTACGGTAGTAAAAGTGCGATGTCTGGCGTGGTTGCATAGTAGCACACAATATTGATTATTGATGCTTACGTAAGAAGTCACTCAGTTATACTCATTATTATTGCTACAATAATTGCTTTGCATCATATCTCTCGTATTATTGATTTGATTATTGTCACAATATCATCGCATAATATGTTATATTATTAAATCAATAATTGAGACGGTAAAGTTATTCATATTATTATTTGCAATATTGATAATGTCTAGAAGTTCTGTCAAGGAGAGGTTTGGTCACCTAATTGCGCGCCAATAGGGAGAAATCCTTATCGGAAAGCCCCCTCTTTTCTGGGAACGACATGGTTATTAAATATTATGAATTATAATATTAATGATGAATAAGTTCGTATTGATTAAAGATGAAATTGATAGTTCCATTGTGTGGAAATTATTAGTGTTAGTGGAAATAGACATTTATTTCGATAATAATTGATATTTGGAAGTTATATTGATCAATCGGGTAATTAACCGAATAAATGAGCAATTAATTGCTATTAATTCATATGCTTATAACTATGTGTTCACATGTGTGTAATATTGATTCACATGATTTACTATTAGGGGAGTTGGTGTAAGATTGATAATACTTGCATGATTAAATTAAAAATGGAGGTATGGATGAAGGTACTATACTATAATTAATTTTTTCACATGTTTAGAACTATTGAGTCACATGATTTACTATTGATTCACATGATTTACTATTAGGGGAGGTGGTGCAAGTTTGATAATACTTGCAGGACTAAATTAAAAATGAAGAAAAATAGGGAGGTATTATACTGTAATATTTTGAGGCCCAAAATGTGCAATTATGGAAACTACATTTTCCTATAAATAGAAGCTCATTCCTTCATTATTTTTCACCAATTCACTAAGTCCTACAAGAGCAATTATTATAGAGAAATTATAGAGAGAGAAGCTATAGAGGGAAAGAAGAAGCGAAGTCTGCTACTTCACTATTCGATATCCGATCTTCTTACGAGGTAAGGGATATTATTATTATAGTAAGGGGTATTATTCTTTCGTATTCATGAAGAGAGTTATTTTCTTTCAATACTCGTAAGGGTTGTTATTCCACTCTTTATAAGGGTTGTTATATTATAATAATGCATAGTGAAGAAATGCGTCATTATTCCATTCTTTATTATTATGTTGGAATAACCTATCTATCTGATCTATCTCATGCCCAGTGAATTCTGTTGTTATTCCATTCTTTATTATTACATTTGAATATCACATGCATGCGGATTACGCATGACTGGTTCCATTCTTTATTATTACATTGGAATATCACATGCATCTGCAATTACGTATGACCTAGTTCCATTCTTTATTATTCTATTGGAATATCCTATCTGTGTGGATTATGCATGACCTGGTTCTATTCTTTATTATTCTGTTAGGAATAACCTGTCTGCGCGGTCTATCACATGCATGGTGAATTCTTTTGTTATTCCATTCTTTATTATTCTATTGGAATAATCTGTCTATGTGGATTACCGCATGCATGGTGAATGATCCTTTGAATTCATTCTTTATTAAATTGTGGAAAGGATCTGTCTACGTGGATTACCGCATGGCGGGCGAAAATCCATTTGCAGTTTCGTATAATCTATTATACTCGTATGAGATATCATTTCTTTTGTACTCATCATGGAATATCATTTTATTTGGTTTTTTTTTTATGAATTACTATTCACTGGTTACTATTCACCTAGTTACTATTCACTCTAGTATTATTCACTCGGGTATTCGAGACACTTTTCGTGTCGGAGTACTATTCACGAGTTACTATTCACCCAAATTACTATTTACTCAAATATTATTCACTCGGGTATTTAGGGTACTTTTCATGCCGGGGTACTATTCACGAGGTACTATTCCCGAAGTACTATTCATAGGGTACTATTGCGGGGTACTATTTACCCGAAAAATATATTTCTTTTCTGTCCAAATTATTTTTTGGTACATGAATATTATTCTTGAATTTTACTCCACAAAGCAGTATCATGTTGACAATTTGGATATTTTTAAACTCTGGATAAATTTAAACTCTTTAATATTTATCCTTGATTTCGGTTGATTAATGCTTATATCATTATCATCATCCTCATGCTTATATTATGATGAAAGTCATCTTTGGCTTACGTGCAAAGATGGACTGTTGATTATTGGTTTTATAGTTGTATATCTTTGGCTTACGTGCAAAGATGGACTGTTGATTATTGGTTTTATAGTTGTATATCTCTGGCTTACGTGCAAAGATGGACGGTTGATTATTAGTTTTACAATTGTATATCTTTGGCTTACGTGCAAAGATGAACTATTGATTGATGAGTATATTTGGCTTATGTGCATAGATGAACTGTTTATTGGTATGATTATGACCATGGATCATTCGGTATAATCATGACCCATAATGTTAAAGATAATGTGGTAAAAGTCCTCATTGGCCCGTAGTGCATTGATGGACAGTTATTGGTATGATTATAACCAGGGATTATTCGGTATAATCATGACCATTGATGATTACATGAATATCATTGGCCGTAGTGCAAGGATGATTCGATGATGTGGATTATTTATTAAGCTGAGTCTCAGCGATAAAATATTGATTATACACTTTTAATTCGTAAAAGATAGTAGATATCATGCTCTACTTGACTCTTCTAAAATACAGTTGTATGTCTTTGGCCTGTAGTGCAAAGATGAATTGTTAATGAATATTTTTGCCATAGTGCAAAGATGAATTTATTAAGTATGATTATGAAAGCGGGAATTGTGATTTGGTATAACCATGATTTTTGATGTTTTGGTGAAGATAGGTGATGAAAATTATCTTCGTCCTAGGTGCGAAGAGGAATTTAGAATCACAATTATGATTATGAGTTATCATATGATTGTGGGCGAGGAATTGTTGATTGATGTTACGAGGATAAAACATTATTGGTGGACTTTTAACATAGAAGATAATAGATCGATGGTCTATTTGACTCTTCTAATGGATTGCTCGTTCTACCGCAACTATGGTTAAAAAGTTTTATCATCTACCATATGTTTTAAATCTCTGATTTATTACTGATGAAGTCTATTGATGATGTAAATTATCTTTAGTCATGATATTCTTAACTGGGCTAGTTGTGCTCACCCTTTTTGCTTCACAATTCCTTTCAGGTAATAAGAGTGTAATTTGGGTCGAAAGCGGGCCTAATGAGGAGAATAGAGCGGTGGTCTATAGCTGTTAAGGTTCTCCCTAAATAGTATGAAAATAATTTTATTGAGAATTTTAGATAAGTGTGTTGTATTGTATACGTCATTTAATATTTAATTTTGGTGAACCGAATAGGGTGAGGTTAACCCAACTTTGGAAGGGTGTTTTGCCACTATCATACAAGATGTCTAATGACATACAACCTCGTGTTATCATAAGACAGGATTATGCACATCCACTTGCTGAGTATATCTACGAGCACTACCTATATGATCTTGGAGTATGGTTGAAATATAATTTTTAATTGCAGACAGTGGAGATAGTTATATGTCAAGAGAAGACTCACCATTGGAAAGAACATGATAGTAATCTTCTCGTTTTTCTTTGGGGTCTATTAGATCAACCAAAGATAATTCTGTGGACATATGATATCTATCATAACCTAGACGCATGACCTCCCATGTATGAAGGTTTCCTTGAGCACTTCCCAAAGATTTTAATTTCTAAAACAATTTTTGACCGTACTTTTATGTAAAGTACCTTTGTAAGGTTGTGGTCGAGGCACCCTGAGAGTTACATACATTTGTATTAAAACTCATAGTTTAATTGTGGTCGTATTCTACACTACAGTTTAACAGTTGTATAAATAAAGTTTGTATTTGATTTTTAGAGTCTGATATCTGGCGACTCAAAATTGGTCGTGTGGACCTATTTTGGGGGCGTCACATATATGATCAGTCTCTTAACAATCTAACCACAAAAATCTAACTTTTCAAAAAACTCAAGAAGTATAATACTAAAAACTCAAAGCTAGATTATTACCTTTGATTAGTTATAAAATTTTGAACAATCTTCTTGTTTCTTCCTTCCATAATTCTCACAAATTCCATCTCTCAATTTATAGAGAACTTCTTCTCTTTCTCTCTTAATTTCTCTCTTTCTCTCTTCTTCCCTTCTTCTCCTCTTCTCTATTTTCTAACTCTTAGCCTTTAGGAAAATACTGAGCGTAACCCCCAACTAATGAATACGTAAATTTAAGTTGGGTTATGTAAGACCCCAACTTATTATAAATAAAATTGAATTTTCCTTTATTCATTATTCTAAATTAATAAGGGTTAATTTGATATAATGCTTTGGTTATGGGTGAAATGTGCAATTTTTACAAAATAAACAAGTGGTTATTAAAATATTCATTTTTTTGGGAATATTCGTTTGGTCGTGGAATATTCTTCTTTGTCGGGGAATATTAAATTGACGGTAAGTATGACCATTTGTGGGCCCATAACGAAAAGCGATTGGATAAAAGAAAGCGACAAAGATTGAGTTTTATAAATAAGCAGGCGTAGTTATTCAAGTATTAACTTTGTTGGATTACGGTGGTTAAAAATCTGATGTCTGGCGTGGTTGTCTGATGCTTTGCGGTATTGCGCTGATATTGTTGAATTATTGATTCTTACATAAGAAGGCACTACTCAATAATTATTACAGTAGTTACTGTTCAATATTTTATTGATTTTAATTGTTGCGTTGCTAGTTTATATTATTATTGTTTCAATAATTGTCATTTGCCTGATATTTTCCATTATCGGATCAATAATTCATATTATTTGAATAATATTATCGAGATAACATTATTGGCAATGTCTAGAAAGTTCGGTCTAAGGAGAGGTTTGGTCACCTAATTCATGGCGATGATGAGAGAAATCCTTATTGGAAAGCCCCCTCTTTCCGGGAACAAAGTCGATCTTGTGATTACGTAATATTATTTTTAAAATAATTAATTATTGATTATTATGATAAAGAAAATATTTATTTTATGTGGATATAGATGGAGAAAATTTTTAATGTGACAATTGTTGAAAATTAATATTTTATCTTTTTTGATAAAATAATTCATTTAAATATATTATTTTAATAATATATTAACGGTGATATTTTTATAATGAATGTGGGATATATGAGTATATGAGGAGGTAGAGTATTTTGTGGCATTAAATGTTTAACACATGTTTTTGTGTGTCGGTGGACACAATTCTTGAATAGAAAATTTATTATAGATTATAAAATCGTCTGTTTATAGATTTTGGTCAATTTTCATTTGGAATTTGGAAAAACTTTCTTACGCAAAGTTGTAGAGAATGGAATTTCCCATGGCAAACCGCGTGTTTTGAATTTTTTCGATAACAGAGCTATTTTCTCTTAATTGTTGAAGTTTGGGAAAATAAAATGATTTTTATTTAAATTATGGGTGGGACCCACTTTTATTCTAACACATGTGGTTTGCTAATTTGGGTCAAGGATGGTGGTGGGTGAATTAGTCTTTAGGCATGCGAGAAATAAGTTTTGTAATAATATTAATTTATTAATTTAGTCTCCTTTCATGTTCTAACATTTTCCTATAAATAGAGGCTAAGTTAGAATTGAAAATCACACGAAACTAAGTTTTTCTCTTTCTCTCTAAATTATCGAGCGTATTCTTGTGAGTATACTTTGAGTGTTGCTATCTGGTGCGGATTTACAAAGACTATACCAAAATCGATCGAAGTATGGGTATTTTGAGGTAAGGGATGTTATTTCTTTCATGAAATGATATTATTTTCTTCAATATCATTATGCCAAAATATTGGTTGAACTTTTTATCAAATTTGGAAATTTTTCATGTCGGGGTTACTATTCATGAGTTACTATTCACGAGTTAATATTCATGAGTTACTATTCACGAGTTACTATTCACGAAAGTACTATTCACGAAAGCGTGGCGATGTTTTTTGTGAAATTTCTATCTTTTTGTGTCGGGGTTACTATTCACGTTATACGGCACTATTCACGATATCTGACACTATTCACGAATCGTCACTATTCATAGAAAAATGAAAATTTTTCTTTTGTCCAAGATGTCTATTTTGGCTACTATCTTTGATTGTATCCATGTTTTGATCGTTATTTTTGAGTTACGCTTCAAAATCGTTTATTATGAAGTTTTATCGATCTTGGATAAACCGTTAAACGAATCCCTAATATTTGTCCTTCTATCTCCTTTGGATTCGTTCTTAAAAATGTTTTCATCATCCTCAATCCTTAATAGTGATACTTGATGAATATCTTTGGCTTTTGTAGTGAAAAGATGAATGATTAGCCCGATGAATATCTTTGTTCAGAGTGCAAAAGATGAGCAGTGTTGAGATGAACATGACCAATTGGTGATTTAAATGAATATCTTTGGCTTTGTAGTGCAAAGATGAATATTGATTGTTATTACTGAGGATAAAATATTGATGATGGACTTTTAAATCTTAGAAGGCGGTAGAATTCTTTCTCTACGTGACTCTTACAATGGATTCTTTGTTTTCCATTTGCATTTGTTGATCTAAAACTTGTTGTCTATTGTATTCTATTAGATTTTTCCTGTTGAAGACTAACGATAATTTGTTGTATATTATCTTAGTCATAATATTCTTTCTTGGGCTAGTTGAGCTCACCCTTTTCCTTGTTGTTCCATTTTCTTCTCAGGAGGTGAGAACATAGCAGGATCGAGTCGGGGTATGGAATGAAGGTTCTAGAGAGAGTTGTTTAGTAGTCCTCACCATTTTTGTAAAATAATGTATCCATAATTATGATGGGGATTTATTTGCGTGTGGATATTGTCTAGACGGAAATATCTATATTTAAACTCACAGTATGTATTGTCGTATTTCACACGACATTTGTATTATTAAAGTTGTAGTTATTTCTGTACCATGTATTTGACGACTCAGAATGGGTTGGGTGGAATGGACCTATTTTGGGGGCGTCACAGTTGGTATCAGAGCTTAGGGATATGATCTCTGGCGGAGATCGGGGAATAGAACTAGGAGGGGAGAGACGAGTAAATCCTTCGCTAGTGTGTCCTACCTAAGCTTATTTGTTGGTCAGGTCATAATATAGGGATATTATGTGACATATTAATTTGTTTAATTAACCCTTGTTTTATGGATGTATTTGAGAATGTCGATTGAGAATATTAATGATTGGAGTAAATGAGACCGGAGACGCCTTGGGGTACTCACCAACGAGGGAGAACGATACAGCAGTGGCAATGTTCCTCCCGTAAACAACACTACCGAACAAACGATGAGCGATGGAATGTTTAGGAGCTTTTTGCGAGATCATGCAAAATCGGGACGAGGAGACTCGTGTACAAAATACGGTGGAAATGATGGTAACGCGGTTTGTCACTGACCAAACAATTCAAAGAGTTGGGACCACCAGATTTCCATGGAAAGCCGGATCCGATCAAAGCGAAATGTGGGTCAAGCAAATTACCAAGATATTCGATGTCTGGGGTGTGCGGAGAACAGAAGGTTCCATTCGCCACCTTTATGTTTTCGTGGTGAAGCAGATTCTTTGGTGGGAATCGTGAAAGCGTACTGACCAGAGATGCACTTAACATGTCTTGGGAAAGATTTGAAGCTGTTCAATGACAAGTACTTTCCAGAAAGTATTCGTCATATGAAGGAGGTAGAGTTTATTAGACTCGAACAGAACAACATGACGATGTCTCAGTACGAGGCAAAGTTCGCAGAGTTATCCAGGTGTGCACCTCATTTGGTGGAGAATGAGGAACAAATGACGCGTATGTTTCTAAGACGTCTAAAACCCGAGATTCGTCAATACCTTATCTCTCATAAGTTTCTCTCGTATTCGAGGATGTTGTCAATGGGGCTCGATTATTAGAGCGAGATAGTGAGTATACTCAACCGAGGGACCACAACCGTGGTAGTCATCGTAGCGATGATAACCCGGCGAGAGGAAAGAATATGGACAAAGGCGGTAACCACTCGGTGGTAATCGTGGACATGATAATAAGAAAGGTGACTCAAGTGGAAATTTTAAAGAGAAGATTCAACAATGGCGGAAGACATCAGCGGCTGACACCAAAGACCAACAATAAATGCTGGGGAGGAGAACGACCGCCGATTAGATGTTACAAATGCGGGAAGGAGGGACATATCATTAAGCTGTATACACAACAATCCAAGGTATGTTGTTGTGGAAAGGAAGGCCACATCGCTCGAGATTGTACTATAGCGAAACCAAGTTTAGCGGAAGTGGTGATTCCAAGGGTTGTCCGGATAAGTCGAAATCGTGGTTCTGGAAGAAGCGTTTGTCGTGACCCCGGTCAAAATCGTGGAACCCGAATGAGTTTAGTACGGGTTAGTTAATTATAATTCTTGAAGTTTATACCTTACTAGATCTGGGTTCTACCCATTCTTTTATCTCTCTTGCTTGCGCTCAACGTTTGAACTTGACTACGGAGAAATTAGACTTTGACCTATTTATGGAGACTCAGTTAGGAGAAACTTTCATTACATCCGTTGTTTAGAAATCTTGCTTGATTGAGTTGGCACCATCACATTACCTGTTGACCTTATTTCTTTAAAGATACTTGCTTTTGATGTGATTTTAGAGATTGATTGGTTAACTACTCATCATGCCAAATTGATTGCTTTTGTAAGGTTGTTAGTTTTCATATTCCTAAGCAACTTTGTTATTGAATTTAAGCAACCAAACCATTGAAGTCAAACACTTTGTCATATCAAACCACAAAGCTATTTGTTTATTGAAAAGCAATGTCAAGCTTTCTTAGCCATGTTATGGACTTGAACAATAATCGTCGATTTGAATGATATTTTTTTGTTGTTAGTGAATTTCTGACGTATTTCTGAGAATTTCTTGGCTTACTCCCAAAGTGTGATATTGAATTTTGTATCGACTTTGAACTGGTACAAAACTCATTTCTAAAATCTCATATCGAATGGCTCTATTGAACTTGAGGAGTTAAAACCCAACTATAGAAGTTGATACCCGAGCCTCCATTTTATGACTTCCTTTGTGGAATGCATGAAGCGGACTCTCCGTAGGGGCGCCATATTAAATGCGAAGAGTAAAGCGATAGGTGTCATTGTGACGTCTTTATCCAAGATTGGGATATGAGTCACAGTTGAGAGAAACCTAAGTCGGTAATCGAAATCGTAGCTTTCTGAGGCTTAGTTGGTTATTATCGGAGATTCGTTGAAGGATATTCTCGAATCGCTATTCCATTCTTATGATTGACTCGTAGAGATACAAAATTGAATGAAGCGAGGAATGTGGAAAGAGCTTTGAAGAACTCAAGAGGAGACTCATTTCAAAGACATGTTACGACCATGCCATCTGGATAAGCAAGCGTGGTAATGACGCGTGTTGAGTAAAAGATTGTATACGAGTACGAGTTTGATATTGTCAAAGACTCATTTCGTATAACTTACAAATAATAGAGATGGAGATGAAAACTCTAGGTACCCACGTGATGATATACGAGTATAATCGACTTTTATCGATAAAGTTCAAATCGCTCAAAGGCTACACCTGAGTGATGAATATGAAGAAGGAGTACAAGAAGTTGTTATTCAAAAGCGAGAATTGGCGATGTGAGGAAAGCTCAAACCTTGATTTATTAGTTTATTTGAAATCCTCGATCGAGTAGGAACTGTGGCCTATAGACTCATTTTACCGCCAAGTATGACGCGTGTTCATAACGTTTTTCACGTATCGATGTTACGTAAATATGTGGACGACCCGAACCACATTATTGAGGTAGAACCAGACGAGATAGCCGAAGACTTAACATACGAGGAGGTACTGTCAAGATTTTGGATAGGAAGAAGCATATGCTACGTCGAAGGTCATACCACAAGTTAAAGTTTTGTGGAGAAACCATGCTATTGAGGAAATGACACGGGAGTTGGAAAGCGAAATGAAAGCGAGGTATCTTCATCTTTTCGATACACTGTGTATGCACGTCCATTTTCGAGGACGAAATATCATAAGGAGGGAGGTTGTAAGACCCCAACTTATTATAAATAAAATTGAATTTTCCTTTATTCATTATTCTAAATTAATAAGGGTTAATTTGATATAATGCTTTGGTTATGGGTGAAATGTGCAATTTTTACAAAATAAACAAGTGGTTATTAAAATATTCATTTTGTCGGGGAATATTCGTTTGGTCGTGGAATATTCTTACTGTCGGGGAATATTCGTACGACGGCGCAACCATTTGTGGGCCCCATAACGGAAAACGATTGGATGAAAGAAAACGACAAAGATTGAGTTTTATAAATAACGGCGTAGTTATTCTAGTGCTAACTTTGTTGGATGATTTGGTGGTTAAAATACGATGTCTGGCGTGGTTGTCTGATGTAACACGGTATTGCACAGTATTGTTGAATTATTGATTCTTACGTAAGAAGGCACTACTCAATAATTATTACAGTAGTTACTGTTCAATATTTTATTGATTCAATAATTGTTGCGTTGCTAGTTTATATTATTACTGTTTCAATAATTGTCACTGCACAGTATTTTCCATTATCAGATCAATAATTCATATTATTTGAATAATATTATCAGATAACATTATTGGCAATGTCTAGAAAGTTCTGTCTAAGGAGAGGTTTGGTCACCTAATTGCCAAAGAAGGAGAAATCCTTATTGGAAAGCCCCCTCTTTCCTGGGAACGGCCTGGTTGTCAGTACTGTGATTCTGTAATATTATTTTTAAAATAATTAATTATTGATTATTATGATAAAGAAAATATTTATTTTATGTGGATATAGATGGAGAAAATTTTAATGTGACAATTGTTGAAAATTAATATTTTATCTTTTTCTGATAAAATAATTCATTTAAATATATTATTTTAATAATATATTAACGGTGATATTTTTATAATGAATGTGGGATATATGAGTATATGAGGAGGTAGAGTATTTTGTGGCATTAAATGTTTAACACATGTTTTGTGTGTCGGTGGACACAATTCTTGATAGAAAATTTATTATAGATTATAAAATCGCTTGGTTTATAGATTTTGGTCAATTTACATTTGGAATTTGGAAAAATTTCTTCGCAAAGTTGTAGAGAATGGAATTTCCATGAAAAATCGCGTGAGTTTTGAATTTTTTACGATAACCGAGCTATTTTTCTGAATTGTTGAAGTTTAGGAAAATAAAATGATTTTTATTTAAATTATGGGTGGGACCCACTTTTATTCTAAACATGTGAAATTTTTGCTAATTTGGGTCAAGGATGTCGGTGGCTGAATTAGTCTTTAGGCATGCGAGAAATAAGTTTTGTAATAATATTAATTTATTAATTTAGTCTCCTTTTGCGTTAACATTTTCCTATAAATAGAGGCTAAGTTAGAATTGAAAATCACACCGAAACTAAGTTTTCTCTCTTCTCTCTCTAAATTATCGAGCGTATTCTTGTGCGTATACTTTGAGTGTTGCTATACTACTATGGATTTACGTCAAAGACTATATCTGAAATTTAGTGGAAATACGGGTATTTTGAGGTAAGGGATGTTATTTCTTTTCATAAATTATATTATTTTCTTCAATATCATTATGCCAAAATATTGGTTGAACTTTTTATCAAATTTGGAACTTTTTCATGTCGGGGTTACTATTCATGAGTTACTATTCACGAAGTTACTATTCATGAGTTACTATTCACGAGTTCTTATTCATTTAGTACTATTCACGAAGCGTGAAGATGTTTTTTGTGAAATTTCTATCTTTTTGTGTCGGGGTTACTATTCACGTATACGGCACTATTCACGTATACGACACTATTCACGAATACGTCACTATTCACCGAAAAATAAAAATTTTTTTTTTTGTCCAAGATGTCTATTTTGGCTACTATCTTTGATTGTATCCATGTTTTGATCGTTATTTTTGAGTTCTGCTTCAAAATCGTTTCTTATGAAGTTTTATCGATCTTGGATAAACTGTTAAACGAATCCCTAATATTTGTCCTTCTATCTCACTGGATTCGTTCTTAAAATATTTTTCATCATCCTCAATCCTTAATGGTGATATTTGATGAATATCTTTGGCCCTGTAGTGCAAAGATGAATGATTAAACGATGAATATCTTTGGCTGCGGCAGTGCAAAGATGACCAGGTGTTGAGATGAACATGACCAACTGGTGATTTAAATGAATATCTTTGGCCTGTAGTGCAAAGATGAATATTGATTGTTGTTCTGAGGATAAAATATTGATGATGGACTTTTAAATCTTAGAAGGCGGTAGAATTCTTTCTCACGTGACTCTTCTAATGGATTGTTATTTCCATTGCATTTGTTGATCTAAAACTTGTTGTCTATTGTATTCTATTAGATTTTTCCTGTTGAAGACTAACGATAATTTGTTGTATATTATCTTAGTCATAATATTCTTTTTCTTGGGCTAGTTGAGCTCACCCTTTTCCTTGTTGTTCCATTTTCTTCTCGGGAGGTGAGAACATAGCAGGATCGAGTCGGGGTATGGAATGAAGGTTCTAGAGAGAGTTGTTTAGTAGTCCTCACCATTTTTGTAAAATAATGTATCCATAATTATGATGGGGATTTATTTGTGTGTGGATATTGTCTAGGCGGCAATATCGTATTTAAACTCATTAGTATGTATGTATTGTCGTATTCACACACGACATTTGTATTATTGAAGTTGTAGTTATTTCTGTACCATGTATTTGGCAACTCAGAATGGGTTGGGTGGAATGGACCTATTTTGGGGGCGTCACAGGTTATCAGTTAAAACAAATACAAAATTTTGACAGTTATAAAACACAAAGAGTCTAGGCCATGTTTGGCCAACTCAAATGATCTCCAATCCAATTATTTTAACAACTCCTTTACTATATGATACATATGTCACACTTCATTTTATTGTTAAACTATTTAGCCACATTAAGTAATTACACAATTATAACATGTATAATTACTACACTATAAATTATGAAATTACCTTTGTAACTAAAATAAACATCTCTAATAAAATAAATATTTCCATTAAAATAGTTAATAATTATTCAACTAATTATTTTAGTTAACTCAAATGAATTATATAATTATTATATATAATCATTTCATTCGTTTTTCTTGCATAAATTGTCTCAAAGACAATTTATTTAATTCATACATCTAATCACCACTTAGTTATTAATTCAAATTATTAATCTCTAACTAATAATTATTTATAGGTATATTGGTATTTCTTCTCTCACCATCAATTTATATTTTATTAACATCATTCAAGATACTAAACATTTTCATATATTACCATGACATGTGATATATATCAAGAATACCAAATTTAATTAGCAACACTCATATATTAACTCACTATTTTAATTAAGTGAATTAACCCTTTTATCCACTTTACTACAACACCACTACCAAGTAAGGTTTAAATATTCAAACAATATTACTCCATAATATAATTTTAACTTAATTTAAATTACCCAATATTTATATGGTTAATTCCCCTTGCCACCTAATTCCTTATCATGACTAATTTCTTTTATTTCCTTTAATAGTTTAATCAACTATTAAATCTCATAAAAATTTAATTTCTTCACACCAAAACACATAATTCAAAATATATACACCTCATAATAAAAATTTTAGTTATTAAATTCTTATTTTAATAATTTATAAAAATTCGGGTTGTCACACTTTAAGTTGGGTTATTAGTTAAAAAGTTTTAGTAGTTATAAAACACAAAGAGTCTAGGCCATGTTTGGCTAGAACCCTTAACCCATTTTTAATTTATTTTAATAATTCTCCTTATTATATGATATATCTTCTTTTCTCTAAATGTCACACTTTAACTATGTTGCTAAATTATTTAGCTAACTACATTGAATAATTATACAATTATAATTTGTATAATTATTACACTTATACATTATGAAATTATATTCATAAACACCTCCATTTAAAATAATAAACATTTTCATTAAAATAGTTAATATTTATTCTATAATTATTTTAATTAACTCAAATAAACTATAAAATTATTATATATAATCATTTCATTCCTTTTTCTCACATAAAGCTGTCTCAATACAATTTATTTAATCCATACATCTAATCACCACTTAATTATTAATTCATTTTATTAATCTCTAACCAATAATTATTTATAGGTATATTGGTTTTTCTTCTCTCACCATCAATTTATATTTTATTAACATCATTCAAGATACAAAACCTTTTCATATATTACCATGACATATAATATATATTAAGAATACCAAATTTAATTAGCAAAACTCATATATTAAGTCACTATTTTAATTAAGTGAATTAACTCTTTTATCCACTTTACTTCAACACCACTACCAAGTAAGGTTTAAATATTCAAACAACATTATTCCATAATATAGTTTCAACTTAATTTAAATTATCCAATATTTATAGGGTTAACTTCCCTTGCCAACAAATTCCTTATCGTGACTAATTTCTTTTATTTCATTTAATAGTTTAATCAACTATTAAATCTCATAAAAATTTAATTTCTTCACACCAAAACACATAATTCAAAATATATACACCTCATAATAAGAATTTTAATTATTAAATTCTTATTTTAATAACTTATAAAAATTTGGTTTGTCACAACTTGCATATACCGCTGATTACTACTACACAATTTAATTTAATCTCTCTATTGGAAAGACCTATCATTGTTAAGATTGATCTTTCAATTAACATAATATACTATATATCATAATACAACTATTCTATCAGTAAATTAGCTAACACTTAACCATATAATTAAATATTAGATTACACCCTAACGCATCAGTATTTTTATCGTTCTTTGAAAATTTTTCAATCACTATATCATATACATTATGATTTAACACTTTAATCTTTTATATTATAAGTTTTT
Organism: Panax ginseng; assembly: GCA_020205605.1. Classification (NCBI taxonomy): domain Eukaryota; kingdom Viridiplantae; phylum Streptophyta; class Magnoliopsida; order Apiales; family Araliaceae; genus Panax; species Panax ginseng. Next base: position 38,434,103 of record CM035128.1, on the reverse strand, counting down.
CTTTATAATCCTGTAAGCCGAATACTAAAACTATAATATGGATTATTCAAACATACCAATCCAGCAACCTGGATTGACTAATCCATCAACCTGGATTGACCAATCTAGCAAACTGGATTGACCAATCTAGCAAACTGGATTCAAACTAATCTCCAATTCAGTAAACTGTTTACCAATCCAGTAAACTAGATTCATCCGACTTTCAATCCAGCAACCTGGATTCACTAATCCTTCAATCCAGCAAACTGGATTCACTAATCCTTCAATCCCGCAACCTAGATTCAAACTGTATTCCCTTATTAACCTTTTCAGTTTCCATTTCAGCACCCTAAATTATTTAATTCGGCAAGCTGAATTACCCTCTTTACGAAAATAACAAATTAACTTATTATTTTTTTATCTTTTGGCCAAACATATATACATATATTCCATAAACAAGCAAAATTTTTCTGTAATTTTTCAACTCTCTGTAGTATTTTTCAAAAATCCATTTATAGCTCGTAGCTTAAGAAATTATCCCTATCATGCTCAACTCCAAAAATTCCCAACTCTTGGCATAATCTTACACGTATTATCGTGAACCTCCAGTTTCAATTTCGTGGCCATCGGAGTTATAGAACTCCGGTTATAGCGATTTTTGTCAGAAAAACCCAAATATTAAAATGACCATAACTTGGTCAATTTAAGTCGGAATGAGCTCATTTTTGGACGGGAGCTACTTTATATCATATATTTTCATGTCCCAAAAAGCCAGAATTTATTTCAAAAATTAAATGGCCAAAAATTCCCCTGCAAATATTTGGACAGTTTGTATTTCGGTAATTCCAACTTTTGTCTACTTTGCCAAAAATAGTCCATACAAAAATCTATAACTCTTTTTTCAGTTATTCCACTTGAAAATGTTAGAAAACTCACATATCTAAATCTAGGACTTGACTACACTAAAAAACTCGAAATATAATAGGAGATATGGTTGTTTGAATTTCATGTTTCGTTTTCACAAAAATCTGATTTTCAACCCTCGGTGATTTCTAAGGAAACTTCTATGTTAATAATAACCAACATAACTCATCATAATACCTACGAATACTTCATAGACCCATAGATCTACCATAATGCATGATCTATATCCTCAAACAAAATATTAAACACAATCAAGGCTAAAAAAATTAGGGTTTTCTACATTTTGAAAAAACCTAGTTTCTATTTCATACTTTAGATCTAACTTTTGATCCTCAAAATGGATAGATCCACACAAAACACACTCTAGATCATGTATATCTAGTGTTTTGAAGTTCAAGAAAATAAATCCAAATTTTGATTGAGTATAACTAAAAATAACATAAACAAAATGTATTTATACCTTTGATCTCCATGCTCTCCTTCTTCAATGGTTGATTATGGGCTTGAAAGTATAAAATTTTATCTTCCTCCTTCTTCCTCAAAGTAGCCGCCCCTCTCCTCTCTCTCTTATCTCTTGTTATCTTTTGATAGCAAATGTTTGGAAAGGAAAATAAATGATAGAGAAGGAAATAACTTTTATTTGTTTGTAAAAATTTATAGATATATTATGTATATCTAATATACATTCCCCCACACCTCTTTCTCTTTCTCTCTCTCTCTCTTAATCACCTTAGCTTTACTTGCACACTTGGATAAAGATGTTGGTGAAATGAAAAGTTAAGGAAGGGTTGTTAGGTTTGGTAACCAAATAAAGTGAGAAAATCATTACATTCATTCCCTCTCTTTCTCCTCTATATAGCCGGCCATGTGGCCTTTTTTTCTCCCATTTTTTCTTCTTTTTTAATGATTTATTTAATATATAAAATATCTAAAATGCCCCTCTTTAATTGGGTTACAAATTGGGCTACTATTTTAAGCTTTTGGGCTTCCTAAATAATTCTTTGGGCCATGTAAATTAACATAGTCCAATACTTTTAATTTTATCCTACCCTAATCATTTAATTAGGGTTTCTATTCACTTAATTGTAATTTAAATCCTTACTTATGCACACTTAATTTCTAAACCCAATTAGACTTGCTATAATTAAGTTATAAAATTAATTAATTGAGATGTATAAAATAAATCTCTTAGTATTAGTATATATTTTAAATACTATTATTCTCCCATACCATAACCCTTAAGTTATTCAATTCTTCATTCCTAATATATAATTAGGTTACATTAGTTTCTTTTATTTGTTTATATAATAAAAAAATATAACCAATCACATAATATTCATATTCACTTACTCACATATTCATACAAATTAATTTAACAGATTGAGACATGATCAACAAATCTCTTAGATTAGGTCACTAGTATATAATTAAAATACTAGGACCACCAAATAAAAATAACCATTTAGGTTATTTAATTCCAATACCTAATTTATAACATTAGGCTACAATTTTTTTTAATTCTCTTTATATAAAGAATAATTATATATACATATTTACAATATATGTATTTCATTAACCTTACCCATGTCCCACATAAGTCATAAGGTATTTACCATTGTCATTCCTCTTGCTTAAATATAGCACATCACTAAATATATATATGCACATGTACATATACACATTTTCTTATAGTATCTCTTCACTTGAATTTTATTTTTTTAATAAAAATTTTCACATTCATAATCTCTTTATTTCTTTTCAAAATTTCAATCATTCTTATAATTTCTTTCATTAATTCACATAAAGTCAAAGGTAACATAATACTTTATTCTTAACATACTTCCAATTATAATTTCATTCTAGGTTTTGAATTTTGTATCCCTTATTTTCTCAATTCTATTCAAATAGTAAACCATATAGGTTCTTTACAAATTTTAAAATCAATCCTCTAATTCTTATATAGGTTTTATTCTTTAACCTTTAATTTAATCATTCAAGATCTTATGAATTTTTGGGATGTCACAGATATACCATATGTATATCTATATTAATCTCCCAACATCTTTCCTTATCTCTCTTCTTTGCTTGCAAACTTAGTAAAATGATAAGGCTAAAGTAATAAGGTGACACCTAAGTTGTAGTTAGTAAGAGTGGTAGAAGAAAAAAAAATACATCACATGCCAAATACTCCCTAAAGTGGGCGGATGAATCCCCCTTCTTTATCCCCCATTTTTGATTTTTTTGTTAATTGCTAATTTGCTCATTAAAATGATTTAGAAGTCCCACTCCTTTTGGGCCAAAACTTGGGCCATTAAAATTGTTTGGGCTATCTAATTAAAATGTTTGGGCTATGTAAAATATTATGGTTCAACACACTAATTTTACATTACCCTAATTATTTAATTAAAGGTTCTAATCCACTCCTTTTGGATTTTAAATAATTTCTTACATAGATTTAATTATATAAGCCAATTAGGTTTTCTTTAATTAGGTTAAAATAATAAAAATAAATCTCTTAAGTTAATTTACTAGTATGTAATTTAAATACTAGTATTCTTCAATTACTATAACCCCTTACGTTATTTAATTCTTATCCTTAATATATAATATTAGGTTACAAGGCTTTATTTTTAATTCCCTTTATATAATAAATAAATATATATACATATTTATAATATATATATATATATATATATATATATATATATATATTTAGTCTCATACATATCCCACATAAGTCATAACATATATATCATCATTGATAAATATTTTATTATATTCATTTAATTACATATTTGTCCATTTTATATTAGTCATACTAATTAATCACTTAAAGATTATAAAACTTTTTATTTGTCATTCAAGGCCAATATTCAAGCTATGTTAATTTATACATAAGCTTATCTTACTTTTCTCCAAGCTATTTCTTTTCGGTAGTCGTATAATTGAGTTGAACATCCGACAGTGTTTTGTTAGCATAATATATGGCATGAAAGACTTTATCCTTGCGCTGGCCTAAAACTGCACCAATCACATAGTCGCTAATATCACACATTAATTCAAAAGGCAATGTCCAGTTCGGTGCCACTATCACATGTGATGTCGTTAATTTCTTCTTAAGTTGTTCAAAAGCTTCCAAGCAATTGATAGGTGCATAATATCTTATTATTTTCATTACTTTATGCTTAGTTTAGTTGCATGGTATCTGTCATATGAACTGATTTAAGGTGTTTATTGATTAGAGGAAGAATTTGGTATAATTCTGCAAAGATTGAGTGTAATGCTAAGTTTTGTGTTGTTTTGCAGAAATACTGTATGGTCAGCATTGGTACTCTACGATCGTTGAGTGAAAGATCTATGTTCGTAGTGTTGTAGTGCAGTCTGACAGCTCTACGATCATTGGAAGGCTAAGACAAAGTTGTTCAACAATTCTCAGTTTCACTCTAAGATTCCGAGAGAGAAGTTCACTCTATGATTAATCACTATATGTTTGCCTACTGAGGTTTGCTAAAGGATTCTACTCTACGATCGAATTAGTTTACTTTCTGATTCCAAGTCAAAGAAGGATTGGTGTCATTAAAGCTTAATAAGTCGATTCCTAATGTGATTTGAAGACATAATTAAACATTACAAAGGAAAGTTAGAAGATGACTACAGGAAGCCGAGTCCAATAAGGAATCTAAGTCAGAGCTCGACATAAGATAAGACAGAATCTGGATTGGAATTTGAAAAGGAGAAAAAGAAAGGCGTGGCTAAGGAAACTAAATTCTTATTCGAAAAAGAAGATACTAAAAGTTGACAAGGATTAAAGAAGCTACCATATATGCAGACTGAAGACTTCCAAAGTAGAATAAGATTGGAGTTTGTCTAGGGTTTTGAAGTTGTATAAATATCTTTTCTTGTAATCAGTCCATGGATATACCAATCTTATCACATTTTAGTTTATAGTTTCATTAGTATGGTTTAGTTTGTTTTATTCAGTTCTAAGGGGATGTGGAACCATATTTGCAGTTAATGGTTAATTGAGTTTCATTATTGATTCCTTCGTGCATGAAATTTATTCTGATAATATGTTTAAACTTCTTACATATTATTTAGTTTACTGACTTGGTTTTTGCAGGATTATGTTGATTAACTAATATTATTAGCTATATTAAGGTATGATATTAAGAAAATTATGTTATATGTGATCATAAGTATTACTTAGTAATACTTGATTGTGGACAAACTTTTGGGTATTATTAAGATTATCAGAAGGCAAGTTAAATAATCCCTAATAGTGTGATTGTTACTTGGAAAAACCTAACTATCTATTTGTTAATGCTTCTATCACATTAACTATAGACTGATAGTTCAGGGTTATATAACAGTTAGAGTCTAGTGGAGGCGATTGTCATATTAGATTAAAAACCTAAGGAGAATTTCGGATAATTGAGCAATTGCTGATCATCTAGGGTTGTTAATTTCATTTAAGGAAGAAATAATTTTAACTTGATTATTCTATTACTATTAATTGGTGAAATTGAACTGAAGAACTGAAACTTTAATATATTGGATTATCTTTACTAATTCAATTCTATTTTCTTTAGTTAATTACAACTGTTTTAAGAAAAACCCCCATCTTTACTATTTGTTTATAGTTAGGAATTTAGGATAAATCTGAAACAATATCATTCTTTGTGGGATCAATCCTTACTTGCTACTGTGTTTCTTATTCGAGTTCTTAGAGTAACAATGAGGTTTAATTTTGGATTGCTTGACGACAGCTCATCCAAATTTTGGCACTATTTTCGGGGAATTGACTATTTGTTTCAAGTTTATTTTATGTTTCTTTTCAGTTTATGACTCGATCCTCTCAATCTATTAAACTGAATTTCGATCCAGAAATAGAGAAGATAACAAGAAGGCTAAGAAGGGAGAATCGTAGAGTCAAAAGTGCAACTACATATCCAAAAGAGACCCTTGTTCCATCACCTGGTCTCAATATAGCAATTGAATTGCTATCAAACAATTCATCTACTGTATCAGAAGAAGAAGAAGAGATGGTTGAACCCAACAAAAACAACACTTTAAATGAATTAGCTACTCTTAATCTCAATCAACAACCTTTGTGCATTGAGTACCTTACTTTAAATGTTTCTTTTGAACTTAAATATAGACTAATTCATATTTTTCCTACTTTTCGTGGTCTTACGGGTGAAGATCTATACAAACATTTAAAGGAGTTTCATGTGGTATGTTCCACTATGAAACCACAAGGAGTGACTGAAGAACAGATAAAGCTTAGAGTTTTTCCATTCTCATTAGCAGATATAGCAAATGAGTGGTTGTAGTACCTGCCCTCAGGCTCAATCCAATCTTGGATTGACATGAAGAAGCTGTTCTTGGATAAGTACTTTCCTACTTCAAGAGTTGTTAATATCAGGAAAGAGATATGTGGGATCAAACAGTTCAATGGAGAAACCCTATATGAGTATTGGGAAAAATTTAAGAAGTTGTGTTCCAGTTGTCTACCTTACCAAATTGATGATTAACATCTAATCCAGTACTTCTATGAGAAACTGCTGCCCATGGATAAAAGCATGATAGATGCAACAAGTGGAGGAGCTTTGGGTGACAAGACACTAGAGGCTACAAAGAACTTAATTACAAACATGGCTATAAACTCTCAACAGTATGGTTCCAAGATGAGTCAAGCACCAACAAGAGTAAATGAGTTAAACACGTGTAATCATGATAAAAAAATTCTGATTTAACTACTCTTGTTAGACAATTGGTTGTAGGAAACATACTAGTAGCAAAAGCTTGTGGGATCTATTTATTAACTGGCCATACCACTAATACATGCCCAACATTGCAAGAAGATGACAATATGCAACAAGCCAATACAGTGGGTAATTTTAAAGCACAACCTCAAAGAAAGTATGATCTATATTCCAACACATACAATCAAGGATTGAGGGATTATCCTAATTTTAGTTTTGAAGGAAACAGACCACCTACACAGCCTGTTCTCCAAAACAGGCAGCAAGGTTTCCAACCAGCCCCACAATAATACCAACCAAGACAACCAATACCTGCCAACCCTAGAACATTACTCGAGAACATGTTTAAAGCCATTATGACTTAACACTAGTAGTTCTAAAATGAGCAAAAACATCCATCAATGATTTGCGGAACCAAATGGGTCTGTTGTCTACCATAGTTGGGAGTTTGGACTCCCAAGGTTCAAGAAAATAGCCCTCTCAAATAGTTGTGAATCCAAGGGAGAATGTAAGACCCCAACTTTTATGAATAAAGATTAATTTTTCTCGAAAAATATTTTTGAATATTATGGTGTGGATTTGATATAATGTTATAGTTGTGGGTGATATTTACAAATTTTTCAAAGTAAGCAAGTTGTTATAAAATATTTGATTGGTTGGGGAATATTTGTTTTAATAGGGAATATTCGTACGACGACACAATCATTGGTGGACCCCACAACGAAAGTATTGTCGTTGTTAGAAAACGACAGAAATATCTTTTTATAAAAATTATGGCGAAAGTTTTATCGTTAAATTATTGAAATACCCGGTGGTAAAAGTACAATAATACGCGTGGTTGCATAGTAGCACACAATATTGTACAATATCTTTGATTATTGATGCCTATGTGAGAAGTCACTAAGTTTTATTCAATTATTACCACAATAATTGTTGCATAACATCTCTCATATTATTGATTCAATTATTGTCACAGTACCATCTGCATAATATTTTATATTATTAAATCAATAATTGAGATGACAAAGTTATTCATATTATTATTTTCATTATTGATGATGTCTAGAAAGTTTTGTCGAGGAAAGGGGTTTGGTCACCTAATTGCGTGCCAATAGGGAGAAATCCTTATCGAAAACCCCCTCTTTCCTGGGAATGATCTGGTTAAATATTGTGAGTTATAATATTAATGATGAATAAGTTCATGATGATTAAAGATATTTGTTCATTTAGTTTTCTTTAATTCTATCGTGACCCAATTACCTTCAAAGGAGTTATTTTCTGTGATTGACTGGTTTTATTAAACAAACGGGCAATTAATCAGATAAATGAGCAATTAATTGCTATTGGTTCACATGTAAATTACTGTTGGTTTACATGTTTGGAACTATTGATTCACATGCATGTACTATTAGGGGAGGTGGTGCAAGATTGATAATATTTGAAGGATTAAATTAAAAATGGAGGTATAGATGAAGGTACTATACTATAATAATTCGAACCCCTAATCGTGCAATTATCGAAACTATGTTTTCCTATAAATAGAAGCTCATTCTTCTTTCATTCTCACCAATTAACTAAGACTCACAAGAGAAATTATAGAGAGAGAAGCTATAGAGAGGAATAAGAAGAGTATTCTGCTACTTCACTATTTCAAAGATCCAAAGATTCTACTAAGGTAAGGGATATTATTTTTTAATATTTGTATGAATAATATTTTCTTCCATAATCTGTAGTATGTAAGTAATATTATTTCATTTCGTACTCCTAATTCTACACTCATTCTGTTAAAGTATTGCTTCTATACTCCGTGAAATTAGTAGAATATCCTTAAAATTTATGCTTCATATAGTATCGTTTCATAAGGATATTTTTTTGAACATTCTTGTTAACTTTTAAGCTTTTCATGTCGGAGTACTATTCACGAGGTACTATTCATGGGGTACTATTCACAATGTACTATTCACAGGGTACTATTCACAAAGTATTATTCATAAAGTACTATTCCTGAAGTACTTTTTATGAAGTACTATTTATGGGGTACTATTCACTCAAGTACTATTCACCTGGGATACTATTCATGACAAAAACTGATTTTTTTTTGTCCAAATTATTTTTGATACAATATTATTCATGAATTTTACTACATAAAGCAGTATCATGTTGACAATTTGGACATTATTAAATTCTGGATAAATTAAATTATAAATCTTTAAAATTTTATCATTTGCTTTCTTTTAATTGAATTCTTATATCATTGTCATCATCCTCATGCTTATATGGTGATGAAAGTCATTTTTGGCCCGTAGTGCATAGATGGATTGTTGATTGGTACGATTATGACCAGGGATCATTCGGTATATCATGACCCATAATGTTACAAATGATGTGGTAAAAGTCCTCATTGGCCCGTAGTGTATTGATGGACAGTTCTTGGTATGATTATGACCAGGGATTATTTGTTATGATCATGACCATTGGTGATTACACGAATATCGCTGGCCCATAGTGCATAGATAATTCGTGAACGTGATATTAATGAATATCCTTGGCCCGTAGTGCATGAATAATTCAGTGATGTGGATTATTTATTGATCTGAGTCTCATCGATAAAGTTGATGATAAACATTTTAAATCATAGAAGGTAGTAGATATCATGCCCTACTTGACTCTTCTAATGGATTACTTATTCAGCTATAGTTAAACTTGTTGTTTATTAGTTTAACATTACTGAAGGCTAACGACAATTTATTCTGCATTATCTTAGTCATAATATTTCTTACTGGGCTAGTTGAGCTCACCCTTTTTCTTTCATTTTTCTCTTTAGGAATTGAGAACGTAGCCGGGACTAGTCGGGGAACAGTTTGATGGTCCGAGATGGTGGCGATAGTAGTCCTCACTATTCTATGCAATAGTGTGATAATAATTGTAATTAGGACTCCATTTGAGTTTGAATACTTTCTAGAAGACAATATTCGTGTAAAAACTCTCAGCTACGTTTTGTCGTATTGTATAAATAAAGTTTGTATTTAATTTCTGTACCATGTATTTGGTGACTCAGAATGGGTGATTTATACCTATTTTGCGGACGTCACAATTGGTATCAAAGCTTAGGGATATGATCCCTGGCTAAGATGTGAGACTAGAACTAGGGGGAGAGACGGAGAATTCCTTCGCTAGTATGACCTACCTAAGCTTATTTTTTATTTAATTGGTCGGTCAGAATATAGGGGTATTATGTGGCATGTCAATTAACCCTTGTTTTGTGGCAGTATTTGAAAATGACATCTGAAAATCAAGAGATGAACTCATATAGAGTTTTAAGTGATGAATCGAGGAGATTCATTTAAAGAATAAATATTGGAGTATAATATCTTGTTATAACAAAGATTGTATCGGGGAGTACTAATTAAGTTATTAAACTTGATTTTAGGATGTCAGGTGAAGAAGAAATTAGAGATATCCACGTGGTGAGTGAAGAATTAATAGTTGCACCCGAGCTAGTCGTAGAGGTAGCAACTGAGAGTGAGGAAGAAGAGGAACCTGAGGAGAATTTATTAGGAGAACTTTATGATTGAAATATAGAACTACAAAATCCTATTCATTAGTTAGAAGAGCAAGCTAAAGAATGACAGGCGGTCGTGGAGCAAAAGGATGCAATAATTCAATCTTGTGTTACCCAATATGTGATGCTTAAATAGAAGCACTCTTTGGTAGAGTATAAGATGATAAAGCTGGAATCTGAGAATTCAAATGTCAAGGATCAGCTGAAAGAAGAAACAACTGAACGAGTGAGAATGAAGAATGCATGGGTAAAAGTCGCACGACACGTTGATATTGTGGAAAGAGAAGTCTGATCCAAGAAGGCTAAAATATATGATATGTATTTCTCTTTTTGGACAACAATTGGGAGAACCCAACATCAAGTTTTGAATTACCCTATACATTGCGGTTAACCCCAATTCAATATGGATCGAAGATTAATGATTCAAATCATAGATCAGGAGTACAAGGAAGCAGTTGAGGGTGAAATGTGCCCTATAACGAATGTCAATTCCAGCGGTAATGGTAACGCCAAAGGATGTCCCAGACAAGTCAAAATCAGTAACCCGAACGAAGTTATCATGGGTAAGCTAATCATAAACTCTTACAAAGTCTATACCTTATTCGATACTAGTTCTACCCACTCTTTTATTTCTCTTACTTGTGCTCAACGTTTAATTTTAAATCCAAAGAAATTAGACTTTGACTTATCTATTGAAACTTTATTAGGAGAAACCTTCATTACATCCACTATTTATAAGTCTTATTTAATTCAAATCGGCACCCTCACGTTACTTGTCGATCTTATCTCTTTGAAAATACTTGCATTTGATGTGATTTTAGGAATTGACTCGTTAACTACTCATCATGCTAAAATTGATTATTTTCATAAGGTTGTTAGCTTTCATATTCCTAACAAACCTATTATGCGAATTCAAGCAACCAGACCACTAAAGTCAATCACCGTCATATCAAGCCATAAAGCTATTCGTTTATTAAAAAATGGATGTCAAGCTTTCTTAGCCCATGTCATAGATTTAAACAAAAATATGTTAGATTTGATTGATATTTATATTGTTAATAAATTTCCTGATGTATTCCCTGAAGAACTTCCTGGCCTACCCCCAGAGCAAGAAATCGAATTTTGTATCGACCTTGAACCCGGTACAAAACCCATTTCTAAAGCCCCATATCGAATGGCTCCTATTGAACTTCAGGAGTTAAAAACCCAACTACAGGAATTGTTAAACATCGGTTTCCTTTGTTCTAGTACGTCTCCTTGGGGTTCTCCTGTTCTATTCGTAAAGAAGAAAGATGGGAGTATGCGACTTTGTATTGATTATCGAGAGTTGAATCATGTCACCATCAAAAATAGGTACCCGTTACCTCGTATTGATGATTTGTTTGACCAGTTGCAAGTCACCAATTTTTTTCAAAGATCGATCTTCGTTCTGGATATCATCAGTTAAAGATTAAAACTGATGACATTCCAAAGACTGCTTTCAGAACTCGGTACGGGCTTTATGAATTCATAATCATGTCTTTTGGATTGATTAAATGCCCCTGCTGCCTTTATGGATATGATGAATCGAGTATTCAAGTAATATTTGGATCATTTTGTTGTTGTCTTTATTGATGACATCCTCATATACTCCAAAATTCGTGCATGAACAATACTTGAGGCTGATACTCCAAAAGCTTCATGAAAACAAGCTTTATGCCAAGTTAAAGAAATACAAGTTCTGGCTTGAGGAAGTAGTATTCCTTAGGCACGTGATATCAAATCACGGAATATCTGTTGACCCAGCAAAGATTGAACCAATACAAAGCTGGGATCAACCTAACTTAGTGACCGAAGTACGTAGCTTTCTGGGCCTAGCTGGTTATTATCGGAGATTGGTGGAAGGTTTTTCTCTAATCGCTACTTCGTTAACACAGCTGACTCAAAAAGATACAAAATTACGTTGGAGCGGGGAATGTGAGAAGAGTTTTCAAGAACTCAAGAGGAGACTCATTTTAGCACCTGTTCTGACAATACCATTTGGTTCGGAGGGATTTGTCATCCACAGTGATGCTTCAAGCAGTGGGTTAGGATGTGTTCTCATTCAACATGGGAAAGTCATAGCCTATGCCTCACGATAACTCAAAGAATATGAGTGGAATTATCCAACTCATGATCTAGAGTTGGCAACTGCGTTTTCACGCTTAAAATATGGAGGCATTACCTGTATGGGGAGAAAATGGAGATCTATATGGATCATAAAAGCCTCAAATATTTCTTCACCCAAAAGGAGCTCAACATGCAACAACGACGTTGGCTTGAGCTGTTGAAAGATTACGATAATACCATTCAATACCATCCTAGAAAAGCGAACGTAGTAGCTGATACATTGAGTAGAAGATCATATGCGGGTACGAGTGTGATATTGTCGATGCAAAGGCCCATTTTGTGTGACTTACAAAGGATGAAGATAGAGATAAAGACTCCAGGGACCCACGTGATGATGGAAAATATACGAGTAGAACCGACTTTAATCGATAAAGTTAAAGCTGCTCAAGCTACAAGCTTCTGAGACACGGAGGCGATCGTATGAGGAAGAAAGTACAAGAAGGTGCTATTCCGGAAGCAAGAATCGATGAAGAAGGAATACTTCGAGTCAACTCCAGACTTTATGATCCTAACGACTCTAACTTTAAATATAAAATCATGATGGAGGCGCACAACACACCGTTTCCAATCCATCTTGGGAGTACCAAAATGTATCATGATCTTCGACATATATTTTGGTGGAGAAATATGAAGAGAGAGATATCAGAGTTTATCTCAAGGTGTTTAACTTGTCAACGTGTTAAAGCGGAGCATCAAGTGCCAAAAGGTCCATTACAACCACTTAAAATTCCAGAATGGAAGTGGGAGCACATTACCATGGATTTTGTTACTGGTCTTCCCAAGGTTTCTCAAGGCATACATACAATATGGGTCATTGTCGATAGATTGACCAAATCTGCTTATTTCTTACATATACGAGAAACTTATTCACTTGAACATCTTACTCGTATATACATAAATGAGATTGTAAGACTGCATGGTATGCCAGTATCCATAGTTTCTGATCGAGACCCAAGATTCACTTCACGATTTTGAGTTAGTTTGCAGAAAGCTATGGGCACAGATTTATGATTCAGTTCAGTATACCATCCTCAAATGGACGGGCAGTTAGAGAGGACTATTCAAACTCTTGAAGATCTATTAAGACTCTGTGTCCTTGACTTCAAAGGTAGTTGGGACAAGTTCTTGCCATTGGTGGAATTCTCCTACAACAACAGTTATTAAACAAGTATTGGCATGGCTCCATTCGAGGCATTTCATGTTCGTAAGTGTCGTTCTCCAGTATGCTAGGATGAGGTGGGTGAAGCAACACTGTTGGGTTCGGAATTGGTACGCATGACAACAGAAAAGATTCAAACGATCTGGCAACTTATAAAAACCTCATAAGATCGACAAAAGAGTTATGCTGATCTTCATCGAAAGGACGTGAAATTCAATGTTGGAGATCATGTGTTATTACGTGTTGCTCCATGGAAAGGAGTTATGAGATTTGGAAAGAGAGGAAAGCTCAATCCTCGATTCATTGGGCCATTCAAAATCCTCGATCGAGTAGGAACTGTGGCCTATAGACTCACCTTATCGCCAAGTATGTCTCGTGTTCATAACATTTTTCACATATTTATGTTACGTAAATATGTGAAAGACCCGTACCACATTATTGAATTAGAATCGGACGAGATAACGGAAGATTTAACGTATGAAGAGGAACCTATTAAAATCTTGGATAAGAAAGATCATATTGTATGCTGCAAGGTTATACCTCAAGTTAAAGTTTTATAGAGAAACCACGATGTTGAGGAAATAACCTGAGAGTTAGAATCTGAAATGAAGTCAAGGTATCCTCAACTCTTCGACATACCAAGTATGTACCCTAATTTCGATGATAAAATTTCATAAGAAGGGGAGGTTGTAAGACCTCAACTTTTATGAATAAAGATTAATTTTTCTCGAAATATATTTTTGAATATTATGATGTGAATTTGATAGAATGTTATAGTTGTGGGTAATATTTACAAATTTTGCAAAGTAAGTAAGTTGTTATAAAATATTCGATTGGTTGGGAATATTCATTTTAATAGTGAAAATTCGTATGACGGTACAATAATTGGTGGACCCCACAACAGAAGTATTGTTGTAGTTAGAAAACGACAGAAATATCTTTTTATAAAAATAACGGCAACAGTTTTACCGTTAAACTATTGAAATACCCGATGGTAAAAGAAAAGTAATATGCGTAGTTGTATAGTAGCAAACGGTATTGTACAATATCTTTGATTATTGATGCTTATGTGAGAAGTCACCCAGTTTTATTCAATTATCGCCACAGTAATTGCTGCATAACATCTCTCATATTATTGATTCAATTATTATCACTGTATCACCTGCATAATATTTTATATTATTAAATCAATAATTGAGACGACAAAGTTATTCATATTATTATTTGCATTATTGAGGATTTCTAGAAAGTTCTGTCGAGGAAAGGGGTTTGGTCATCTAATTACGCGTCAATGGGGAAAAAGCCTTATCGGAAAGCCCCCTCTTTCTTGGGAATGATCTGGTTGTTAAATATTGTGAGTTATATTATTAATGATGAATAAGTTCGTGTTGATTAAAGATATTTGTTCATTTAGTTTTCTTTAATTCTTTCGTGACCCAATTACCCTAAAAGAAGGTATTTTCTGTGATCGACTTGTTTTATTGAACAAACAGGCAATTAATCGGATAAATGAGCAATTAATTGCTATTGGTTCACATGTAAATTACTGTTGGTTCACATGTATGGAACTATTGATTCAAATGCATGTACTATTAGGGGAGGTGGTGCAAGATTGATAATACTTGAAGGACTAAATTAAAAATGGAGGTATAAATGAAGGTATGATACTATAATAATTCGAGCCCCTATTCGTGCAATTATCGAAACTATATTTTCTTATAAATAGAAGCTCATTCTTCTTTCATTCTCACCAATTCACTAAGACTCACAAGAGCAATTATAGAGAGGAAGAAGATAAGTATTCTGCTACTTCACTATTACAGTATCCAGCCTTCTACTAAGGTAAGAGATATTATTTTTTTTAATATTCGTATGAATAATATTTTCTTCCATACTCTGTAGTATGTAAGTAATATTATTTCGTTTCGTATTCCTAATTATACACTCATTTAGTTAAAGTATTGCATCTAAACTCCGTGAAATTAGTAGAATATCCTTGAAATTTGCGCTTCATCTAGTATCGTTTCACAAGGATATTTTTCTGAACATTATTGTTAACTTTTAAGCTTTTCATGCCTGAGTACTATTCACGGGATACTATTCACAAAGTATTATTCATGGGGTACTATTCACAAAGTACTATTCATAGGGTACTATTCACAAAGTACTATTCACAGAGTACTATTCACAAAGTACTATTCCCAAAGTATTATTCACAAAGTACTATTCACGAGGTACTATTCACTCGGGTACTATTCACCCGGGGTATTATTCATGACAAAAATTGATTTTTTTTTCTGTCTAAATCATTTTTGATATAATATTATTCATGAATTTTACTCCATAAAGTAGTATCATGTTGACAATTTGGACATTATCGAATTCTGGATAAATTAAATTTTAAATCTTTAAAAATTTATCCTTTGCCTTCTTTTAATTAAATACTTATATCATTATCATCATACTCATGCTTATATGGTGATGAAAGTTATCTTTGGCCCGTAGTGCATAGATGGACTGTTGATTGGTACGATTATGACCAAGGATCATTCAGTATAATCATGACCCGTAATGTTACAAATGATTTGGTAAAAGTCCTCATTGGTCTGTAGTGCATTGATGGACAGTTCTTAGTATGATTATGACTAGGGATTATTCGGTATGATCATGACCATTGGTGATTACACGAATATCCTTGGCCCGTAGTGCATGGATAATTCGTGGACGCGATACTAATGAATATCCTTGGCCCGTATTGCATGGATAATTCAGTAATGTAGATTATTTATTAAGACGAGTCTCAGCGATAAAGTTGATGATAAACTTTTTAAATTATAGAAGATAATAGATATCATGCCCTACTTAACTCTTTTAATGGATTGCTTGTTCTGCTGTAGTTAAACTTGTTGTTTATTAGTTTAACACTGTTGAAGGCTAACGATAATTTATTCTTCATTATCTTAGTCATAATATTTCTTACTGGGCTAGTTGAGCTCACCCTTTTGCTTTCATTGTTCTCTTTAGGAAATGAGAACGTAGCCGGGACTAGTCGGGGAATAGGGTGATGGTCCGAGATTGTGGCTATAGTAGTCCTCACTATTCTATGAAATAGTGTGATAATAAATGTAATGAGGACTCCATTTGAGTTTTAATACTGTCTAGAAGACAATATTCGTGTAAAAACTCTCAGCTACATTTTGTTGTATTGTATAAATAAAGTTTGTATTTGATTTATGTACCATGTATTTGGTGACTCAGAATGGGTGATGTATACCTATTTTGGGGGCGTCACAGAGAATGAAAGTTCTATTACACTAAGGAGTGGGAAGGAGCTAGAATTACCAAAAGTTACCACTTAGTTTAAAGAAGAACAATCTAAGAAGGAGGTAGAACCACCTAAGGTAACTTCCAACCCCGTTATTCTAGTTTTGACTAATATTTTACCTTTTCCACCTAGGAATCAAAGAGTTTTAAAGAAAGATGAAATAGAGAAGGAGATTCTGGAGACTTTCAGGAAGGTTGAGGTAAATATCCCCCTGTTAGATGCAATAAAACAAGTGCCAAGGTATGCTAAATTTTTGAAAGAATTATGCACTAACAAAAGAAAATTGAGTAATGATGCAAGAGCCACCGTGGGAGAGAATGTATAAGCAGTCCTACGAAGAAAAATTCTCCCTAAATGTAAAGATCTAGACATGTTTACCATTCCCTATAGAATAGGTAATACCAGATTTGAGAAAGCCATGTTAGATTTAGGAGCATCTATTAATGTCATGCCATTATCTATTTTTGCTGCTCTAAATCTAAGACCTTTGAAATAAATTGGTGTTATTATTTAACTTACTGATAGGATTAACACTTACCCTGAAGGGGTAATTGAAGATGTTTTAGTGTAGGTGAATGAGATAATATTCCCTACAGATGTTTACATTGTGAACATGGAGGATGATTCTTCTCCAAACCCTGATCACATTCTATTAGAGAGGCCATTTTTGAAGACTGCTAGGACCGTGATTGATGTGCACAATGGAACCCTAACCATGGCGTTTGATGATGAAAAGATCCAGTTTAACATTTATGAGGCCATGAGGTACCCTAGTGATATCAATCCTGTTTTTGCCATTGACATTATTGACTCTCTAATGCAGGACTCTTTTGATCAAATTTATAAAGATATCTTGGAGATTTCTATTGCCAGCAGCTTGGAGTTAGACAAGGAGGAAGAATTTGAACAGAACTAGGAATTGAAGGAGGCTATAGCTATACTACATTCACTACCAAAAATTTTAGATAAACATGTAGCCTATTCCATATAATTACCTGTTTCTCACTAAAAATTGCTACCATCTGTGATACAGACCCTTACATTAGAAATCAAACCATTAACAATCCATCTGAAGTATCCTTACTTAGGAAAATATGACACAATTTTAGTAATTATTGCTAACAATCTAACCACAGTATAAGAAAAGAAACTGCTGAGAATCCTTAGGGATCATATAACAATCTTTGGTTGGACTATTGCAGACAACAATGGCATAAGTCCTACTATGTGTATGCATATGATTATGTTAGAAGAAGGATCCTAGCCTACCAGAGAAGCTTAAAGTAGACTGAACCCACCTATGATGAATGTAATAAAGAAAGAAGTGCTAAAATTGCTTGATGCTGGTATTACATACCCAATTTCAGACAACCAATGGGTAAGTCCGGTCCAGGTAGTTCCAAAGAAGTCTGGAATCATAGTTGTCCAGAATGACAATAATGAGTTGGTGCCAACAAGGATGCAAACAAGATGGAAAGTGTGTATTAATTATAGGAAGTTGAATTCTGTAACTAAAAAAAATCATTTCCCTTTCCCCTTTATTGATCAAATGTTAGAAAGATTAGCATGCCATACTTATTATTGTTTTCTAGATGGATTTTCAGGTTATAACGGTATTGTAATAGCCCCAGAAGATCAAGATAAGACCACTTTCACATGCCCCTTTAGTACATTTTCCTATAGAAGAATGACTTTTGGACTTTGTAATACACTAGGTACTTTTTAGAGACGCATGGTAAGCTTATTTTCTGATCTTCTAGAAAGTTGTATTGAAATATTTATGGATGAATTTACAATTCATAGTGATTCTTTGGATGCCTGTCTTGATAATCTAACAAAAGTGCGTGATAGATGCTTAGAAATTAATCTTGTTCTTAATTGGGAAAAATGTCATTTTATAGTAGAACAAGGTATAGTACTTGGCCATGTTATTTCAGCTAAAGGTTTATAAGTTGATAAGGTTAAGATAAATATTATTTCTACTTTATCTTACCCTAAAAGTGTGTGGGAGGTTCGTTCTTTTCTTGGGTATGCAGGTTTCTTTCAAAGGTTTATTAAGGACTTCTTAAAGATAGCTTTGCCTTTTTGTAAGTTTCTGCAAAAAGATGAGGAGTTTCAGTTTACTGATGAGTGCAAGAAGGCATTTGACAAGTTGAAGAGCCTATTAGCTGCTGTATTTGTGATTCAACCACCAAATTGGAATTTTACTTTTTAACTCATGTGTGGTGCGAACAACTATGCAATGGGAGCTAATTTAGGCCAAAAAGTTAACAAAGCAGTCCATGCCATCTATTATGCCTTAAGAACTCTAAACCCTACTCAGACTAACTACTCTACTACTAAAAAAGAACTTTTATCTGTTCTTTTTGGTTTAGACAAGTTTAGATCTTATCTTCTTAGTACTAAAGTAGTAGTTTATTCTGACCATTTTTCTTTTAGGTATTTGCTGACTAAGAAGGACTCAAAGCCAAGGATCATAAGATGGATTCTGTTCCTACTAGAATTTAACTTAGAGATTAAAGACAAGAAATGAGCATACAACTTGGTGATAGATCACTTGAGCAGGCTGATGAGGGATGAGGAGGCCCTACCATTACATGATTCTTTTCTACATGAGCATATAGTTGACATCAATGACAAATTACCTTGGCATGCTAATTTTGTGACTTACTTATCAAGTGCACATATTCCTACTGAGTTTTCTAGACTACAAAAAGATAAGTTTAAGAGTGACGCTAAGTATTATTTATGGGATGATCCATATTTATGGAAATTCTTCACTAATCAGGTAGTAAGAAGGTGTGTCTCTAATCATAAATTTTTATCTATTCTAACCTTCTGTCATTCTTATGCTTGTGGAGGACATTTTGGACAAAAAAGAACTGCCTATAAGGTTTTAGAATGTGGTTTTTATTGACCATCAGTTTTTAAAGACTCTTATCTATTTTGCAAATCATGTGAAAATTGTCAAAAGATAGGTAATATCTCATCTAGGAATCAAATTCCACAAACTCCTATTCTAATTATTGAAATTGTTTATGTTTGGGGTATTGGTTTTATGAGACCATTTCCTTCATCTCTTGGTAATGTCTATATTCTTTTGACTGTTGATTATATTTTAAAATGGGTGAAAACTAAAGCCACCAGGACTGATGACTCTAAAGTTGTTGCAGATTTTGTCATGTATAACATTTTCAACAGGTTTGGAATCCCAAGAGCCATTATCAGCGATATAAGTACTCACTTTTGCAATAGGATGTTGGGAGCATTATTAAAAAAGTATAGTGTGATACACAGTCTCTACATCCTATCATCCACAAAGTAATTGTAAAGCTAAGGTTTCAAACAGGGAAGTCAAGTCAATTTTGGAAAAAGTAGTTAAACCAAATAGAAAAGATCAGAGTCTGAAATTCGAAGATGCACTTTGGGCCTACAAAATTGCTTATAAAACACCTATAGGTATGTCCCCATATAGGTTAGTGTTTGGTAAACCCTATCACCTACTAGTAGAGCTAGAACATAAATCGTTTTGGGCAATAAAGCACTACAACATAGAGATGACTGAAGTCGGGGAGGATAGGAAGCTGCAATTGTAAAAGCTTGAAGAATTAAGGAATGAATCTTATGAGAGCTCAAGACTTTACTAGGAAAAGACCAAGGAATTTTATGAAAAACAAATCCTAAGGAAGACTTACACTATTGAACACAAAGTTCTCCTTTTTAATTCAAGGCTGAAGCTATTTCCAGGTAAGCTACGTTCTAGATAGGAAGATCCTTTTGTTATTACTAATGTTTTTCCTTATGGTGCAGTTGATATCCAAAATCCAAGAACAAGGAAAACATTCAAAGTAAATGGTCATAGGCCGAAACCTTTCTATGAAGGCTATGAAGATCAGGTGGAGTTGTTGGATGTGGTGGATCTGGTTTATGAAGATGAAGATTGAGAGAGAGGATTGATGTCAATCTAATGATAATAAACAAGGGAAACTTCTTGGGAGGCAACCCAAGGACTCAGATTTGATTTTCTATCCCTTTACTTTTTACTTTTTAGTTGCATGATTAGTTAATTTCTTCTTTGCATGATTATCTTACATTAGGGACAATGTAAGGTTTGAGTGTGGGGTTTAGGTTAGGATTTACTTAAATTATGCTGATATATGTGCTTTAACTCATAAAATTTTTCAAAATTTAGTTCAACGATTGTTACTCTACGATCGTAGTGTTTTGCTGAATTTTTGAAAGTTAAAATCATACAGTGAGAATTGATGCTTGTTTTCAGAATCTGATTGATGCCTAGTTGATTGACTAGTGATGATAGCTAAGTTATGATCTATACTAATTGATGTAACGCCCCCAAATCTCGGTCCCTTAAACCTCAGACCAGGTGCATTACGGTACTTCCTTTATTTCACACTACTAGAAAAGCAACCTATAGCGATGGTCGTCGACCGTCGCTATAGATCAAAAGGTCGTCGCTATATTATATAGCGATTATCGACTACCGTCGCCATATAAGTCGTCGCTAAAACCTATAGCAGCGGTCTTTTCTCCTATAGCGACGGTCTGACCATCGCCAGAAAACTATACAAAAATGCGCATTAAGCTTTATACCAACGGTTAGAGAATAAATATAGCGATGGTCATGATCGTTGCTATAGAAGCTTTTGGCGCGAAAGGTTGAGGTCTACCACGACAGTCCTGACCGTCGCTATAGAAGATATTTGAGCGAATGTTTGGGGTCTACCGCGACGGTCATGACCATCACTATAGAAGTTTTAGCGCTAATGATTGATTTCTATAGTGACGGTCCTGACCGTCGCTATATCTTTTCTAGATTTTTTAAAAATTTGTTGTTATTATACAATATTTCTTATTTATTTTACCTGTTAACAAGTATAATTACATTTAAACCATACCACCCAATTTGAATATAACATTTAAAACTAAAAGAACAAAACAAATAAAGTCTAGTATTCAAAATTACAAATTAATGTATAATATCATCTAAATATACATAACCATCCAAAATATTGTTACTATATATCAAAACAGTACATAACCAGTAGCACATTTAACATATTTTCAGTAGCACATCTAACATATTTTCATCCAAAATAGTGTTACATTTAACATATCTATAGCAGCACGAGACATGTCACAGGTCCTCTATAGGATTATTTGATCCACTTATATCACCATTATCTCCTTCTGTGGATCAATCCTACAAATTAATTATCAAGTGAACGTGTTAATCCATACAAACAGAGTGATAGAGCAAAAATTTTAAGTATTAGTGGAGTGAGAGAGCAACACCTGATTGTTTGAATGAACATTTGGAACTGACGATTTCTTCATAAATTCTGTCATGATCGATAATAGTTCATCCACTTTCCTTGCAGTATCATCTCCTTTTTCCCGCACCTTTTTCAACTCAGCTTTCAATTCTTGATTCTCTCGTTATACCTCATTATTTGTGTCACGAGGCCCCCAAGTGTTTGTAGTTGTGGCACCAACTCCACCTTTTCGAAGTCTACCATGTCGCTCCCATCCAAGGACTTGTGCAAGTATATCATTCCGTCCTGTACTTCTGCTTTCACCAGTCGATTCCTGAGTCTTCTTTAACTCAATAATTTTTTCCTATGAAAATATACAAGGAAAAATATACATAACTTAAATATACAAGGAAGTTCAACATAACTTAAAGAAGAGTAGTAATGTTTGTTGAATCACCATGTATCACATTTTTCAGTTATAGTTATTTATGTTAAAGCAAAGCAAGCACTCCTATTAATGAAAATTCAACATTACGTCAACTAACACACTTGTCAAAAAATGGAAGAAGAAACTAATACCTAGTGAATAAATCTATTATCAAGCAGCAAATATATGAAGGATGGGTTATTATTCTTTTATAAATGTGCAGGTAAGGAATGCATCAATGTTTGTATTAGTGGATCATCGTAAGTAGGGAGCAACTGAATGTATATCATTTTTTATGTAAAGGAGATAGTTGTAAAGCAGTATGAAACATGTTACAAGTAGATGGATACCATATGGAAAATTACTAAAAATAGTCTATGTCTCTTTTCCATCCTACGTAACATTTGTACTTCTCTAAGAGGCCTTCCTACACGAATGAATTATCCTTGAGTTTGCATTGTATCTTGAAAACCACAAACTTCAATGTTAAATAATTTACTTTGTTCTTCTAAATATTGTTAGTGTAGTTTTCCAACTTAAGCTTGTTAACACATTTTACACAATGGCATAATATTACACAGGGAAGACAATGGCATTTGTTGGGGACTCGGTGGGAAGAAACCAAATGTAGTCACTGGTGTGCCTATTAGCTAGTGTAAGTGCTCAATACCCAACTCACTATAGCACTATGTGGACATTGTAGTGAGTGAATTTTCTGTAATATGAATCATCAATCACTCTATGGAGGCATGCAGTGAAGGAATAAGACATTTGAGGATTGATAAATACATAGCACATTCGAGGATGCTCTAGGTAAAATTGAGTTATCACTTCGAGTGTGGAACTGTATATACATATCCGCTCGATTAATCTCTTTTTTATTTATTTGGTACTACAAATAAAACAAAAAATAGTACATAATTCAAGAAATACCATCAAATATCATAGAAGTCTAATATATGATTAATGACAAAAAATATTGAAATAACATCAAATATTACCAATTTATGCTTCTTTTTTGGAATTGATTTAGTGCCCAATGTATGACCTACCAACAATTTTTTCTGATTTTCATAATTTTTGTTGTTATATCCTGCATTGCATGTATTTATAAATTAATAATAATATATAACATCAACTAAGAAATGATAATACATAAACTTAGAATAAACACAACCTGTGCATCATCAGTTAGCCAATAATCAAGCAACGTAGCCCATTGATTAGGATTTACTCGATCATTATTGATAGTATTTGCTATAGATTTGGCACGGTCACCAGGCACAAAATTATTTATTTTTAAGTTAGACTTCCAATCTCTCCACCTATTGTTCATGATAGCCATCAGTTTTCTTTTAGCATTGGGGTGATCTGTGGTAAATCGTTTCTACAACAAACAAATTTACACATATATTAAATTACCTTTAAAGTGCTTAATGTCAAATTCTATAAATTGCTATGATTAATAACCTGAATTTCATCTCAAGCCCTTATCATGTTAGTCTCTGTCATATTGGACCATGTTGGAGTACTTATTGGAAAAAATTCTCCATTGCGAGCAAGACACCCGAGAAAGGTTGTTAATTTATTGGTGTCTCCCCCAACAGGTTGACCATTTAAATCATAAACCATTCAGGAAATTCTTTTTTCTTAGCATTGTTAATTTCCCTCGGCGTCGATTTTTGTTTACGCTTTCCACGTCATAACATATATGAATCTTGACAAATACTACAAACAAATTAAGAAAATATTTTTTGTGTCGTAGCTGGTTAACAAAAGTAATTAATATTTCGAACAATAAATGTCATTCTTTATTTACTCACCTTAGATATGACTCAAACTCTGTACAATTGAATAACACATACATGTGTGCACTCTTGATATCATCACCACATAGAGTACAAACTTTTGGGATATTAAGAAATCAACCTATGTTTCTGAATACAGAGAAACTTGATTCACCTTGTTCGTATCAAGCTTTATTTCCCCCCAACTCGTTTCTATGCATCATTATTTTAACTCAAATATCTTGAGCAAAATGTAACACATTCTTCAACAATATACCTTTCTACAATTAACCCTTTTGGATGACTTTTGTTGCTAATAAACCCTTTTAACTTGCCCATGTATCTTTCAAAAGCCCACATTTATCGATATTTCACATTTCCAGCTATCTTCGCCTCTTCAGCAAGGTGGACACACAAATGTACCATTATATCAAAGAAAGCAGGAGGAAACACCATCTCAAGCTTGCAAAGTATTAATAGAATTTTCTTGTTCAACTGTTCATAATCTTCCAATGTGTTATAGTTTGAACATAATTCTCTAAAGTAGTTACAAAGTTCAATTATTATTGAGCAGCCATATCTAGGCAAGTTGTGTGACGCCCCTAAAATAGGTTTACATCACCCATTCCGAGTCGCCAAATAAATGGTACATAATTTAAATACAAATGTAAGACCCCAACTTTTATGAATAAAGAATAATTTTCTCAAAATATATTTTTGAATATTGTGGTGTGGATTTGATATAATGTTATTGTTGTGGGTAATATTTACAAATTTTGAAAAGTAAGCAAGTGGTTATATTATATTTGATTGGTTAGGGAATATTCATTTTAACAGGGAATATTCGTACGACGACACAATTATTTGTGGACCCCTCAACGGAAGTATTGTCGTAGTTAAAAAATGACATAATTTATAAAAATAACGGTGGAAGTTTTACCGTTAAACTGTTGAACTACCCGGTAGTAAAAGTACAATAATACGCGTGGTTGCATAGTAGCACACTGTATTGATTATTGATGCTTATGTGAGAAGTCACTCAGTTATACTCAATTATTGCTACAGTAATTGTTGCATCATATCTCTCATATTATTGATTCGATTATCATCACAATGTCATCTGCATATATGATATATTATTAAATCAATAATTGAGACGACAAAGTTATTCATATTATTAAATTGCAATATTTACAATGTTTAGAAGTTCTATCAAGGAGAGGTTTGGTCATCTAATTGCGTGCCAATAAGAAGAAATCCTTATCGGAAAGCCCCCTCTTTCCTGGGAACGACCTAGTTGTTAAATATTGTGAGTTATAATATTAATGATGAATAAGTTTGTGTTGATTAAAGATGAAATTGATAGTTCCATTGTGTTAGAATTATTAGTGTCAGTGGAAATCGACATTTATTTCGATATTAATTGATGTCTGGAAGTTATACTGACCAATCGGGTAATTAACTGGATAAATGAGCAATTAATTGCTATTAATTCACATGATTATAACTATTTGTTCACATGTGTGTACTATTGATTCACATTCTTGTACTATTAGGGGAGTTGGTGCAAGATTGATAATACTTGGATGACTAAGTTAAAAATGGAGGTATAGATGGAGGTACTATACTGTAATTCATATTTTCACATGATTATAACTATTGATTCACATGATTGAACTATTGATTCACATTATTTACTATTAGGGGAGGTGGTGCAAGTTTGATAATACTTGCAGGACTAAATTAAAAATGAAATAAAAGTTGAAGGTATTGTACTGTAATATTTTGAGCCCCAAAACGTACAATTATCGAAACTATATTTTCCTATAAATAGAAGCTCATTCTTCCATCATTTCTCACCAATTCACTAAAGCTATAGAGCAATTATTATAGAGAGAAATTATAGAGAGAAAGAAGAAGAAAGTCTGCTACCCTCTACTCCGATTATCCGGTTTTCTTCTAAGGTAAGGGTATTATTTCTTTCAGATTAATGAAGAGAGCTTCATTATTCCATTCTTTATTATTATCTTTGGAATAACTTTGTCTATCTGAATACCGCATACATGGTGAAATTCTTACATTATTCCATTCTTTATTATTACATTGGAATAACATGTATATGCGATCTATCGCATGCATGGTGAATTCTTACATTATTCCATTCTTTATTATTCTATTGGAATATCACATGCGTGCGATTACGCATGACACTGGTTCCATTCTTTATTATTCTATTGGAATAACTCGTCATACATGGATTATCACATGTATGGTGAATGATCCTTCGTATTCATTCCTTATTAAATAGCGGAAATGATGCGCTCACGTGGATTAGCACATGGCGGGTGAAAATCCATTTGTAGTTTCATATATTCTATGATACTCATTTGGTTAATGTTTTGGCTTCTATACTCCATGAAATTAGTATAATATAATGGATATTTGCGCTTCATCCGGTATCTTTTCATGGAAATATTCTTCTGAGCATTCATGAATTTTACTCCACAAAGCAGTATCATGTTGACAATTTGGACGTAATTGATTTCAAGATAAATTTACTTATAAATCTTTAAAATTTATTCTTGAACTTGTTTTATTAAATTATTATGTCATTGTCATCATCCTCATGCTTATATTGTGATGAAAGTCATCTTTGGCTTACGTGCATAGATGGACTTGGTATGATTATGACCAGGGATTATTCGGTATAATCATGACCTGTAATATTATAAATGATGTGGTAAAAGTCCTCGGTAGCCTGTAGTGCATTAATGGACAGTTTTTTGTATGATTATGATCAAGGATTATTCGGTATAGTAATGACCATTAATGATTTAATGAATATCCTTGGCCCGTAGTGCAGGGATGACTCGATGATGTGGTTTATTTATTGTTGAGTCTCGTGATGATAAAAATTGATGAAAACATTTTAAATCATAGAAGATAGTAGATATCATGCTCTACTTGACTCTTCTAATGGATTGCTTATTCCACTGCAATTAAACTTATTGTCTATTGTATTTTATCAGTTTAACATTGTTGAAGACTAATGATAATTTATTCTGCATTATCTTAGTCATAATATTTCTTATTGGGCTAGTTGAGCTCACCCTTTCTTTCACTGTTCTCTTTAGGAAATGATAACGTAGCCGGGACTAGTCGGGGGATAGAGTGATGGTCCAGATGATAGCATTAGTAATCCTCACTATTCTGTTAAATAGTGTGACAATAAATGTAATGAGGACTTCATTGAGTGTGGATAATGTCTAGATGACAATATTCTTATTAAAACTCTTAGATTATGTTTTGTCGTATTTTACACGACTGTTGTATAATTTAGTTGTATTTGAATTTTGTACAATGTATTTGGCGACTCAAGATAGGTGATGTATACCTATTTTGGGGGCGTCACAGTTGGTATCAAAGCTTAGGGATATGATCCATGGCTGAGATGTGAGATAATAACTAGGAGGGGAGAGACGGGGAATTCCTTCGTTAGTATGACCTACCTAAGTTTATTTTGTATTTAATTGGTCGGTCAGAGTATAGGGATAATATGTGATATGTTAATTAACCCTTGTTTTGTGGTAGTATTTGGAAATGGCATCCGAAAAATGTTGAGATAAACAATGAAGCACATGAGACCGTTAAGTGACCACAGATTAATGCCCATGATAATGTGCAATAGGAAGACAATAATCCTTATATAAACAATAACACCAATGAAATGGTGAACGATGGGATGTTCAGAGGCTGATACTTCAAAAGCTTCGTGAAAACAAGCTTTATGCCAAGTTGAAGAAATGTGAGTTCTGGCTTGAGGAAGTTGCATTCCTTGGGCACGTGATATCAAATCATGGAATATCTGTTGACCCGACAAAGATTGAAGCAATTCAAAGCTGGGAGTAACCTAAGTCACTGACTGAAGTACGTAGCTTTCTCGGCTTAGCTGGTTATTATCGGAGATTCGTGGAAGGATTTTCTCGAATCACTATTCCATTAACTCAGCTGACTCGAAAAGCTACAAAATTCAGTTGGAGTGAGGAATGTGAAAAGAGTTTTTAAGAACTCAAGAGGAGACTCATTTCAGCACCTGTTCTGACAATACCATCTGGCTCAGAGGGATTTGTCATCTACAGTGATGCTTCAGGAAAAGGGTTAGGATGTGTTCTCATGCAACATGGGAAGGTCATAGTCTATGCCTCACGACAACTCAAAGAATATGAGAGGAATTATCCTACTCATGATCCAGAGTTGGCAGCAGTCGTTTTTGCGCTTAAGATTTGGAGGCATTACCTATATGGAGAGAAGGTGGAGATCTATACGGATCATAAAAGCCTTAAATATTTCTTCACTCAAAAGGAACTTAACATACGGCAACGATGATGGCTTGAGTGTTGAAAGATTATGATCATACCATCCAATACCATCCTGGAAAAGCGAACGTAGTAGCTGACATATTGAGTAGAAGATCATATGCGGGTACGAGTGCAATATTGTCAACAAAAAGACCCATTTTGTATGACTTGGAAAGGATAGAAATAGTGTTAAAGACTCCAGGGACCTATGTGATGATGGCGAAAATACGAGTGGAACTGACTTTAATCGATAAAGTTAAAGCTGCTCATACTACAGACCTGGAGTTGATGCGGAGGAAGGAGAAAGTGCAAGAAAGTGCTATTCCGGAAGCAAGAATCGATGAAGAATGAATACGTCGAGTCAACTCCAGACTTTGTGTTCCTAACGATTTTGACTTGAAGTATAAAATCATGATGGAGGCGCACAACTCACCATTTGTAATCCATCCTGGGAGTACCAAAATGTATCGTGATCTTCGACATACATTTTGGTGGAGCAATATGAAGAGAGAGATAGAGGGGTTTATCTCAAGGTGTCTAACTTGTCAACGAGTCAAGGCGGAGTATCAAGTGCCAAAAGGTCCATTGCAACCACTTAAAATTCCAGAATGAAAGTGGGAGCACATTACCATGGATTTCGTTACTGATCTTCCCAAAGTTTGTCAAGGCATAGATGTGATTTGGGTCTTTGTTGATAGATTGACCAAGTCTGCTCATTTCTTACCGATACGAGAAACTTATACACTTGAACATCTTGCTAGTATATACATAAATGAGATCGTAAGATTACATGGTATGCCAATATCCATAGTTTCTGATCGGGACCCAGGATTCACTTCAAGATTTTGGGTTAGTTTGCAAAAAGCTATGGGCACGAATATACGATTTAGTTCGGCATATCATCCTCTAACGGACGGGAAGTTGGAAAGGACTATTCAAACTCTTGAAGATTTATTAAGACTCTGTGTCCTTAACTATAAGGGAAGTTGGGACAAGTTCTTACCATTGGTGGAGTTTTCCTACAACAACAGTTATCAAGCAAGTATTGGCATGGCTCCATTTGAGGCGTTGTATGGAAGAAAGTGTCATTCTCCAGTATGCTGGGATGAGGTGGGTGAAGCAACGTTGTTGGGACTGGATTTGGTACGTATGACTACAGAAAAGATTCAAACGATTCGACAACGTATAAAAACCTTTCAAGATCGACAAAAGAGTTATGCTGATCTTCATCGAAAAGACGTGGAATTCAATATTGGAGATCATGTGTTGTTACGTGTTGCTCCATGGAAAGGAGTTACAAGATTTGGAAAGAGAGGAAAGCTCAATCCTCGATTCATTGGCCCATTTTTAATCCTCGATCGAGTAGGAACTGTGGCCTATAGACTCGCTTTACCGCCAAGTATGTCTCGTGTTCATAACATTTTTCATATATCTATGTTACGTAAATATGTGAAAGACCCAAACCATATTATTGAATTAGAACTAGATGAGATAGAGGAAGATTTAACGTATGAAGAGTTACTTGTTAAAATCTTAGATAAGAAGGATCATATTCTACGCTCTAAAGTTATACCTCAAGTCAAAGTTTTGTGGAGAAACCATGATGTGGAGGAAATGACTTGGGAGTTAGAATCTGAGATGAAATCAAGGTATCCTCACCTCTTCGACATACCAGGTACGCACCTTAATTTTGAGGAAGAAATTTCATAAGAAGGGGAGGTTGTAAGACCCCAACTTTTATGAATAAAGAATAATTTTCTAGAAATATATTTTTGAATATTGTGGTGTGGATTTGATATAATGTTATAGTTGTGGGTAATATTTATAAACAAGTGGTTATATAATAATCGATTGGTCGGGGAATATTCGTTTTAACAGGGAATATTCGTACGATTGCAGAATCATTTGTGGACCCCACAACGGAAGTATTGTCGTAGTTAGAAAATGACATAATTATCTTTTTATAAAAATAACGGCGGAAGTTTTACCGTTAAACTGTTGAACTACCCGGTAGTAAAAGTACAGTAATACGCTTGGTTGCATAGTAGCACATGGTATTGATTATTGATGCTTATGTGAGAAGTCACTTTGTTATACTCAATTATTTCTACAGTAATTGTTGCATCATATCTCTCATATTATTGATTCGATTATCGTCACAGTATCACCTGCATATATGATATATTATTAAATCAATAATTGAGACGACAAAGTTATTCATATTATTAAATTGCAATATTTACAATGTTTAGAAGTTCTATCAAGGAGAGGTTTGGTCATCTAATTGCGTGCCAATAAGAAGAAATCCTTATCGGGAAGCCCCCTCTTTCCTGGGAACGACCTGGTTGTTAAATAATGTGAGTTATAATATTAATGATGAATAAGTTCGTGTTGATTAAAGATGAAATTGATAGTTCCATTGTGTTGGAATTATTAGTGTTAGTGGAAATCGACATTTATTTCGATATTAATTGATGTCCGGAAGTTTATCTTGACCGATCAAGGTAATTAATCGGATAAATGAGCAATTAATTGCTATTAATTCACATGATTATAACTATTTGTTCACATGTGTGTACTATTGATTCACATTCTTGTACTATTAGGGGAGTTGGTGCAAGATTGATAATACTTGGATGACTAAGTTAAAAATGGAGGTATAGATGGAGGTATTATACTGTTATTCGTATTTTCACATAATTATAACTATTGATTCACATGATTGAACTATTGATTCACATTATTTACTATTAGGGGAGGTGGTGCAAGTTTGATAACCTGGTTCCATTCTTTATTATTCTATTGGAATAACCTGTCTATGTGGATTATCACATGCATGGTGAATGATCCTTCGTATTCATTCCTTATTAAATAGCGGAAATGATCTGTCTACGTGGATTAGCACATGGCGGGTGAAAATCCATTTGTAGTTTCATATATTCTATGATACTCATTTGGTTAATGTTTTGGCTTCTATACTCCATGAAATTAGTATAATATAATGGATATTTGCGCTTCATCCGGTATCTTTTCATGGAAATATTCTTCTGAGCATTCATGAATTTTACTCCACAAAGCAGTATCATGTTGACAATTTGGACGTAATTGATTTCAAGATAAATTAACTTATAAATCTTTAAAATTTATTCTTGAACTTGTTTTATTAAATTATTATGTCATTGTCATCATCCTCATGCTTATATTGTAATGAAAGTCATCTTTGGCTTACGTGCATAGATGGACTTGGTATGATTATGACTATGGATTATTCGGTATAATCATGACCTGTAATATTATAAATGATGTGGTAAAAGTCCTTAGTAGCCTGTAGTGCCTTGATGGACAGTTTTTGGTATAATTATGACCAGGGATTATTCGGTATAGTCATGACTATTGATGATTTAATGAATATCCTTGGCCTGTAGTGCAAGGATGACTCGATGATGTGGTTTATTTATTGTCGAGTCTCGGCGATAAAAATTGATGAAAACATTTTAAATCATAGAAGATAGTAGATATCATGCTCTACTTGACTCTTCTAATGGATCATTATTCGCCACTGATTAAACTTGATGTCTATTGTATTTTATCGGTTTAACATTGTTGAAGACTAATGATAATTTATTCTCGCATTATCTTAGTCATAATATTTCTTATTGGGCTAGTTGAGCTCACCCTTTCTTTCACTTTGTTCTCTTGAGAAATGAGAACGTGGCGGGACTAGTCGGGAACAGAGTGGCGGTCCGGATGATAGCATTAGTAATCCTCATTATTCTGTTAAATAGTGTGACAATAAATGTAATGAGGATTTCATTGAGTGTGGATATTGTCTAGATGACAATATTCTTATTAAAACTCTTAGATTATGTTTTGTCGTATTTTACACGACTGTTGTATAATTAAATTGTATTTGAATTCTATATCATGTATTTGGCAACTCAAGATAGGTGATGTATACCTATTTTGGGGGCGTCACAACAAACTTCTTTTATATAATATGACAAAAGCGTAGCTGAGAGTTTTTACACAAATATTTTCTTCTAGACTATATCCAAACTCAAATGGAGTCCTTATTACAATTATTATCACACTATTTCATAGAATAGTGAGGACTACTATAGCCACCATCTCGGACCATCACTCTGTTCCCCGACTAGTCCCGACTACGTTCTCATTTTTGAAGAGAACAATTAAAGCAAAAGGGTGAGCTCAACTAGCACAATAAGAAATATTATGACTAAGATAATGTAAAATAAATTATCGTTAGCCTTCAACAGTGTTAAACTGATAATAAACAATAAGTTTATCTACAGCGGAACAAGCAATCCATTAGAAGAGTATGATATCTATTATCTTCTATGATTTAAAAAGTTTGTCATCAATTTTATCGTTGAGACTCAGCTCAATAAATAATCCACATCACTTAATTATCCATGCACTATGGGCCAAAGATATTCATTAGTATCATGTCCACGAATTATCCATGCAGTACGAGCCAAGGATATTTGTGTAATCACTAATGGTCATGATCATGCCAACAGCTGTCCATCAATGCACTACGGGCCAATGAGGAATTTTACCACATCATTTGTAACATTACAGGTCATGATAATATCGAATAATCCCTGGTCATAATCATACCAATCAACAGTCCATCTATGCACAATGAACCAAGATGACTTTTATCAAAATATAAGCATGAAGATGATGACAATGATATAATAATTCAGTTAAAAGAAAGCAAAGGATAAATTTTTAAAGATTTATAATTTAATTTATCCAAAATTCAATAATGTCCAAATTGTCAACATGATACAACTTTTTGGAGTAAAATTCAAAAATAATATTATATCAAAATGATTTGAACAGAAAAGAAATCAATTTTTTGTCATGAATAGTACCCCAGGTGAATAACACCTGAGTGAATAGTACTTTATGAATAGAACCATGTGAATAGTACCCTATGAATAGTACTTTGTGAATAGTACCCCATGAATAGTACTTTGTGAATAGTACTCTGTGAATAGTACTTTGACATGAAAAGCTTAAAATTTAACAAGAATGTTCAGAAAAATATCCTTGTGAATGATACTAGATGAAGTGAAAATTTTAAGGAAATTCTACTAATTTCACGTAGTATAGAAGCAATAATTTAACAAAAATGAGTGTAAAATTAGGAACACGAAACGAGAAAATATTACTTACATACTACAGAGTATGGAGGAAAATATTATTTCATGCGAATATTGAACAAAAATAATATCCCTTACGACTGTTGAACAAAAATAATATTTCTTACGAATATTGAACGAAGATAATATTCCCTCCGAATATTGAACGAAAATAATATTCCTTACGAATATTGAACGAAAATAAAATTTCTTACGAATATAAAAAATAATATCGTAAGTAAATATGAAATAAATAAAACCCCTTACCTTAATAGAAGGCTGGATACTGCAATAGTGAAGTGGCAAAATACTCTTCTTCTTTCTCTCTATAGCTTCTCTCTCTATAATTGCTCTTATGAATCTTAGTGAATTGGTGAGAATGAAAGAAGAAATGAACTTCTATTTATAGGAAAACATAGTTTCGATAACTGCACGTTTAGGGGCTCGAATTATTACAGTATAGTACCGTCATCTTTACCTCCATTTTTAATTTAGTCCTTCAAGTATTATCAATATATGTGAACCAATAGTTCCATATATGTGAACCAACAGTAATTTGCATGTGAACCAAAAGCAATTAATTGCTCATTTATCCGATTAATTGCCCATTTGGTCAATTATAACAAAACCAACCAATCACAGAATTACCTCCTCTAAGGTTAATTGGGTCACAAAGAATTAAAGAAAACTAAATGAACAAACATCTTTAATCAACACGAACTTATTCATCATTAATATTATTACTCACAATATTTAACAACCAGATCATTTCCAGGAAAGAGGGGGCTTTCCGATAAGGATTTCTCCCTACTAGAGCACAATTAGGTGACCAAATCCCGTTCCTCGACATAACTTTCTAGACATCGTCAATAATGCAAATAATAATATGAATAACTTTGTCGTCTCAATTATTGATTTAATAATATAAAATATTATGCAAATGATACTGTGACAATAATTGAATCAATAATACGAGAGATACTATGCAGCAATTACTGTGGCAATAATTGAATAAAACTGAGTGATTTCTCACGTAAGCATCAATAATCAAAGGTATTGTACAATACCGTGTAGTACTATGTAACCACGCGTATTACTATACTTTTACCACTGGGTATTTCAACAGTTTAACGGTAAAACTTTCGTCGTTATTTTTATAAAAATATATTTCTATCGTTTTCTAACTCTAACAATACTTCTGTTGTGGGGTCCACCAATAATTGTGTCATCGTACGAATATTCCCTGTTAAAATGAATATTCCCCAACCAATCGAATATTTTATAACAACTTGATTACTTTGTAAAATTTATAAATATTACCCACAACTATAACATTATATCAAATCCACACCATAATATTCAAAAATATATTTTGAGAAAATTAATCTTTATTCATAAAAGTTAGGGTCTTACAACCATCCATTCTTATGAAATTTCTTCCTCAAATTTAGGGTAAATACCTGATATATCGAAGAGGTGAGGATACCTTGACTTCATTTCAGAATCTAACTCCCAGGTTATTTCCTCAACATCATGTGTGAGATCCTAAATTTTATGAAATAAAAGTATTCAATTTTTCTATTTTGGTAAATAGTTAAATTGATAAAAGTTTAAAGTTAAGGGTGACATGTGAATTTTTTTTAAAAGTAATCAATTTGTCATAAAATAATCGGTGATAAAAGTATAGTAATATGCGTGGTTGCATAGGAGCACACGGTATTGTACAGTATCTTTGATTATTGATGCTTACGTGAGAAGTCACTCAGTTTTATTCAATTATTATCACAATATTTTATATTATTAAATCAATAATTGAGTCGACAAAGTTATTCATATTATTATTTGCAATATTGACAATGTCTAGAAGTTTTGTCAAGGAGAGGTTTGGTCACCTAATTGTGCGCCAATAAGGAGAAATCCTTATCGGAAAGCCCCCTCTTTCCTGGGAATGACCTGGTTGTTAAATGTTGTGAGTTATAATATTAATGATGAAATAAGTTCGTGTAGATTAAAGATGAAATTGATAGTTCCATTGTGTTGGGATTATTGGTGTTAGTGGAAATCGACATTTATTTCGATGATAATTGATGTCTGGAAGTTATATTGACCAATCAGGTAATTAATAGGATAAATGAGCAATTAATTGCTATTAATTCACATGCATATAACTATGTGTTCACATATGTGTACTATTGATTCACATAATTTACTATTAGGGGAGTTGGTGTAAGATTGATAATACTTGCATGACTAAATTAAAAATGGAGGTATAGTTGAAGGTACTATACTGTAATTAGTTTTTTCACATGTTTAGAACTGTTGAGTCACATGATTTACTATTGATTCACATGATTTACTATTAGGGGAGGCAGTGCAAGTTTGATAATACTTACAGGACTAAATTAGAAATAAAGGAAAAGATGAAGGTATTATACTGTAATATTTCGAGCCCCAAAATGTGGAATTATCGAAACTATATTTTCCTATAAATAGAAGCTCATTCCTTCATTATTTTTCACCAATTCACTAAAGCTATAAAGCAATTATTATAGAGAGAAATTATAGAGAGAAAGAAGAGGAGAAGTCTGCTACCTCACTATTCCAGTATCCAGTTTCTTTTAAGGTAAAGGGTATTATTTCTTTCGTATTCATGAAGAGAATTATTTTCTTTCAATACTCGTAAGGGGTATTATTCTTTTGTATTCATGAAGAGAGTTATTTTTTTTCAATACTCGTAAGGGTTGTTATTCCATTCTTTATTATTATGTTGGAATAACCTGTCTATGTGAAGTACCGCATATATGGTGAAATTCTTACGTTATTCCATTCTTTATTATTCATTGGAATAACACGTCATCGTGCGATCTATCGCATGCCTGGTGAATTTTGTTGTTATTCCATTCTTTATTATTCTATTGGAATATCCGTCTGCATGCATGCGATTACGCATGACACGGTTCTATTCTTTATTATTACTCGTTGGAATATAATTATGCGTGTGGATTACGTATGACCTGGTTCCATTCTTTATTATTCTATTGGAATATCCTGTCTGTGCGGATTACGCATGACCTGGTTCCATTCTTTATTATTCTAATGGAATAACTTGTCTGTGCGGTCTATCGCATGCCTAGTGAATTCTTTTATTATTCCATTCTTTATTATTCTGTTGGAATAACCTGTCTATGTGGATTACCGCATGCATGGTGAATGATCCTTTGTATTCATTCTTTATTAAATTGTGGAAATGATCTGTCTACGTGGATTATCGCATAGCGGGTGAAAATCCATTTGCAGTTTCGTGTATTCTATTATACTCGTATGAGATATCATTTCTTTTGTACTTGTCATGGAATATCATTTTCTTTGGTATTTTTCTTTTACGAGTTACTATTCATGGGTTACTATTCACCCAGTTACCATTCACTCTAGTATTATTCACTCAGGTATTCGGGGCACTTTTCGTGCCGGAGTACTATTCACGAGTTACTATTCATGGGTTACTATTCACCTGATTAGTATTCACTTTAGTATCATTCACTCGGGTATTCGGGACACTTTTTGTGTCGGGGTACTATTCACGGGATACTATTCCCAAAGTACTATTCATGGGGTACTATTCACCCGAAAAATATATTTCTTTTCTGTCCAAATTATTTTTGGTACATGAATATTATTCTTGAATTTTACTCTACAAAGTAGTATCATGTTGACAATTTGGACGTTATTAATTTCTGGATAAATTAAATTATAAATCTTTAAAATTTATCCTTGAACTTGTTTTATTGAATTATTATGTCATTGTCATCATCCTCATGCTTATATTGTGATTAAAGTCATCTTTGGCTTACGTGCATAGATGGACTTGGTATGATTATGACGAGGGATTATTCGGTATAATCATGACCGTAATGTGACGAATGATGTGGTAAAAGTCCTCATTGGCCTGTAGTTCATTGATGGACAGTTGTTGGTATGATTATGACCAGAGATTATTTGGTATAATCATGACCATTGATGATTACATGAATATCCTTGGCCCATAGTGTCGGGATGATTCGATGATGTGGTTTATTTATTAAGCTAAGTCGCAGTGATAAAGTTAATGAAAAACTTTTTAAATCATAGAAGATAGTAGATTTTATGCTCTACTTGACTCTTCTAATGGATTGCTTATTCCGCTGCAGTTATTGATCTAAAACTTGTTGTCTATTGTATTCTATCAGTTGTTATACTGTTGAAGGCTAATAATAATTTATTCTGCATTATCTTAGTCATAATATTTCTTACTGGGCTAGTTGAGCTCACCCTTTTCTTTCCTTTGTTCTCTTCAGAAATGAGAATATAGTTGGGGACGAGTGGGGACAGATTGATGGTCCAGA
Organism: Panax ginseng; assembly: GCA_020205605.1. NCBI lineage: Eukaryota > Viridiplantae > Streptophyta > Magnoliopsida > Apiales > Araliaceae > Panax > Panax ginseng. Next base: position 38,395,843 of record CM035128.1, on the reverse strand, counting down.
TGGTTGTTTTAGTAGTCCTCACTATTCTATAAAATAGTGTGATAATAAATGTAATGAGGACTCCATTGAGTGTCGATATTGTCTAGATAACAATATTCTTATTGAAACTCTTAGATTATGTTTTGTCGTATTTTACATGACTGTTGTATAATTAAGTTGTATTTGAATTTTGTACCATGTATTTGGCGACTCAAGATGGGTGATGTCTACCTATTTCGGGGGCGTCACATCATGGTTTCTCCACAAAACTTCGACTTGAGGTATAACCTTGGAGCGTAGAATACGATCTTAATTCCAAAATTTTAACAGGTACCTCTTCATACTTTAAATCTTCTACTATCTCATTCGGTTCTAATTCAATAATGTGGTTCGGGTCTTCCACATATTTATGTAACATAGATATGTGAAAAACGTTATGAACACGAGAAATACTTGGCGGTAAGGCGAGTCTATAGGCCCCAATTCCTACTCGATCAAAGATTTTGAATGGCCCAATGAATCGAGGATTGAGCTTTCCTCTCTTTCCAAATCTTGTAACTCCTTTCTATGGAGCAACAGGTAACAACACATGATCTCCAATATTGAATTCCACGTCCTTTCTATGAAGATCAATATAACTCTTTTGTCGATATTGTGAGGTTTTTATACGTTGCCGGATCATTTGAATCTTTTCCGTTGTCATGCGTACCAATTTTGGACCCAATAACGTTGCTTCACCCACCTCATCCCAGCATACTGGAGAATGACACTTGCGTCCATACAATGCCTCGAATGGAGCCATGCCAATACTTGCTTGATAATTATTATTGTAGAAGAATTCCACAAATGGTAAGAACTTGTCCCAACTTCCTTTGAAGTCAAGGACATATAGTCTTAATAGATCTTCAAGTGTTTGAATAGTCCACTCTGACTGCCCGTCCGTTTGAGGATGGTATGCTGAACTGAATCGTAAATCCGTGCCCATAGCTTTTTGCAAACTAACCCAAAATCGTGAAGTGAATCTTGGGTCTAGATCAGAAACTATTGATACTGTCATACCATGCAGTCTTACAATCTCATTTATGTATATAAGAGAAAGACGTTCAAGTGAATAAGTTTCTCGTATAGTTAAGAAATGAGCAGATTTGGTCAATCCATCGACAATGACCCAAATTGCATCTATGCCTTGAGAAACTTTAGGAAGACTAGTAACGAAATCCATGGTAATGTGATCCCACTTCCATTCTGGAATTTCAAGTGGTTGCAATGGACCTTTTGGCACTTGATGCTCCGCCTTGACACGTTGAGAAGTTTAACACCTTGAGATAAAATCCGTTATCTCTCTCTTCATATCGCTCCACCAAAATGTATATCGAAGCTCACGATATATTTTGGTACTCCCAAGATGGATTGCAAACGGTGTGTTGTTCGCCTCCATCATGATTTTATACTTCAAGTCAGAGTCATTAAGAACACAAAGTTTGGGGTTGACTCGAAGTATTCCTTCTTCATCGATTCTTTCTTCTGGAATAGCACCTTCTTGTACTTTCTTCTTCATACGCATCAACTCTAGGTCTGTAGCTTGAGCAGATTTAACTTTATTGATTAAAGTTGGTTCTACTCATATATTTGCCATCATCACGTGGGTCCCTGGAGTCTTTAACTCTATCTTCATCCTTTGTAAGTCATACAAAATGGGCCTTTGCGCTGACAATATCGCACTCGTACCCGCATATGATCTTCTACTTAATGCATCAGCTACTACATTCGCTATTCTAGGATGGTATTGAATGGTATGATCGCAATCTTTTAATAGCTCAAGCCAACGTCGTTGCCACATGTTGAGCTCCTTTCAGGTGAAGAAATGTTTGAGGCTTTTATGATCCGTATAGATCTCAACTTTCTCCCCATACAGGTAATGCCTCCAGATTTTAAGCGCAAAATCGATAGTTGCCAACTCTAGATCATGAGTAAGATAATTCCTCTCATATTCTTTAAGTTATTGTGAGGCATAGGCTATGATTTTCCCATGATGCATGAGAACACATTCTAAACCTTTGCCTGAAGTATCGTTGTATATGACAAATCCCTCCGAACCAGATGGTATTGTCAGAATAGGTGCTGAAATGAGTCTCCTTTTGAGTTCTTGAAAACTCTTCTCACATTCCTCGATCCAACCGAATTTTGTATCTTTTCGAGTCAGCTAATTTAATGGAGTAGCGATTCGAGAAAATCCTTCCACGAATCTCCGATAATAACCAACTAATCCCAGAAAGTTACGTACTTCGGTCACTGACTTAGGTTGCTCCCAGCTTTGAATTGCTTCAATTTTTGCCAGGTCAACAGATATTCCATGATTTGATATCACGTGCCCAAGGAATGCTACTTCCTCAAGCTAGAACTCGCATTTCTTCAACTGGCATATAGCTTATTTTCACGAAGCTTTTAGAGTATTAGCCTCAAGTGTTTCCCATGATCTTAACGGCTTTTGGAGTATATGAGGATGTTATAAATAAAGACGACTACAAAATGATCCAAATATTCCTTGAATACTCGGCTCATCATATCCATGAAGGCAATAGGAGCATTAGTCAATCCAAAAGACATGACTAGGAATTCGTACTACCCATACCGAGTTCTGAAAGTATTCTTTGGAATGTCATCAGTTTTATTCTTTAACTGATGATTTTTGGAACGAAGATCGATCTTTGAAAAGAATTTGGCGCCTTGCAACTAGTCAAACAGGTCATCAATGCGAGGTAACGAGTACCTATTTTTGATTGTGACATGATTCAACACCCGATAATCAATACAAAGTCGTATACATCCATCTTTCTTCTTTACACATAGAACAGGAGAACCCCTAGGAGACGTACTAGGACGAATGAAACCGATGTCTAACAATTCCTGCAGTTGGGTTTTTAACTCCTGAAGTTCAATAGGAGCCATTCGATCTGGGGCTTTGGAAACGGGTTTTGTACTGGGTTCAAGGTCGATACAAAATTCGATTTCATGCTCTGGGGGTAGGCCATGAAGTTCTTCAGGGAATACGTCAGGAAATTTATTAACAATAAGAATATCAGTCAAATCTGACGTATTTTTGTTTAAATCTGTGACATGACCTAAGAAAGCTTGATATCCATTTTTTAATAAACGAATAGCTTTATGGCTTGATATGATAATGATTGACTTTAGTGGTTTGGTTACTTGAATTCGCATAATAGTTTGGTTAGGAATATGAAAGCTAACAACCTTACAAAAATAATCAATTTTAGCATGATGAGTAGTTAACCAATTAATCCCTAAAATCACATCAAATGCAAGTATTTTCAAAGAGATAAGATCGACAACGTGTGATTGCTAATTTGAATCAAACAAGACTTATAAACAGTGGATGTAATGAAGGTTTCTCCCAATGGAGTTTCAACAGATAAGTCAAAGTCTAATTTCTCCAGAGTTAAATTTAAACATTGAGCGCAGGTAGGAGAAATAAAAGAATGGGTAGAACCATTATCAAATAAGGTATAGACTTAACAAAATTTTATGATTAGCTTACCCGTGATAGCCTCATTAGGGTTCCTCACTTTTTTGGAGGTTACGACAAACGCTCTCCCTTGAACTACCGATTTTGTCTTGTTTGGGACGGACTTTAGTGCCTCCATCCCAGCTGGACTTGACTTCGCTACACGATAAAATTGGGCAAGGTGACCTTCTCTTCCATAATTGTAACATGCCTTGGACTGCATCGTGTAGTTTGGACTGATGTGTCATTCCCCTCCGCATTTGAAGCATACAATCGATGGTCGTTCTCCTTCCTTGAAAATGGGTGCTGATGCTGTTGTCTTTCCATCATTGTTGAACCTTCTCTTCATGAAATTTCCACTCCCATTATCTTGGCCATGATTACCATTGAAGTGGTTACCATTTCTGGCGTGTTAATTCCTTCCATATTTGTTGTCACCGCTTCGATGACTGCAACCACTAGTATTATCATTTTATCGGTTGCTCTCTCATGGTTGGGTTGACTCATTATCGCGCTCCAATAACTGAGCCATATTTACAACATCTGAATACAAGCAAATTTACGAAATGAGGTATTGGAGTATTTCGGGTTTCAAACCTCTCAGAAATATCCGCGTCATACGCTCCTCATTATCTACCAAATGGGATGCAAATCGAGATAACTCGGTAAACTTAGCCTCGTACTGCGACACTGTCATATTGTTTTGCTCTAGCTTGATGAACTCCACCTCCTTCATGTAACGAATACTTTTGGGAAAGTACTTGTCATTAAACAATTCTTGGAACTTCTCCCAAGACATCTTTAGTGCGGAAGGTTGAGTACGTTTTATAGATTCCCACCAATAATCTACCTCTCCTCTCAACATGAAGGTGGTAAAGGGAAACTTTTGCTCCTAGGAGCATCCCAAGACATCAAATATCTTGGTGATCTACTTTTTCCACGTCTCTGCCTTAAGTGGTTCTGGCTTTCCCAAAAACTTTGGTAGTCCCAGCTCCTTGAATTGCTTAGCAGTGACCATCCGAGAGTTGCCAGTGTTTTCACCTGCATTTTGAACAGGAGTCTCTCTTGCCTGATGTTGCATGAATTGCATAAAGCCTCTAAACATCCCATCGTTCATCATTTGGTTAGTGTTGTTATTTACATGAGGATTGTTTCCTTCCTAATGCATATTATACTGGTTAATGATATGTGGTGACTCAACGGTCTCATGTGCTCCATTGCTTATCTCAACATTTTTAGATGCCATTTTCAAACACTGTCATAAAATAAGGTTTAATTGACATGCCACATATTATCCCTATACTCTAATCGATCGATTAAATAACACATAAACTTAGGTAGGTCATACTAGTGAAGGATTAACCCGTCTCTCCCCTCCTAATTCTAGTCTCACATCTCAGCCAGGGATCATATCCCTAAGCTTTGATATCAACTGTGACGCTCCCAAAATAGGTATACATCACCCATTCTGAGTCGCCAAATACATGGTACATAATTTAAATACAAACTTGTTTTATACAATAAAACAAAAGCATAGCTGAGAGTTTTTACACGAATATTATCTTCTAGACAATATCCAAACTCAAATGGAGTCCTTATTATAATTATTATCACACTATTTTATAGAATAGTGCGGACTACTATAGCCAACATCTTGGACCATCACTCTATTCCCCGACTAGTTGTAAACTACGGTTTACATGTACGTATGCTTGCACAACAAGATTGGTACCACAGTGAACGATGATCAAATTGCATATATGGCCTTCTGCGTTTACTACAAGACCCGATCTGATTGCCTTGGTGGTTGCAGAGGCACGTGGCGGTAGATAACATTGCTGCAGTTCTCTGAGCCTATGCAGTGGGTTCTGATTATTTGTAGACTATAAAATAAAGACCTAATTTAGTGGAGTATGCATGATAAAGGTGTTAAATCATAATATGGCATACAATAACAGATTGTGATGTAATGTAATACAAAATGTGAAGATTTAAATGGTTATTTGACTAAGTTATGTAATGAACAAATGTTGACATTTTCAAGAGTTAGAAGTGAATGATAAAGTTTATATTAGGAGATAATGAGATTTCAGGTTCGTATGAATGGTGAACCAACATGATTAGACATTAAGATAAGGTTAGCTTAAATGGTGGGTTAAACCTATAATGCTAAAGTTGATACAACTAATTGGTATTGCAATTTCAATGGTATGTGTAGGGTAATTGGCGAACATTATTATACTTGTGTAGCTTACACATGAGGCAAGTTCCCTAACTTCATTCTCTTTATAATGAATGTAAGTTTCATAATTCTGTTATCTTATGACTGTCAAGCAAGCTTTCTAGTCCTAAATTATCATTGTACAAATCCATATTAAAGTTGAGCAAGCCTATTGATTCTATCTTGTGTATGGTTGTATAAGCTCTTGTAACCTCGTTCGTTACATCGAGCGAGTTTCACTTTCCTATTTCTTGTTATTGCTATTCAAAGCACATATTATTTTAATACATTGATTCAAATGAGATTGTTCTAACTCTTCTGAATGTAGTACTTTGCATGTATACCATGTCTACTTAATTGAATATTGTTGTTATTTGATCTTTAACTTAAATAACCTTGTTTAATTCTATATTATTGTATTGAACCTTCAAGTAGCAAGCAAACTCTTATTAATTGAACGTGTCTATAATTAAATAGCGTTCTAAAATTCTAGAACAACTAATAAGCTAGTTCTAAACTAAACTTTCTTTAGTGCAAAAATTCTAAATTCAAACTTAGACGAACAACCCTAACATAGGGGATTATGTACGTGTAACGTTTAGATGTTTGTGCACAATACATGGTACAAAGGGCTGATCCCCCTAAGTATGTAAGAAAAGGGTCTGTATAGTCTAAATCTCTGTTAAGGTTGGGGTAATAATACCTAAGTACTAGGGACATAGTTCGTGGTCTTAAGACCCTCAGATATTAAATTCGATCTTGTTTTCTATTTTTGATTCGTAGTTACTATTCACGTATACGTCACTATTCACAAATATGGCACTATTCACTGAAAAATAAATTTTTCTCTTCTTTGTCCCAGATGTCTATTATGGTTACTATCTTTGATTGTATCCATGTTTTGATCTTCATTCTTGAATTTTATTCCATTGTGGTTTATTATGGAGTATTTTTTAAACTTGAATTATCTTATGTACAAATCTCTAATCTTTGTCCTTTTATCTCACTGGATTCGTTCTCTAAAATGTTTTTCATCATCCTTAGTCTTTAATGGTGATACTTGATGAATATCTTCATCCTGTAATGCAAAGATGAATGATTACCTGATGAATATCTTTGGCCCGTAGTGCAAAGATGAACAGGTGTTGAGATGGACATGACCAATTGGTGATACAAATGAATATCTTTGGCCCGTAGTGCAAAAATGAATATTTGATGCAAGATGTATATTGATTGATGTTACATGGATAAAATATTGATGATGAACTTTTAAATTTATAGATGATAGTAGACAATTGTATTAATGAAGTTGTAGTTATTTCTGTGTCATGTATTTGGTGACTTAGAATGGGTGATGTATACCTATTTTGGGGCGCCACAGGTTGGTATCGAGCTTAGGGATATGGTCTCTTGCGGAGATCGGGGAATAGAAATAGGAGGGGAAAGACGAGTAAATCCTTCGTTAGTATGTCCTACCTAAGCTTATTTGTTGGTCGGTCATAATATAGGGATATTATGTGATATGTTAATTTGTTTAAATTAACCCTTGTTTTATGGAAGTTTTAAGAATGGCGGTGAGAACGTTAACAATTGAGTGTATGAGACCGTGGAACAACCTTCAATCACCAACCAGAGAAAGCGTGCAATAGGAAGACAATATTCCTCCTATAAATAATAACACTACCGAGCAAATGATGAATGATGGGATGTTTAGAAGCTTTTTGCAGTTCATGCAAAATCAGACGAGGGAGACTCGTATACACCATTATTCAGCATTCGTTGTTCATTCTCATGTTGTTATTATTATTACTCTCTATATCAGTGAGCAATTGTTTTCTCACTCTTGCAATTAACACTGCAGCTAAAGTCGAAAAGGTTGATGAGCTATCTTCCAGAAAAGGAAAGGGCAAGATGTCCAAGTGTTGAAGATTTATGTGAATTTATTTGGATGAAATATGTTATAAGACTTAATTTATTTTGTGATGTATTCCGCAGACTTATGTAATAAGTTAAGGTTAGATTACCTGGGATTGTTTAAAAATTAATGTAACCCTTTAATAGGGAATATTATTGTTTTAAGTTATTTAAATTATGTCTTTATCCTTTATTATGGGTAGTTAGATGTAATAGTTTTGGATAGTTAGCACCAAATTCTATTAGAATGGAGTACCCAGATTTGTGGTTGTCACAATAGTACCCCGTGAATAGTACTTCAGGAATAGTACCCTGTGAATAGTACTTCATGAATAGTATCTCATGAATAGTACTTTGTGAATAGTATCCCATAAATAGTACTTTATGAATAGTACTTCATCATGAAAAGCTTAAAATTTAACAAGAATGTTCAAAAAAATATCCTTGTGAACGATACAAGATGAAGTACAAATTTCAAGGATATTCTACTAATTTCACGAAGTATAAAAGCGATACTTTAACAAAATAAGTGTAGAATTAGGAACACAAAATGAAATAATATTACTTACATACTACAGAGTATGGAAGAAAATATTATTTCATATGAATATTGAACAAAAATAATATCCGTTACGACTATTAAATGAAAATAATATTCCTTACGAATATTGAATGAAGATAATATTCCCTCCGAATATTGAACGAAAATAATATTCCTTGCAAATATTGAACGAAAATAAAATTTCTTACGAATATGAAAAATAATATCGTAAGCGAATATGAAATAAATAATACCTCTTACATTAGTAGAAGGCTGTATACTGCAATAGTGAAGTAGTAGAACACTCTTCTTCTTTCTCTCTATAGCTTCTCTCTCTATAATTACTCTTGTGAGTCTTAGTGAATTGGTGAGAATGAAAGAAGAAATGAGCTTCTATTTATAGGAAACCATAGTTTTGATAACTGCACGTTTAGGGGCTCAAATTATTACAGTATAGAACCCTCATCTTTACCTCCATTTTTAATTTAGTCCTTTAAATATTATCAATCTTGCACCACCTCCCCTAATAGTACATGCATGTGAATCAATAGTTCCATACATGTGAACCAACAGTAATTTTCATATGAACCAAAAGTAATTAATTGCTCATTTTTCCGTTTAATTGTCATTTGGTCAATTATAACAAAACCAGCCAATCACATAATTACCTCCTCTGAGGTTAATTGGGTCACAGAAGAATTAAAGAAAACTAAATGAATAAACATCTTTAATCAACACGAACTTATTCATCATTAATATTATAGCTCATAATATTTAACAACCAGATCATTCCCAAGAAACAGGGGAATTTCCGATAAAGATTTCTCCCTACTGGCGCGCAATTAGGTGACCAAACCCCTTTCCTCGACAAAACTTTCTAGACATCGTCAATAATGCAAATAATAATATGAATAACTTTGTCATCTCAATTATTGATTTAGTAATATAAAATATTGTGCATATGATACTGTGACAATAATTGAATCAATAATATGAGAGATACTATGCAACAATTATTGTGGCAATAATTGAATAAAACTAAATGACTTCTCACGTAAGCATCACCAATCAAAGATATTGTACAATACCGCGTGCTATTATGCAACCACGCGTATTACTGTACTTTTACCAACGGATATTTCAACAGTTTAACGGTATAACATTCGCCGTTATTTTTATAAAAAGATATTTCTGTCGTTTTTTAACTCCGACAATACTTCCGTTGTGGGGTCTACCAATGATTGTGCGTCGTACGAATATTCCCTGTTAAAACGAATATTCCCCGTTCAATCGAATATTTTATAACAACTTTCTTACTTTGCAAAATTTATAAATATTACTCACAACTATAACATTATATAAAATCCACACCATAATATTCAAAAATATATTTTGAGAAAAATTAATCTTTCTTCATAAAAGTTGGGGTCTTACAAGTTGTGTAAGACCGCAACTTATTATAAATAAAATTGAATTTCCTCTATTCATTATCGTAAAATAATAAGGAGTTAATTTGATATAATGCTTTGGTTATGGGTGAAATGTTCAAATTTTACAAAATAAGCAAGTGGTTATAAAATATTCATTTTGTCGAGGAATATTCGTTTGGTCATGGAATATTCTTCTTTGTCGAGAATATTAAATATTTACGGCAGCATCCATTTATGGGCCCCATAACGAAAAAAATGATTGGATGAAGAAAGCGACAAGTTTAAGATTTTATAAATAATAACAGTAATTATTACAGATTAACCTCGTTGTTGGATTACCCGGTGGTTAAAATACGAGAATCTGGCGTGGTTGCATAAGATGATATTACACAAGATATTACAGTATTTTTGAATTATTGATTCTTACGTAAGAAGACACTACTCAATAATTGTTGCAGTAATTACTGTTCAATATTTTATTTTATTGATTTAATAATTGCTGCATTGATATTTTATATTATTGTTGTTTCAATAATTGTCATTGCACATTATTTCCCATTATCAGATCAATAATTCATAATATTTGAATAATATTATTAGATAGCATTATTGGAAATGTCTAAGGAAGTTCTGTCTAAGAAAGGGGTTTGGTCACCTAATTACGCGCTAGTAAGAAGAAATCCTTATCGGAAAGCCCCCTCTTTCCTGGGAACAACCTAGTTGTCATAATTGTGATTCTACAATATTATTTGTGAATAATTAATTATTGATTTATATGATAAGGAAATATTTATTTTATGTGGATGGCTAGGGAAATATTTATTTTGTGTTGATATAAATGAAGGAATTAATGATGAGGTGTTTTATCAGTATTTTGTCAGAATGGAGGTATTAAAAATCGTCCGTATGTGAATTTCGGCAATTTTTCGTTTGGAATTTAGAAAAACTTAAAGCTACAAAGTTGTAGAGAATTTAATTTCCTATGGAATGGACATAAAATTTATATTTTTCTGATAAAAGGACTATTTATTATGAATTATTAAAGTTTCAAAGATAAATAAACATGGGTGGGCCCCACTTTTGGTTGGTGTGGAATTTGCTGATTTTGGTGGGCCCCACTGTGGTGTGTTGAAATCTGATCAAAAGTGGCGTGTTTTGAAAATTTTGGAAATTAATATTTTATTAATTTAGTGCCTTTCATGTTTCTAGCATTTTTCTATAAATAGGGTGCTTAGTTAGAATTGAAAATCACACCGTAAACAAGTTTTTTTTCTCTCTCTCTCTCTATATATATATATATATATATATATATATATATATATATATATATATATATTATGAGCGTATTTTGTGAGTATTTAGATACTTTGAGAGTTACTATTTAGTGCAAGTTTCCTTAAGCATCATATCCGATATTCCATTCAGAAACACTGTTCTTTTGAGATAAGGGATGCTATTTTCTTCGTAAATGATATTATTTTCTTCAATATCAATATGCTGAAATATTTATATGAAATTTATTGTAGAATTTCTACCTTTTTGTGTCGAGGTTACTATTCACGTATACGTCACTATTCACAAATATGGCACTATTCACTGAAAAATAAATTTTTCTCTTCTTTGTCCCAGATGTCTATTATGGTTACTATCTTTGATTGTATCCATGTTTTGATCTTCATTCTTGAATTTTATTCCATTGTGGTTTATTATGGAGTATTTTTTAAACTTGAATTATCTTATGTACAAATCTCTAATCTTTGTCCTTTTATCTCACTGGATTCGTTCTCTAAAATGTTTTTCATCATCCTTAGTCTTTAATGGTGATACTTGATGAATATCTTCATCCTGTAATGCAAAGATGAATGATTACCTGATGAATATCTTTGGCCCGTAGTGCAAAGATGAACAGGTGTTGAGATGGACATGACCAACTGGTGATACAAATGAATATCTTTGGCCCGTAGTGCAAAAATGAATATTTGATGCAAGATGTATATTGATTGATGTTACATGGATAAAATATTGATGATGAACTTTTAAATTTATAGATGATAGTAGACAATTGTATTAATGAAGTTGTAGTTATTTCTGTGTCATGTATTTGGTGACTTAGAATGGGTGATGTATACCTATTTTGGGGGCGTCACAGTTGGTATCAGAGCTTAGGGATATGGTCTCTTGCGGAGATCGGGGAATAGAAATAGGAGGGGAAAGACGAGTAAATCCTTCGTTAGTATGTCCTACCTAAGCTTATTTGTTGGTCGGTCATAATATAGGGATATTATGTGATATGTTAATTTGTTTAAATTAACCCTTGTTTTATGGAAGTTTTTAAGAATGACAGCTGAGAACGTTAACAATTGAGTGTATGAGACCGTGGAACAACCTTCAATCACCAACCAGGAGAAACGTGCAATAGGAAGACAATATTCCTCCTATAAATAACACTACCGAGCAAATGATGAATGATGGGATGTTTAGAAGCTTTTTGCAGTTCATGCAAAATCAGACGAGGGAGACTCGTATACAAAATATGGGTGGAAGTGATAGAACGCTGCAGCTTTCACAAACCCAAGCGATTCAAGGAGTTGGGACCACCGATTTTTTGGGGAAAATTTGGATGCGGAAGACGGAAGAACAAAGGTTCCATTCACCACCTTTATGTTCCGTGGTGAGGTGGACATTGGTGGAAATCATGAAGCGTACTGACCAAATACCGCACTCAACATGTCTTGGGAAAGATTTCAAAAACTTTTCAATGACAAGTACTTTCTTGAAAGTATTCGTCATATGAAGGAGGTAGAGTTTATTAGACTGGAACATAACAACATGACGGTGTCCCAGTACGAGGCGAAGTTCGCGGAGTTATCCAGGTTTGCACCTCATTTGGTAGAGAATGAGGAACGTATGACGCAGACGTTTTTGAGAGTTCTAAAAATCGAGATTCATCAATACCTTATCTCTCACAAATTTTCTCTGTATTCAGATGTTGTCAACACGGCTCAATTATTAGAGCAAGATAATGAGTATGTTCAACCGAGGGACCACAACCAGGGTTATACCGGTGACAACAGTCATCTAAGCGATGATAACCAATGAGGAGGGAAAAATATGGAAAAAAGCGGTAACCACTCGGGTGGTAATCATGGCCATGATAATAGGAGAGGTGAGTGAAGTGAAAATTTCAAAAAGAGAAGATTCAACAATGACGGGAAGACATCAGCAATAGCACCAACACTAACAATAAATTCTAGGGGAGGAGAACGACCGCCAGTTAGATGCTACAGATGCGGAGAGGAGGGACACATAAGTCCAAACTGTTCACAGCCTTTCAAGGTGTGTTTCAGTTGTGGAAAAGACTGTCATATAGCCCGATTTTGTCCGGTAGCGAAGTCAAGTCCAGATGGGACGGCGACACCAAAGGCGACTAAGGACAAAATAAAGTCGGTGGTTCAAGGGAGGGCATTTTTCGTGATTGGCTAAAACGCGAGAAACCCGAACGAGGTGATCACGGGTAAGCTAATCTTGAACTCTTGTGAAGTTTATACCTTATTAGATACCGGTTCTACCCACTTTTATCTGTCCTTCTTGTGCTCAACGTTTAAACTTGACTCCGGAGAAATTAGACTTTGACTTATCTGAGGAGACTCCATTAGGAGAAACTTTCATTACATCCACTACTTATAAATCTTGCTTGATCCAAGTTGGCACCATCACATTACCTGCTGATCTTATCTCTTTAAAGATACTTGTATTTGATGTGATTTTAGGGATTGATTGGTTAACTACTCATTATGCCAAAATTGATTATTTTTGTAAGGTTGTTAGTTTTCATATTCCTAACCAACTTGTTATGCGAATTCAAGTAACCAAACCACTAAAGTCAATCACTGTCATATCAAGCCATAAAGCCATTCGTTTATTAAAAAATGGATGTCAAGCTTTCTTAGCCCATGTTATGGACTTGAACAAAAACACGTCAGATTTGAATAATATTTCTGTTGTTAGTAAATTTCCTGACGTATTTCCTGAAGAACTTCCTAGTCTACCCGCGGAACGTGAAGTTGAATTCTTTAGTGATCTTAAACCAAGTACAAAACTCATTTCTAAAACCCCATATCGAATGGCTCCTATTGAACTTCAGGAGTTAAAAGTCCAACTACAAGAATTGTTAGACATTGGTTTTATTCATCCTAGTACATCTCCTTGGGGTGCTCCTGTTTTATTTGTATAGAAGAAAGACGGGAGTATGCGACTTTAAATTGACTACCGAGAATTGAACCATGTCACCATCAAGAATATGTATCCCCTACCTCGCATTGATGACCTGTTCGACCAGTTGCAAGGAGCATAATTATTTTCAAAGATCGATTTTCATTCTGGATATCATCAACTGGAGATTAAAACTAAGGATATTCCAAAGTCTGCCTTCAGAACTCGGTACGAGCATTATGAATTCTTAGTTATGTCTTTTGGATTGTCTAATGCTCCAGCGGCTTTCATGGATATGATGAACCGTGTATTCAAGGAATATTTGGATCAGTTCGTTGTTGTCTTTATTGATGACACCCTCATCTATTCCAAAAGCCGTGAAGATCATGAGCATCATTTGAAGATGGTACTTCAAAGGCTTCGTGACAACAAGCTATATGCCAAGCTGAAGAAATGCGAGTTCTGGCTTAAGGAAGTAGCATTCCTTGGGCACGTGGTTTCAAAACATGGAGTATCTATTGACCCGCCGAAGATTGAAGCAAAACAAAGTTGGGAGCAACCGAAGTCGGTGACCGAAGTACGTAGCTTTCTGGGCTTAGCTGGTTATTATCGGAGATTCGTAGAAGGATTTTCTTGAATCTCTACTCCATTAACTCAGCTGACTCGGAAAGATACAAAATTTGTATGGAGAGAAGAATGTGAGAAGAGTTTCCAAGAGCTCAAGAGGAGACTCATTTCGGCACCTGTTTTAACAATACCATCTGGTTTGGATGGATTTGTTATCTACAACGTTGCTTCAGGCAAAGGGTTAGGATGTGTTCTCATACAACATGGGAAATTCATAGCCTATGCCTCGCGACAACTCAAAGAATATGAGATGAATTATCCTACTCATGATCTGGAGTTGGCAACAGTCGTTTTTTTGCGTTGAAAATCTAGAGACACTACCTGTATTGGGAGAAAGTGGAGATTTATACAGATCATAAAAGCCTCAAATATTTCTTAACCCAAAAGAAACTCAACATGCGACAACGACGTTGGCTCGAGCTGTTGAATGATTATGACCATAACATTCAATAACATCCTAGAAGAGCAAACATTATAGCCGGTGCATTGAGTAGAAGATCGTATGCGGGTACGAGTGCGATGTTGTTAACACAAAGACCCATTTTGTACGACTTACAAAGGATGGAGATAGAGTTAAAGGCTCTAAGTACCCACGTGATGATATCAAACATACGAGTAGAACCGACTTTAATCGATAAAGTTAAAGTTGCTCAAGCCACAGATGATACGCATGAAGAAGAAAGTACAAGAAGGTGTTATTCCAGAAGCAAGAATTGATGAAGAAGGAATACTTTGAGTCAACTCTAGACTTTGTATTCCTAACGATTATGACTTGAAGCATAGAATCATGATGGAAGCACACAATAGACCATTTGCAATCCATCATGGGAGTACCAAAATATATCATGATCTTCGACATACATTTTGGTGGAGCAATAGGAAGAGAGAGATCACAGAGTTTATCTCGAGGTGTTTAACTTGTCAACATGTAAAGGCGGAGCATCAAGTGCTAAAGGGTCCATTCTAACCACTTGAGATTCCAAAATGGAAGTGGGAACACATTACTATGGATTTCGTTACGGGTCTTCCCAAGGTTTGTCAAGGTATAAATGTTATTTGGGTTATTGTTGATAGATTAACCAAGTCTGCTCATTTCTTGCCTATACGTGAGACTTAATCCCTTGAACGTCTTACTCGTATGTACGTAAATGAGATTGTGAGATTGTATGGCATGCCAGTATCCATAGTTTCAGATCGTGACCAAGGACTTCACGATTTTGGGTTAGTTTGCAAAAAGCTATGGGCACGGATTTACGATTCAGTTTGGAATACCATCCTCAAACAGACGGGCAATTAGAAAGGACTATTCAAACTCTTGAAGATCTATTAAGACTCTATGTCCTAGATTTCAAAGGGATTTGGGATAAGTACTTACCATTGGTGGAATTCTTCTACAACAACAGTTATCAAGCAAGTATAGGCATGGCTCCATTCGAGGCGTTGTATAGACGAAAGTGTCGTTCTCAGTATATTGGGACGAGGTGGGTGAAGCAACGTTGTTGGGACCAGAATTAGTACGCATGACTACAGAAAAGATTCAAATGATCCGGCAACGTATAAAGACATCACAAGATCGACAAAAGAGTTATGCTGATCTTCATCGAAAAGACGTGGAATTTAATATTGGAGATCATGTACTGTTACATATTGCTCCATGGAAGGGAGTTACAAGATTCGGGAAGAGAGAAAAGCTCAATCCACGATTTTTTTTTCCATTTGAGATTTTTGACCGAATAGGAAATGTGGCCTATAGACTAGCATTACCTCCAAGCATGTCTCGTGATCATAATATTTTTCATATATCTATGCTTCGTAAATATGTGAAAGACCCAAACCACATTATTGCGTTAGACCCAGACGAGATAGCCAAAAATTTAACGTACGAGGAGGTACCTGTCAAGATCTTGGATAGGAAAGAGCATGTCCTACGAACAAAGGTTATACCACAAGTCAAGGTTTTGTGGAGGAACCATGCTATAGAGGAAATGACCTGGGAGTCAGAATTGGAAATGAAAGCGAGGTACCCTCACCTTTTCGAAACACCAGGTACGTACGTCAATTTCGAGGATGAAATTTTATAAGGAGGTGAGGTTGTAAGACCACAACTTATTATAAATAAAATTTAATTTCCTCTATTCATTATCTTAAAATAATAAGGAGTTAATTTGATATAATGCTTTGGTTATGGGTGAAATGTGCAAATTTTACAAAATAAGCAAGTGGTTATAAAATATTCATTTTGTCGGGGAATATTCGTTTGGTCGTGAAATATTCTTGCTATCGGGGAATATTCGTACGACGGCGCAGCCATTTGTGGGCCCCATAACGAAAAACAATCGGATGAAGAAAACGACAAGTTTAAGTTTTTATAAATAACAACGTAATTATTACCGTTAACACTGTTGGATTACCTGGTGGTTAAAATACAGTAATACGCGTGGTTGCACAGTAGCACACAATATTACACAATATTTTTGAATTATTGATTCTTACGTAAGAAGACACTGCTCAATAATTGTTCCAATAATTACTGTTCAATATTTTATTTTATTGATTTAATAATTGCTGCATTGATATTTTATATTATTGTTGTTTCAATAATTGTCATTGCACATTATTTCCCATTATCAGATCAATAATTCATATTATTTGAATAATATTATTAGATAGCATTATTGGCAATGTCTAAGGAAGTTCTGTCTAGAAAAGGGGTTTGGTCACCTAATTGCGCGCTACTAAGGAGAAATCCTTATCGGAAAGCCCCCTCTTTCCTGGGAACAACCTGGTTGTCATAATTGTGATTCTGTAATATTATTTGTGAATAATTAATTATTGATTTATATGATAAGGAAATATTTATTTTATGTGGATGGATAGGGAAACATTTATTTTGTGTGGATATAAATGAAGGAATTAATGCTGAGGTGTTTTATCAATATTTTGTCAGAATGGAGGTATTAAAAATCGTCCGTATATGGATTTTGGGAATTTTTCGTTTGGAATTTGGAAAAACTTAAATCTACAAAGTTGTAGAGAATTTAATTTCCTATGGAATGGACATAAAATTCGTATTTTTCTGATAAAAGGGCTATTTATTATGAATTATTGAATTTTTAGTAATAAATAAACATGGGTGGGCCCCACTTTTGGTTGGTGTGGAATTGGCTGATTTTGGTGGGCCCCACTGTGGTGTGCTAAAATCTGATCAAAAGTGACGTGCTTGAAAATTTTGTAAATTAATATTTAATTAATTTAGTCTGCTTTGGCGTTCTATCATTTTCCTATAAATTGGGTGCTTAGTTAGAATCGAAAATCACACCAGAAACAAGTTTTTTTTTTCTCTCTTCTCTCTCTCTCTCTCTCTATATATATATATATATATATATATATATATATATATTATCGAGCGTATTTTGTGAGTATTTAGATACTTTGAGAGTTACTATTCAGTGCAACATCATATCCGATATTCCATTCAGAAATACTATTTTTTCGAGGTAAGAGATGTTATTTTCTTCGTAAATGATATTATTTTTTTCAATATCATTATGCTGAAATATTAATATGAATTTTATTGTGGAATGTCTACCTTTTTGTGTCGGGTTTACTATTCACGTATATGGCATTATTCACAAATACGATACTATTCACCAAAAAATGAAATTTTCTCTTCTTTGTCCCAGATGTCTATCATGGTTACTATCTTTGATTGTATCCATGTTTTGATCTTCATTCTTGAATTTTACTTTATTATGGTTTATTATGGAGTATTTTTAAACTTGAACTATCTAAAGTACGAATCTCTAATCTTTGTCCTTTTATCTCACTGGATTCGTTCTCTAAAATGTTTTTCATCATCCTTAGTCTTTAATGGTGATACTTGATGAATATCTTCGTCCTGTAGTGCAAAGATGAATGATTACCTGATGAATATCTTTGGCCCGTAGTGCAAAAATGAACATGACCAACTGGTGATACAAATGAATATCTTTGGCCCGTAGTGCAAAGATGAATATTTGATGCAAGATGTATATTGATTGATGTTATAGGGATAAAATATTGATGATGGCTTTTAAATTCATAGATGATAGTAGATTTCATTCTCTACTTAACTCTTCTAATGAATTGTTATTTCCTGTGCGAATATTGATCTTAAACTTGTTGTCCATTATATTTTATCTGATTTGTTGAAGGCTAATAATAATTTGTTGTTCATTATCTTAGTCATAATATTCTTTACTGGGCTAATTGAGCTCACCCTTTTCCTCTTTGTTCCATTTTTCTTCTCAGGAAGCGAGAATATAGCAGGAAGTAGTCGGGGTGTGGAATGATGGTTCTAGACAGTTGTTTAGCAGTCCTCACTATTTTGTAAAATAGTGTATCAATAATTGTAATGAGGACTTTATCTGAGTGTGGATATTGTCTAGAAGACAATATTTGTTTTTAAACTCACAGTTTGTGTGTTGTCGTATTTTTCACGACAATTGTATTAATGAAGTTGTAGTTATTTCTATACCATGTATTTGGTGACTCAGAATGGGTGATGTATACCTATTTTGGGGGTGTCACAAGATGGTACATCGTATTGCTATTAGAAGTAATTGTTGGATTAAAATATAGCAGTCGTGACTTTTAAGACCTGAGATCTTGCCCTCTTCAAATTGATGCAACGTGAAATATCTGAAGCATATCCATCAGGTACCTTAACATTTTTCAACACTTGCAAGAAATCATGTCTTTCTTTCTTAGACATTGAGTAGCTTGCAGCCGGAAAAAGGTACTTTGAATTGCTTGCTTGCATGGGTATTGGATGGAGCTCTCTTCTTATACCCATTTTCATGAAGTCCAATCATGCTTTTAAATTATCTTTTGACTTTCCTTGCACACTCAACAATGTCCTAATCAGGCTATCACAAATGTTTTTGGCAATGTGCATTCCATCTAGATTGTGGCGCAACAAAAGTATTCGCCAATATGGTAATTCAAAGAAAATAGATTTCTTCCTCCAATTATGTTTTGAGTCATGGGGAATGGTCTTCGTGCTAGTGGGTGTCTTTCCAAAAGTGACATTAATGTCATTAACTTGTTCAAGAATATGAAATCCTGATGGCACCACCGGAGCTTCACTATGGTCACATTCTCCGTTAAATCTTCGTGTATCAAACCTATAACTATGACCCGACTCCAGAAAACAACGATGCCCGATATAAAATTCCTTAATTTGCAATATACAAGAACGAGTGTTCATTTGACATGATGGACAAGCTAACTTACCTTTAGTGCTCTAACCAGACAACATAGCAAGAGCTGGAAACTCACTAATTGTCCACAACAGTGCAACACACATTTGGAACTTTGTACCGGTAGATGCATCATACGTTTCAACCCCATTACTCCATAGTATCTTCAACTCCTTAATTAAAGGTTGCATATACACTTCAATATCATTACATGGAGAGTTTGGACCAGGTATTAACAACGACATGATAAAATACTCCTGCTTCATACACATCTATGGTGGTAAGTTATAAACAACAACTGTCACTGGCCATATACTATACGGTGACCCATGGGTAAAGGGACTCATGCCATCAGTGGACATTCCGAGTCTTACATTTCGATGTTCTTGAGATAATGTAGGGTACATTGTATCCAAATGCTTCCAAGCTGCAGAGTCAGCTGGATGACGATTTACTCCATCTTTTTGTCACTTTACATGATGCCACGTCATGTATTTTACAGTTTCTACAGACATAAATAGCATCTGCAATCTCAGAATTAATGCTAAATAACGTAATCGCTTCACAGCTACTTTACTCCTCTTAGCATTTGTATCTATTTGTGCCTTCTCTGGTACAACCATCTCAGTCTGCTTCTATCTCAATAATTTGCAAACTGTATAAGACTCTAATTTTTCATTCTCCCTCCAAAAGAGCATACAATCATTCTCGCATGCATCAATCTTCTCATAACCAAACCCTAAATTTCCAACCATTTTCATTATTTCATAAAAATTATTAGGCAAGTTTGCAAATGCCGGAAATGATGACTTGAACTTACGGAGCAAACCATCAAAGGACACATCGGTCCATTTGCTAACATTTTTATGATTGAAAAGCCATAAAATAAATGAAAGGACAGTCTCCATTTCACATCCAGGATATAAAGGTTGATTGGCCTCTGACATATACTTTTGGTATTTTGTAGCTTTAGTCGACGATTCCACACCGTGATCCCTAAATATATCATTTATCATCTCAGGCATACGATGATCATCTTCGGATTATGATGGTTCGTCGTGAACATCATCATTGATCACATCCCTGGAAATCTTATCTTCCCCTTGATGCTCCCAATTCGTATAGACAAACATAAATCCATCACAAATCAAATGTTCACGAATAGTTGTTCGAATCTGGTATCTTACATTCACACAATTCTTATATGGACAAGGAATTCTTCCCGTGACCATGCCCACTTTTTCGAAACTAAAGTTCAGAAATCTTTCTAGGCCTGCAAGATTTTCTCTAGAATATCTTAATAATTCCATCCACCCGTTATCCATGATATTGTGTCCCTAATTCAAATTAAACAACCATCCAATGTTAGGTACCAAACAAGAAGCATCAAGAAAGCATTTGGTAGGGACAAAGAGAAATTGATTTGGGGTGACTTATTAGCCTTTTACTTGTAGAAGGTGTTCCGCAAAAACTTATAAGTTGGTTAAACCGACTTATAAGTCATTTTGTCTTGTTTAACTATTTCATAACAATTTAATTTGACTTATAAGAAACAATTTATAGTTATACGAATATTGTACAAATCATTAAGGTGTTTTCATTACTATAAAATGAAGTAATGTGACATTATAGTTATACGAATATGGTACAAATCATTCATGTTAATATATTGCTTATGGTACAAATCATTCATGTTGATTTTTCTGAGAGTTGATGACCACATAACAACTTTAATTTTTGTTGGATTCTTAGTCTTCCAAATAAAAGAAGCTAAAGGAAAAAGTAGGAGGGAACGAGATCCAACGAGATAAGCCAATGGCTATGACTCAAACAACATCATATATTGGGGCCTTGTAAATTTTAATGGTCTTACTAGCTATGATCACTATAACTGACATAGAAATAGTAGTACAACAATACTAAGAGGAATTATATTTTTAGATTAACAAGATATGTTTGAACCACATTCTAAGCCTACAACTTCATTCAATGTTGACCTCCAACGATTTTCCCTGTCCATTAAAAGGAACAAATTTGGTAGGGATGTTTGCTGAAACTTCTCCATCCATTACATGACATTTATCATAATAAGATAAAATTCAATAACATAGTAACTTCCTTGCACATGGAACAGATCTTGCACAACATGAAACTAATCAACTTTTGCTGCGTGTAGTCCCAAATTCAACCAAATTCAAAACAATGGAATTAAATTTTAAGACTCAAAATAGCATCAGCTGCTAAAAGCAGCTATCTAATCTACCATAAAGAACAAAACCTATTTAGCTAGTAATGCTAAACCATTAACATATACTAATAACAACATATTTATCTTGTAGGAAATATACATACTTACCACATATATCATACACACTGACACACATATTGACAGAAAGAGAAATAACTCGGTTAATAAGATCATGAACTGGGTATTCAAAATTCTTACCTAATGTTGTATGGTTTAGATCGAAGAACACGATGGCCTACTACCGAAGCACCTCTAGTCGCCGGCGTTAGTTCCATTGACTAAGAAATGGTGAGAGAGGAGAGAGAAAGGGTTAGAGATGAGAGAATGATTTTTACTCGATCGACTGAATGTTTGGGGAAAAATAATGATTTGGGGGAAAAATAGAAGCTGAGGGATTTTTATGCGCCCAAGCTAAAGCCCCAGTAATGACCCAACCCAAAAAAACTCCCTACACCGACGACCAGATATTGACAGTCGCTATATATGACCTATAGCGACGCTTCCACCCCAACCGTCGCTATAGCCCGTCACTATATGTTGAATTTCTAGTAGTGTCAATATATACCACCTTTATTCATAATTTAATGAACATAACCTCGCCTTGATACCGATTAATACATTAATTTCTTCTATTCAGATAACCTTCACAACCTGCTATTACATCTGTAGATCTTTCATGATCTAATCTATACCTCTAAAACTTTAAGCAATATATTTCATTTTAATACATTAATTATAAGTATTCATGAGCTCACAATCCAAAATTTTAACATTCTACTTTACAGTGTTCTTAAACTACGCAACTACAATATATAATATCAATGTTCATCTAGCATAGTTGGAGACTACGCAAACAAGTGTTCTAGCATTTATCATTACCAAGTATAATTACTCTAAAGAGAGTACACCAATGTGTTAGTTTTTTACTAAAGCACAAAACATCTTCAATCATTATTTCTTCTTGTGATCCTTTGTCTATCCCGAATCCTTCGATGTTATAGTCATCTATTAATATCAACCTTTATTTGCAAAAAAATTTGCAAGATTGAGCACGACGGCCTAGTATGTCCAACAATCGACACATTTCATGCTTCACATAACATACATATTACATATATTCATGCATCATAAGTTTTACACAATACATCTGCATATGCTTCATAAATCTCATGATATGCATCATACTTTTCATACAACACATTATAAACTTCATGTTATATAGCCAACACATACTTAAAAATTTTCATACTTTGCTTTTAGTCACATAACATTCATAAAGCTAACTAGTTCACATAAAACAACATATTTCATTGAATACCATAAACACATGGTTCAATACTCATTATCACATAATAACAAGTTACTGAAGAACTTGCCTTAAAGCATTCCTTGCGCAGTTAGGAGAACTCGTCCTTCAAATTTCCTACACGCTTAAGTGTTTACACGAACCACAATTAGCCACATAATGACGCTTAGTAATCACTTAGGTTAACTCTACCTTACATTTCATCATTTTTCATTTTTGAATTTTTAATGCACAATTCTCAATCATGTTCTAGGATACTTGATTGTTTCTTCTGTTTTTTTACGTTAAACTTCCTTTCACGTCTTATTACGTTTCATTTTTCTTGACACTTAACATATAACCACAAGTTCTGAAAAACTTTCCTGCACCAACGTTTTAACATTTACTTCATCCACATTTATAAATTTCTTCAAATGATAACTTACAGCATCCATGAACATATATTTGATTAATTTAATCATAACTTCGTAATAATTATCAACGGTAATTATCGTAAACTATTCTGATAATCAATCTTTCGATTTAAACTAATGTAAACGTCACCTCACATCATTTTATAAGATTCTCATAAAAATTTGTAATTAACCTTTTCATAGACTCATACGTCACATGTTAACATACTTTAGTCGAAAAAAATTATTTATATTACATTACATATTTATCCATATTTGACATTACATATTTAATTAAACTCATTTATCCATATAACATCATTTATATGAAAACTACGAAATCAGACCCAAAAATTTTTCTTTTCTAGGATATAGCATAATGTAGTCCCACATTGAACATATATTTTTCTCGAAATTTTTAAAATTCATTTACTATTTTTCAAATGGCTAAAACTGCCGAATATTTAGACATTTATCATAAACTGTACTTTTGTCCAAAAATTCCGAAATTTAAAGGGTATACTCCTGTTATATGCATATACTCCCAATATAAATTTCACCAATTTTGGAGTTAACCACAATGAGTTATAAGGGTTTACTTATAAAATAGTCTTTTCCCATAAAATTCATAACTCTCAATCTATACATCCAAAAATCGTCATTTTTTGACACAATTTAGAAAAATCATCAAATTATCCTTCCAAATATTTCCAGAATTTTTGAAGGTCGGGAAAATGACTAAACTGCCCCTAGAAGAAACTATCCCAAAACAGTTTATATTTCCTTTACAAAAACGGGACAGTGTTAGCAAAATCAGTCACTACACCTTGAAAACTCAACCTTTTTGAGTGCTACCACTTGGGTTTACTATTAAAGACATATATCTAGCACCCCTCTTTGACGAATCGCAAAAATGAGTTATACATTTAAAACGGTGGATTTTTAAAGTAAATAAAAGTTAAGGTTTCAAAACTAGAAAAATTAATTTTCTTTTCCTTTTTAATTCCAACCAAATCAACACCCAATATGGGTAAATCCATAACTCAAACCAATAAAATTCTGGATCTAACATTTATTCATAGATCTAGCCACCAAAAAAAAACTTAAACTCCAAAGATCCATCATAAAAATACAAATAACATACAAGTTAAAGTTTTAAAAATCAAGTATAGATTTTACCTTGTTTTTATTTTCTTCCTTCTTCTTCCTTCATCTATGGCTGCCCTCTTTCTTCTTCCCCTATGCCGTGAGCCTTTCTTTCTCTCTCTCTCTCTCTCTCTCTCTCTCTCTCTCTCGTATTTACTAGGAATGTATAATTGAGGAGAGAGAAATTAAGTAGGTAGTTAAAAATGTATTGGTGAAAAATTATACATACAAATTGTATATCTAAGGTTAATCACCCAATACTTATCTTATCATTCTCACTCATCATTATCTCTATGATTACTTGCAAGCTATACTAAATGTGTTGGACCAATTATAGATGGACACATGTGGAGCACTTAATGATCTTGACAACACATTAAAACTTATCCTTGCTCTTTTTTTCATATAGCCAGCAATATAAGGCTATTTTTGTCCATCATTTGTTTTATTTTATTTGCCATTATAAGCTTACAAATGACTTTAATGCCTTTCCTTAATTAGGCTAAAGATTGAGCTCCCATTTAATTCCTTTGGGCTTCCATATTAATTAATTTAGGCTACTAAATAAAATCAACTTGGGCTGTCTTAATTTATTTATTTGGGACACTAACATATTTGATAATCTAATATTGGGCTAGCTAATAATTTAGTTACCCTTAATTAAATTATCTACAAGTCCAATGCTTAAATTAAACCAATGGGCTTGTTTAAATTATTTATTCTCCTTAGTCCATTAAATAAATTATCATCTGGACTCTAATACATTATTATTAATATAAACACATTCTCATATATCAATAATATCAATTAACCTACATAACCAAATTAGACTTGCTATAATTAGGTTTCAAAATAAATAATAACTTGAGATTTATAAAATAAATCCCTTACATTAGTATATGTATTCAATACAAGAACTCTATAATACTATAACCCTTAGGTTAGTTAATTACCATACCTAATATAAATAACTTATTTCAATTATACCATTTATATTGTATAATTAAATTTAATTTCCTCCCTCTTTCCATAAATTGTTTTCAAACAATTTATTTATATATTAACTATATAATTTAATATAATCAATCATGTATTCACATATGAATTTAATTTACTAACTAGTTGATACCAATATACATATTGGATCTCATCCCATATTTTTACTTTACATAATTTGATATAATATTGAATATTATAATATCCTCCATGCAACCTAATATCATATATCCAATTATTTTCTTTTCTTTCTATAAATTATCTTCACAATTTATTTACCTGTAGTAAATATATTAATATATTCACCCCATTAAATACATGCATACATTACACTCAATAAGGTAATATATGATTTCTTCAATAACATAGTGGCTATACATGAAGTATATTTAATGCCACCAATTTACCACATTAAAATAATTTAATATTATAAATTATTTTAATTTTACCCATCTAATTTTCTTTAGTAATTTACTCCTAAACTTTACTTACATACAATAACTATATAATTCTAATATATTTATTATACACAACATCACATATTGCATGGCACATGATCCTTTGTGTACTACAATATCACATACCATATCACCTAATAAGAATTTTCATTGTTTAATTCTTATTTTAATATTATCCAAAAATTTGGGTTATCACATTCACCCATTCTTCTAAGAATTTCTTCCTCGAAAATAAACATACTAATCTCTACCTATTCTCTTGATCAAAACTAGGTTTTTTACCTTAACCTTTACAATTTCCTCCTTTGAGGATTTCTCATCTATTATCACATTTCACCATAACTACTCACTAGGAGTTTACATCTTTTAAACATTCATCAAAACTAGGTTGTCATAATAACCTTTATTCAATCATCTCAGATTCTACTCGTACGGAACGAGTTCACACTATTTCATATCCATCATCACATACTACCCCAACATTACTCTAAAGAGTAAAAAAAAATCATATATGTCTGAGGGATCATAAAAACTATGAACTTTGAGGTTTAGGGGTATTTCTACCTGCTACCTCTTTCAATTACGAAAGAAAGGTACTGTACCTCTGAAATATTTTATATTTGGTATGTTTACAATCACGAAGAAGGTAAACTACCGGTGCGGGTAATTTAGATGATTAGTCTGTTGTACCTTAGTAATCAGAATGACTATATGAGTTCTTAGATTGGAATATTTTATCCAATTAGTATATCCCCATTTTTAGGGTTGTTCAGCTCAGAATTATCATAAGATTCTGCACCAAAACAATTTAGTTCGGCAAAGAATACTTTGAATTTCATAAGAATTTGTCTAGCTGAATCAAATAGCTTAGATGCATATCAATAATTTGAATTTTAATCGAAACATTTCTGGCCAAATTTAGTTGGAAATAAATTATCTTCAAAATTCTTAAAATCATTTTGACGTCATGATACCGCACTGTACATACAGTCCGTTTGAGGATTTCGTCATTTTGTGACTTTGTCATACCACATCATACTATAGTGAGTTGATGATCTTTAGATCACATCCGACACTAAGTAATTCTGCATTGATAACTCCATCGTTTTTCTCATCTCTGCACCAGGTTGCATGATGCATTAATGATATAAAAATACATTTTGATCATTTAAATCATTTTCGTCTAGCCGAATCAATTAGCATAGACTCTTCTTTAACCGTTCAAAAACCTTTGAAAATCATCTTTGGTGTCATCATGCCACAACAGGTAAAGATGTGTTAGTGGCCCGAAGTTCACACCTACACACTTGTCACCATGTGTTGAGGATAACAAATATTTATTTTTAAAGGCACATCAGTGCGAATTTAACTTGATGTCAAAAACTTGGAAGTCTAGCATAGCTAGAAGATTTGGAATACCTATGCTTCCATCATCAACTTCACTTTCTCCAACGATCCATTGCTTAATAAATCTATCTATTCCTATAATTCTCAATGTTCCATTCACAACTTTCCTATACCCAGTTCATCAAACTTACGACACATTATGAGTTTAGTAACTTGCAACAATCATATGGGCTTAAGAACTTATCCTAGTCAGACCATAGGCGTCCATTCGCTGAGGGGTTCAAAACATACCATATGATTATGAGTCATGAACTTACAATTAGTATGACTTTTAAGAACTCGGAATAACCTTATATTTTCTACCTATTCATTGTACACATGAGAAAAAAATCACCTTATCAACATGCATATAGCAAATAGCGTGACATCAGGTTCCAGTGATTATCAATGTAAGAAACTAAGTGGTGGTCAAACTAAACTCGGCCACTAATCAATATAGGAAGCTAAGCGGACAATTCCCCGACCATACAAAGAATTGGTCAACTTAACCACTATATCGACCAGGAAGCTAAGTGATTCTAAAACCAATTACAAATTTCCCGCCCATGCAAGGAATCATACAACTCAGCTGCTGACTTGAGTCCTCAATTGAAAACCCATATGATTCTAACTTTTTCTTTTCTTAATACGAATTTTCTTTAATCCGTATCTAAATATTTACCACTCTTTTCTAAGTTTACATTGTACCATTTCATAGTACCTTCTCTTTATAGCGTCAAGCTATATCATACCAATCACTTAACATATCATATGTTATTCAAAAATTTAATCTAATCACATCGTGATCTTATTTTGTAATCATTTTTCCTTATACTTACGATCGTTTCATACTACGATTTTCTTATTCTTCTCTTTAATCGTATTATATTATAATTTTATTTGCACTTTTCATCTTATAGACATCGTCTATTTATTATCACTTTTCATTTTTATTACTGGAGTCAGGTAACTCCAAATTCTTATCTTTATAGCTCTTCAAGATTCTTCTTTGAATCTTATTTATCTTTTTCTTTAATTTAATGATGAATTTCTTAAATTCATCTCTTATATCCCTTAAACTAGATCTGAGTTTATTCCTTATCATCAACTCCGCGGTTATAGCCTAAGGTACCCCTACCTAAGGTTTATAACCTACAACTTTGATACCAACCTGTGACGCCCCCAAATCAGGGTACTTTTTACCTCAGATCTGGTACATCATTTTTATAACTATTGCGGAAGATATAAACATAAATTTTTTAAACATTAAACTTTTACAAAACAGTCCCAAGGTCTACAACCTTAACTTAATACATACTTTTAATATCTAAAAAGGTTTACAATGCTATTTTTTCAGAAAATTTAATAGATCTAACTGCACCATAATTTAATCTTGTACTTTGTCTTTGCTTCTGTCTTTACTCGAGCTTTCATCTTAATATAAATTTTTTTATCATGATATAGCAAGGGTGAGCAACAAGTTTTCCCAACAAGTTTAAATTTAATTGAGGATATATCATGATTGAAAGAATTGAACAAAAAGTTGGGTATGTTCAACAATATAATAATTGAGAACTAGCAAGAATCAAATTTCATAAATGAACGATCAGGACGACAAGAATTAATGTCAATAATGGATCTGAATAATTCAACTAGACCAGATGGTAATGAAGGTGATCAGCCTTTCATATCGGATGAACACATGAAAAATGCATAGAGTGCGAATCAATAAATTATAGACGTGGTATAATCAACAATGATTAGCCACTAACATGCTTTACAATAACAACTCAAGTTGAGTTAGGAAACTTGCCTGAACCGTTGATTACTGCTACGCAATCTAAGTTAACGTCCTTATTGAAAAGACCTATCAGTTATAAGATTGATCGTTCAATTAGCATAACATACCTTATAAGCACTCTAAAATGCCATACACATATCAAGTCTTCACCACCCGGCCCAAACCTCCACCAAAAATTTGCATAAAACATGCTTAAAGGTCTCAAGTCGGAAAACGTCATTTTCTATATTTTGACATCACGTATTTAATTAAACTCATTTATCCATATAACATTATTTATATGAAAAATACTAAATCAGTCCCAAAAATTTTTCTTTTCTAGGATTTAGCATAATGTAGTCCCACATTGAACATATATTTTTCTCGGAATTTTTGAAATTCAATTACTATTTTTCAAATGGCTAAAATTGCAGAATATTTAGACATTTATCATAAACTATACTTTTGTCAAAAAATTCAAAAATTTACAGGGTATATTCCTGTTATATACATGTACTCCCAATACAAATTTCACCAATTTTAGAGTTAACCACAAGGAGTTATAAGGGTTTACGTTTAAAATAGTCTTTTTCCCATAAAATTCATAACTCTCAATCTATACATCCAAAAATCATCATTTTTGGACACAATCTAGAAAAATCATCAAATTATCCTCCCAAAGTTTTCCAAAATTTTTGAAGGTCTGGAAAATGACTAAATTGACCCTAGATGAAACTGTCCCAAAACAATTTTTATTTCCTTTACAAAAACAGGACTGTTTAGTAAAATCAGTCACTACACCTTGAAAACTCAACCTTTTTGAGTGCTACCACTTGGGTTTACTATTAAACACGTATATCTAGCACCCCTCTTTGACGGATCGCAAAAAGGAGTTATAGATTTAAAACAGTGAATTTTAAAATTATATAAAAGTTAGGGTTTCAAAACTAGAAAAATTAATTTTCTTTTCCTTTTAATTCCAACCAAATCAACACCTAATATGGGTAAATCCATAACTCAAACCAATAAAATTCTAGATCTAACATTTATACATAGATCTAGCTACAAAAAAAACTTAAACTCCAAAGATCCATCATAAAAATACAAATACCATACAAGTTAAAGTTTTAGATATCAAGTATAGATTTTACCTTGTTTTTATTTTCTTCCTTCTTCTTCCTTCATCTATGGCTGCCCTCTTTCTTCTTCCCCTAAGCCGTGAGCCTTTCTCTTTCTCTCTCTCTCTCTCTCTCTCTCTCTCTCGTAGTTAGTAGGAATGTATAATTGAGGAGAGAAAAATGAAGTAGGTAATTAAAAATGTATTGGTAAAAAATTATACATACAAATTGTATATCTAAGTTTAATCACCTAACACTTATCTTATCTTTCTCACTCATCATTATCTCAATGTTTTCTTGCAAGCTATACTAAATGTGTTGGACCAATTATAGATGGACACATGTGGAGCACTTAATGATCTTTGACAACACATTAAAACTCATCCTTGCTCTTTTTTTTTCATATAGCCGGCAATATAAGGCTATTTTTGTCCAACATTTGTTTTATTTTATTTGTCATTATAAGCTTACAAATGACTTTAATGCCTTTCCTTAATTGGGCTAAAGATTGAGCTCCCATTTAATTCTATGGGCTTCCATATTAATTAGTTTAGGCTACTAAATAAAATCAACTTGGGCTCTCTTAATTTATTTATTTGGGACACTAACATATTTGATAATCTAATATTGGGCTAGCTAATAATTTAGTTACCCTTAATTAAATTATCTACAAGTCCAATGCTTAAATTAAACCAATGGGCTTGTTTAAATTATTTATTCTCCTTAGTCCATTAAATAAATTATCATTTGGACTCTAATACATTATTATTAATATAAACACATTCTCATATATCAATAATATCAATTAACCTACATAACCCAATTAGACTTGCTATAATTAGGTTTCAAAATAAATAATAACTTGAGATTTATAAAATAAATCCCTTACATTAGTATATATATTTAATACAAGAATTTATAATATTATAACCCTTAGGTTAGTTAATTACCATACCTAATATAAATAACTTATTTCAATTATACCATTTATATTGTATAATTAAATTTAATTTCCTCCTCTCTCCATAAATTGTTTTCAAACAATTTATTTATATATTAACTATATAATTTAATATAATCAATCATGTATTCACATATGAATTTAATTTACTAACTAGTTGATACCAATATACATATTGGATCTCATCCCATATTTTTACTTTACATAATTTGATATAATATTGAATATTATAATATCCTCCATGCAACCTAATATCATATATCCAATTATTTTCTTTTCTTTCTATAAATTATCTTCACAATTTATTTACCTGTAGTAAATATATTAATATATTCACCCCATTAAATACATGCATACATTACACTCAATAAGGTAATATATGATTTCTTCAATAACATAGTGGCTATACATGAAGTATATTTAATGCCACCAATTTACCACATTAAAATAATTTAATATTATAAATTATTTTAATTTTACCCATCTAATTTTCTTTAGTAATTTACTCCTAAACTTTACTTACGTATAATAAATATATAATTCTAATATATTTATTATACACAACATCACATATTGCATGGCACATAATCCTTTGTGTACTATAATATCACATAACATATCATCTAATAAGAATTTTCTTTGTTTAATTCTTATTTTAATATTATCCAAAAATTTGGGTTATCACATTCACCCCTTCTTCTAAGAATTTCGTCCTCGAAATTAAAGCATACAAATCTCTACTTATTCTCTTGATCAAAATTAGGTTTTTTAACTTAAACTTTACAATTTTCTCTTATGAGGATTTCTCATCTATTATCACATTTCACCATAACTACTCACTAGGAGTTTACATCTTCTAAATATTCATCAAAACTAGGTTGTCATAATAACCTTTATTCAATCATTCTCAGATTCTACTCGTACGCAATGAGTTCACACTATTTCATATCCATCGTCACATACTACCCCAACATTACTCTAAAGAGTAAAAAAATTCCATATCTGTCTGAGGGATCATAAAAACTATGAACTTTGAGGTTTAGGGGTATTTCTACCTGCTACCTCTTTTAATTATAAAAGAAAGGTACTCTACCTCAGAAATATTTTATATTTTGTATGGTTACAATCAAGAAAAAGGTAAACTACCGGTGTGTGTACTTTAGATGATTAGTCTATTGTACCTTAGTAATCGAAATAACTATATGCGTTCTTAGATTAGAATATTTTATCTAATTAGTATATCCCCATTTTCAGGGTTGTTCACCTCAGACTTATCATAAGATTCTACACCAAAACAATTTGGTTCGGCATAAGCTTTCAAAGAATACTTTGAATTTCATAAACATTTGTCTAGCTGAATCAAATAGCTTAGACGCATATCAATAATTTGAATTTCAATCGAAACATTTCTGGCCAAATTCATTTGGAAATAAATTATCTTTAAAATTCTTAAAATCATTTTGGCGTCATGATACCGCACTGTATATACAGTCCGTTTGAGGATTCTGTCATTTTGTGACTTTTTCATACTACATTATACTATAGTGGGCTGACGATCTTTAGATCACATCCGACACTAAGTAATTCTGCATTGATAACTCCATCATTTTTATCATCTCTGCATTAGGTTGCATGATGCATTAATGATATAAAAATACATTTTGATCATTTAAATCATTTTTGTCTAGCCGAATCAATTAGCATAGACTCTTCTTTAAACCGTTCAAAAACCTTTGAAAATCATCTTTGGTGTCGTCATTCCACAACAGGTAACGATGTGTTAGTGGCCCGAAGTCCACACCTACACACTTGTCACCATGTGTTGAGGATAACAAAAATTCATTTTTAAAGGCACATCAGTGCGAATTTAGCTTGATGTCAAAAACTTCGAAGTCTAGCGTAGCTAGAAGATTTAGAATACATATGCTTCCATCATCAACTTCACTTTCTCTAATGATCCATTGCTTAATAAATCTATCTAACTTCACAACTTTCTTATACCTAGTTCATCAAACTTACCACACATTATGAGTTCAATAACTTGTCATAATCATATGGGCTTAAGAACTCATCCTAGTCAGACCATAGGCGTCCATTCGCTGAGGGGTTCAAAATATATCATATGATTATGAGTCATGAACTTACAATAAGTATGAGTTTTAAGAACTAGCAACTAACCTTATATTTTCTACCTATTCGTTATACACATGAGAAAAGAATCACCTTATCAACATGCATATAGAAAATAGCGCGACATCAGGTTCTACTGATTATCAATGTAAGAAACTAAGTGGTGGTCAAACCAAACTCGGCCACTAATCAATATAGGAAGCTAAGCGGATAATTCCCCGCCCATACAAAGAATTGGTTAACCTAACCACTATATCGACCAGGAAGCTAAGTGATTCTAAAACTAAGTACAAATTCCTCGCCCATACAAGGAATCATACAACTTAGCTGCTGACATGAGTTATCAATTGAAAACCCACATGATTCTAACTTTCTCTTTTCTTAATACGAATTTTCTTTAATCCGTATCTAAACATTTACCACTCTTTTCTGAGTTTACATTGTACCATTTCATAATACCTTCTCTTTATAGCGTCAAGTTATATCATACCAATCACTTAACATATCATATATTATTCAAAAATTTAATCTGATCATTGTTGGGTAAAATCTAATTACGCACAACACGCAAGTATACGTGGTCAACAAGTAATAAAGTGATAAGTAGAGTATCGTTCCCACAGAGACTAACTAGCAATAATCCTAACTTACAATTACCAATATTATATTAATCCTAATTTTATTAAACAAATAAACTCAATGATTAAAATTAAAAACTCTAAATTAAAGAATAATTAAACTATCACAAAATAATCACAAGTATCAAAATCTGGAATTTCAAACAATTAATGGAGAATTAGACTTCTGATTTCACCCTAAGTTTCACTCTGATTTTAACACTTTTATTCCAATTCAATTCACTATCCCAGTTTATTAATCAAGAACACGAACATAGTATTAACCACCTCTCGATGCACTAATACCCTATTAACATCAATCCACAATTAAGATAGAAATTCGTTAAACACCTTAATCAACTAACCCACTATATCTCTATGTGAATTACAATTGAAGAAGGTTGAAGAATACGTTCTCTATCCGATTACATGCGGTGTCAAACATATCTCTACCTTAACACTCATCAAGTTTAAGCTATTAACAAAATCCTGAACACATGCTATATCAACTAGGTCTAGATTTGAATATCCTCTCTCGATTCCATCCAACTCCACAAAGAATTATTGATCAGGAAATTCATAGATTCAAGCTCAAATCAATATAGATAAATTGGAAATAGTTTATTAAATTGGAAATCAAAGTTTACAAAACCATCGATTCACTTAAGGATCCATCACAAGCCTAAAAAGTAAATTAGTTCATAATAAACGAAATAAACACTGAATAAATCATGGAAATTATTCTTTCAATTACAAATAATAGTCTAAGATGAAGAATATTGAAAAACACCCTTCACGTAGCCTAGAATCACAATCGTCTCGAAAATGTCCTTGAAATACTCCTCCAACGCTTGCTTAGAAAAACTGAGATTAATCTTTGTAATTTGCCTTGTGTGTCTTTAATCCCATTGTTTGTTGTTAATTATATACTTCCACGTGCATTCTGATTACAATTCCATGCCAAAACGAATCCCAAGTCATCACCATCACTAAAACTCCATGTTTATAGCATTAGAAACCAACTAGGAGACTTCAAATTCGAGTACCCAAGCCCCAGCTTGCTATTTCCCTTTATAAAAGCAAGCCCCGACTTGCCTCCTTGCTGCTAATCCGCCCAGACCCCAAGCCCCGGCTTGTTATCAAGGCATAAAAGGGCAAGCCCCAGCTTGCATACCTTCTGGAAATCTGCTGCAACATCCTCTGCTAAAACTGCCATACCTTTTAAACCGGGAGGAGTTACGGAGCCCGCCACCTATCAAATCGAAGATATCGACGAGCTCTACCACTTTCATTTTTTAATTTTTAGAAATAACGAACGTATGAATGTCAAAATTGCACTTGAAGTAGCTGCTGTGTAAATGACAACATAACAACTCTTAGCTTTGATAAATATGCAATAATCTCACATCCGAACTTCCGATTGGAATGAATCAAGACGTTCCAGAAAGCCAAGGAAGAGTTCTACAACATAGTCCAAGTTCCGCGCCATGAACATGAAATACACAAAGTGAACATGAAGGCTCGAACGATATCCGAAATTGATTTTCCTTACAATTTCATTGCAATAGTCACTCAATCCGCTTTGAAATATATAATCTACAAAATGGAAACAAAATGCATGAAAAGTAACTAAGAAACACGAGATTGAGTAATTAATTCAAGTAATAGATGCCGGATAAGTAGGTATAAAACCAACTTATCAAATACCTCCAAACTTAAACCTTTGTTTGTCCTCAAGAAAAAACAAAATAAAAATGCAATGGAATGGAATGCAATTAATCTATATGCCTACGAATCTAGCAATAATGAGAAAAAACAAGTCTTTTCGCCCGGCCTCAGAGAAATCAAGTAAACATGATGATACTTCATATCAAAACTAATCAATAATTCTTATCAATCATCAAATCTTCAACTGTTATTACTGATATAGTGCGTGTGTGCTCAACAGCAATGCTAACTAATATAATGCTAAATACAACACATAATAGATCTCTTTAAAGGCATCATACAGTGCAAACTCACATAATTCACAAAAAGGCTAGATCCAACTAAAGTCAAACTTCCACCAAATTCAAGAGTCCAATCCGGGATACTTATGCTTTACTTTGCATTACGGGGGCTTTTTGCTCTTTTCCCGTTTTATTGTTGTTTTTTTTTCTATTTCTTTTTTTTTAATCATGGTTGTGCAATGTCTCATTCCATTAGGCTAACAAGTGCTACCCCTTAGCGAGCTTTCGACCAACGACTCCCAGACCATATAAGACCTTAGGGCGCTAGGTGTAAAGACAATCCCCTCGAGCGTACTTGCTCAAGTAACAAAGGCCCCGAAACAAGACTAGCCACGATATTCTTTTTTTCATCATTTTTTATTGCTTTTTTTTATTGTTTTTTCAGATAAACTTATATATCCCAAATTTTTCCCCCAAACTTTAGTTTTTGTCTAAATTTAGCCATCTCCGCCTGTTCATGTCTTTCATTTATTCAAACTAATATTATCCTTAATAAGTCAATTATGTATCAATTTAAACTTAATCAGTCAACAAAGTTGTCTCTAAAGTGCTAACCTGATTATACCAGTTTCAAACAGGAAAAGATTCAATTCATAAAAAGAAATCACATTAAAGTTCTAATAATAGTACTATACTTGTCTACTCAATCCCATTCTCATCATTGGCCAAAATAGACTGTAACTATTAAACAGCTGGACTAATGCAAGATGAACATATTAACTAACTATTATTTTTGATTTTTTTGATTTTTTTGATTTGGAAATATGTGGTAAACATAACATGATTTCAAAGATAAATAAAAATTATTTACATTCCTAAGATACTATGCAACTACATGATTACCTAAAATGCAACATTTAATAATCCTAAACATAAATAATTAAATAACATATACAAACCTAGCTAATGAAATTAAATATGCAACATGCAACATGCAACTAAATCCCCCAAACTTGAAAATTACAATGTCCTCATTGTATAGATAAAGCAATAAATAAGAGAGGACTTCCCTGTAATCGCCTAAGTTTGGGTTGGTGGTGGCTGTTGTTCTTCATCGGAATCTCTGGGTGGGAACCTTGGCATTGGGGTTAGTTGTTGGTATAGGAATTGGGAAGTAGGATTGAAGCTCTGGAGCGTAGTGTTCAATGAGGCGAAAGATACATTCATGGCCTCAAACATGTGGTCCTGCCTCACTGCGAGTCTCCGCATTTCTCTTTGTGCTTCCTTGTTGTGCTCATCCACCTGTCGTTGAAGGTTTAGGAACTGAGGGCTAGATATGATTCCAGGCTGTGGTGACATCTCTGTATCTTGGTCCCCCATTGTCGCAGTCCCCTGAAACTCATCATCATCCAAGGTGACCTCAGCGTCAACCTCATCCTCCGAGGCTGAGGGAAATACAAATCCTACTCCTCTCGGGTGCGACTCGCCTCCGGGCCACACCTCATATCTTGCAATCATTCTCGAGTCGAGCGTCTGCAGCGGCATCTGGGTTATCTCATCATCTGACCATCAAACTCCTGCCTGTATACACAACCCACAAATGAGTGATGGGTGTGGCAATCCGCCAGAGTATGGTCCTCGAAGGCATCTTCGGATTGAAATGTTAATTATAACCCCTATGTCGATGATGAAATCTTGTACCATGGCATACAAGAGCACTACCTTATCCTGAGGCACATCTGACGTGTGTGTAGATAGAAGTAACTTAGCGCACAGAAAGGCGTACCATATCTTCCCATACCGACTGAGATCCTTACTGCGAAAAACAGTGCCTCCATGATTTGATTTTGTCCAAGAGGTACCCGATTTTGTCATCTCCTGCATAATATCCTCATAAACTAGATCATTATCACGTAAGTGTTGGTACTGGCAATGTCTCAGCACTCGTAACTAATAGTACATGTTGATGGCATCGGTACTGAAAGGTACTAACCTACCCCGTACAAAAGCATTGAAGGGGGCCTTATCCTCGGCGTTAGCGTAGAATTCTTTGACCACACTCACAAGTGCTGCCTCGGGCTCTGTTGTGAATTTATTCTAACCTTTTTGATATATTTGTTACATTATTTCGCCATCCATAGGCTCAGGTGCCAACCCCCGCTCAGGTGTGAGTGATTTTGTCACCATATAGTTGTAATTACCATACGTGCCAAGCAGTACTTATGAATTTTCCCCTATCAAAGGTTCGTGTTGGTTGTGTGGCCCCCGAACTCTCTCCTCGTTGCCTCTTTGATGCCGGTTTTGGTGCCATTGATTTGGAATTGAAGAGTTTGTCCCCCAAACTTTACTTAAGCAATTTTTAGAACACTTGGTGTGTGAGACTTGAAATTCCCACAAACTTGGTGATTTGGTTGAACTATGGGGATAGAAATTGAGGAATTAGAAAATAAAATTCTCCTTTCAGTATATTACCATGTAAGTTGTAGAGATTTGCATAAACTCTATCCTCAAATTTCCAAATTGGTATTGTTAGATTGTGTGGTGAATGGTGGTTTTATAGAGAGGAGTTTATGTAGGTGGGTAGTGAGTGACTAGGTGGGAGGAGTGGGATTGTGTTTGATTATTGTGATGAGATGGAAAGTAAATTGCAGTCGTGGGTGTAGGTTGTGGAGGAGTTGGATTGTAGGAGGTTGAAGTATAATGGAATTGGGATGTCTGATGAATGCACCAACCGCCAGAATCGCTTCTTCAAAATTGAATCGCCAAGCCCCTTGCTTGCCTTCTTCTTCATTAAAAAGCAAGCCCCAGAGCTTGCCTATGGTCTCCTGCTAATGCAGTAAGAGGGCAAGCCCTGGCTTGGGTCCTGTACTAGGAAAAGCAAGCCCCGACTTGTCGTGGTGTCATGCAAGGTATAAGAAGAGGGCAAGCCCTTGGCTTGCTATTTATTTACTCTTGGAGAGGCAAGCCCCAGCTTGGGGGTCTCCTACCTTGCTTCATGATCTGCTAATGCACAGGTTTCTTCTGCCTTGCTTCATGTTCATCATATAGCTTCTTTGAGTACCTGAACACATGAAAAACATACTCATAAGTGGATATTGAACAAATTCAAGCATGGAGGGTAAGCTTATTTAGCTATCAAGTATACTTTAAATACTACATGACTATATTCTAGACCAAATATTATTTTAAACTACCATTTCACTAGCATAGATAAAATTACTTAAGAAAAGAAAAATGAAGAAAAAGCATAAAAATAAATAAAAAATTGGGCTTCCTCCCAGTGAGCGCTTGATTTTAAGTCGTTCAGCCTAACTACTCCCTGTTTATGGTGCGTCTGCAAGTGTGATAGCTATGACGTCCGTGTTAGCCTCGCCACCCCAATAGTGCTTTAATCTTTGAGCGTTGACCTTAAACGTTTGCAATGGGTTCCTACTGTATAGTTCAACGACGCCATGTGGGAAAACCTTTTTTATGGTAAATGGACCCGGCCACCTTGATTTTAGCTTTCCTGGAAACAACCCCAATAGGACTGATTGTCCCATTTCGAATGTTCTTTGTATCAATTTCTCGTCGTGCCATCGCTTGACCTTTTCCTTGTACAATTTTGAGTTCTCGTGAGGTTGCGGCAAATGGAATTCGTCAAGCTCATTTAGCTGAAGTAGTCTCTTTTCACCTACCGTTGCTTGATCGAAGTTCAATTTTTGAATAGCCCAATAAGCCTTGTGTTGTAACTCGACCGGTAAGTGACAAGCCTTTCCGTATAGTAGTTGATATGGTGACATCCCGATTGGTGTTTTATAAGCAGTCCGATAGGCCCATAATGCATCATCCAACCTGAGCGACCAATCCTTTCGATTCGGGTTCACCACTTTTTCCAAGATTCTCTTTACTTCCCTGTTAGAGACCTTAGCTTGTCCACTGGTTTGGGGATGATATGTTGTAGCGACCTTATGGTTGACCCCATACTTTGCCAATAGAGCTGTGAATGACATGTTGCAAAAGTGACTACCTTCGTCACTGATAATTGCCCTTGGCGTGCCAAACCTTGTGAAAATGTTCTTTTATAGGAATTCGAGGACCACCTTGGCATCGTTTGTTGGTAATGCTGCAGCTTCAACCCATTTTGATATGTAGTCCCCTGCGAGTAGAATATACTGATTGTTCAGAGATTAAGGGAATGGCCCCATGAAATCAGTGCCCCATACATAAAAAATTTCAACTTCAAGAATCGTTTGTAGAGGCATCTCATTCCGTTTTGAAAATTTGCCCACCCTTTGACATCTATCACATGTTTTCACAAAATGGTGGGCATCTTTGAATAGTATAGGACAATAAAACCCAGATTGCAACACCTTCGTTGCTATCCTCTCACTCCCATAATGTCCGCCATACGCAGATGAGTGACACTCATGCAGAATGTTCTTCACTTTACTGTAGGGCACACACCATCTAATCATCTTATCGGCGCACTATTTGAACAAGTAAGGCTCATCCCATATGTACCATTTCACGTTATGAAGAAACTTCTTTTTCTATTGTCTTATGAGATCAGGTGGAAGTACGTTGCTCATAAGATAATTCGCATACCAAGGAAATTCTACATTTATTCCAAACAGTTGTTCATTCGGGAATGATTCATTTATTTCACATTTGTCCTCTTTCAATTTCCCTTGGTTTTCCAGCCTAGACAAGTGATCGGCTACCTGATTCTCCGTCCCCTTTCTATCTTTTATTTCTAAATCAAACTCTTGAAGTAGGAGAATCCATCGGATAAGGCGTGGGTTAGCATCTTTTTTCGCCATTAGGTACCGAATAGCCGAATGGTCCATGTAGACTATCACCTTAGTTCCGGTCAAGTATGCCCGAAATTTGTCAAACGCATACACCACTGCAAGTAACTCCTTCTCCGTAGTTGTATAATTTATTTGAGTCTCTATGAGCGTTTTGCTTGCATAATATATAGCGTGAAATACCTTCTCTCGGCATTGTCCCAACATAGTCCCAACTGCATAGTCGCTTGCATCACACATCAGCTCAAAAGGCATACTCCAATCCAGTGAAACGATTACGGGGGCTGTAGTCAACTTCTTTTTAAACGCTTCGAAGGTTGTCTTACAACTTTTGTCAAAACTGAAAACAGTATCCTTCTCTAATAGACTGCATAGAGGCTTGGTAATTTTTGAGAAGTCCTTTATGAATCTCATGTAGAACCCAGCGTGTCCCAGAAAACTTCTAATACCTTTAACTGATCTCGGTGGAGGAAATTTTTCAATTGTTTCAAGCTTTGCTTTGTCGACCTCTAATCCTTTAGCCGATACCTTGTGACCCAAAATTATGCCCTCCTCAACCATGAAGTGGCATTTTTCCCAGTTAAGCACGAGGTTCGTATCCTTGCAGCGCTGTAATACCATTACCAAATTCCTTAGGCAGGTATCAAAGTTGTCCCCAAAGACAGAAAAGTCATCCATGAAGACCTCAACATTTTTCTCCACCATGTCTGAGAAAATGGCCATCATACACCGTTGGAAAGTTGCAAGTGCATTGCATAACCCGAATGACATCCTCCTGAATGCAAATGTGCCGTAAGGGCATGTGAATGTCGTCTTTTCTTGATCCTCCGTAGCGATGACTATCTGGTTATAGCCCGAGTACCCATCTAATAGACAGTAATATTCATGTCTCGCCAATCTATCCAACATTTGATCAATAAAGGGCAGCGGGAAATGGTCTTTTCGGGTTTCCTTGTTCAATTTTCTATAATCCATGCAAACCCTCCAGCCGGTCACTGTTCTAGTCGGTATTAATTCATTGTCCTCATTCTGAACCATTGTCATTCCTCCTTTTTTTGGCACGCATTGCACTGGACTCACCCATTTGCTGTCGAAAATTGGGTAGATGATGCCGGCATCTAACCACTTCAAGATTTCTTTCTTCAAAACTTCCTTCATAATCGGGTTAAGTCGCCGTTGTTGCTCCACCGTCGGTTTTGCCTCATCTTCCATTAAGATCTTGTGCATGCAAAATGAAGGGGTGATTCCCTTTATATCTGCAATTGTCCACTCGATCACTGATTTGTGTTCCCTAAGCACCCTCAGCAGCTTTTCTTCCTATAATTCGTTAAGTACAGCAGAAATAATAACAGGTAAAGAATTTGAATTGCCTAAGTATGCATACCTGAGGTGTTTAGGGAGTGGCTTGAGTTCCAACTTTGGTGGCTCTTCCAATGATGGTTTTAGTCTTTCTGCGGGTTGCCTCCCCTGTGTGCAGTGGTTCAAACGATGTTCTAAATCTAGAAACTCATGGCAATGAGTCTAGCATTTGTAAGTACTCCACTAATTCTGGATCATCGACCTCTTCATCCCCCAAAACGTTGTTTCTAACAGATCATTTACCAAACTCTTGCTCATATCATCACTGATGATTTGCTCAATTAAATCCATTCGAAAACATTCTTCCTCATCCATAGGGAATTTCATGGCCTTAAACACATTAAATTTTACTTCTTGATCTTGGACCCTCATAGTGAGTTCTCCCTTTTGTACGTCTATGAGTGTCCTGCCCATGGCCAAAAATGGTCTCCCTAGGATAATTGGGATGTTCTTGTCCTCCTCAAAATCCAGAATGATAAAGTCCCCGGAGAATATAAACTTATCCACTTTCACTAGAATGTCCTCTACTATGCCTCTCGGATATGTGACTGACCTATCTGCCAACTGTAATGTAATGTTCGTAGGCCTTGGTGTAGGCAAACCCAATTCTAAGTATACTGACAATGGCATAAGGTTTACACTCGCCCCTAAATCACATAAACACTTGTTGAAATGCATATTCCCGATCGTGCATGGAATAGTGAAGCTCCCCGGGTCCTTGAGTTTTGGTGGTAATTTCTGCTGTAATATTGCACTACACTCCTCGATTAGTGCAACTGTCTTGAAATCTTCCCATTTCTTCTTCCTTGACATAATCCCTTTCATAAATTTTGCGTAGCTCGACATTTGTTCTAGGGCCTCTACAAATGGTATGTTGATTTGAAGTTTCTTGAAAAATTCCAAAATTTTTGAAAATTGCTTATTCTAATTTTTGTTTTTGAACTCTTTGCTGGAATGGTGGGGGAGGATAAATAGCTGGCTCGTTAACTGGTTTGTTCTTTTCCATTTGTTTTTTGTTCCCTTGCTTTACCTCACCCACTGTATTTTCTTTCTCTGGTTCAACCTCTTTTATAACCAAAATTTTTGGCTCTTGACC
This sequence comes from Panax ginseng, assembly GCA_020205605.1. Taxonomy (NCBI): domain Eukaryota; kingdom Viridiplantae; phylum Streptophyta; class Magnoliopsida; order Apiales; family Araliaceae; genus Panax; species Panax ginseng. The sequence goes on along the minus strand of CM035128.1, from coordinate 38,352,424 downwards.
CTCAACCTGCTTTCCACTTCTCAACATAATGGCTTGACACTGCTCGTGATTACCCTTAGGATTTCTCTCCGCCATTTGACCTATCTGATTCTCTAGATTCTTAATCGCCATCTCTTGTGATTTCATAGCCATGGCGTGATTTTTTATAGCCAACTTGGTGCTAGTCATGAATTTTGCCAAAACTTCCTCCAGATCGGGTTTCCTTTCTTGATATTGAGCTGGTTGTTACTGGTTCTGAAATCCTGGTGGATATGATTGTCGTGATGCTTGATTTTGCTGGTTGTTGCTCCATGAGAAATTCGGATGATTCCTATTTCTTTGATTGTATGTGTTCTGATATGTATTTTGCGGAATTCTGTTGTAATTGCCGATGAACTGCATAGCTACTGGATTAATCGCGCATTGATTCGTGGGGTGCTCTCCTGCGCACAACTCGCATATTATTGCCGCTTTATGTACTTGTTGTGTTTATTGTGCTTATGTTGTTGTTACCGACTCCAACTTCTTTGAAAGTGCAGATATTTGTGCTTGCATTGCTGTCATACTATCTACTTCTAACACCCTAGCTGCCTTCGCTTATGTCATTCTTGCTGTGGGCCACTGGTAGTTATTAGTCGCCATGGTTTCAATCAACTCGTATGCTTCTTCGTAACTCTTAGCCATGAATGCTACGCCCGATGCTGCATCAATACTTGTCCTGAGATTCTCATGTAGTCCATTATAAAAGGTGTTCATTTGTAGCCACTGGGGTAATCCATGATGTGGACATTTTCTGAACAGTTCTTTGTATCTTTCCCAGGCCTCATATAATGACTCCCCATGTTGCTGTTCAAACATCGTAATCTCGTTCCTAATCTTTGCAGTTTTCGCACGTGGAAAGAATTTTGTGAGGAATTTCTGAGCTAAATCCTCCCATGTAGTTATCGGACCGGACGGTAGAGAATGCAACCAACTCTTTACCTTGTCCCATAAAGAGAATGGGAACAATCGAAGTCTCACCGCCTCATCCGAAACCCCATTAAACCTAAAAGTGTCGCACATTTCCAGAAAGCTGACCATATGCTCGTTCGGATCATCATTTGCAAATCCCCCAAACTGAATTGAATTTTGAATCATTTGTATCATCCCAGGCTTAATTTCGAACGTATTTGCTGCTATTGCTGGTCTAGTGATGCTTGACTGCAGTTCAGTCACCTTGGGTGTTGCAAAATCCCTTAATGCTTTTCGATCTTCGGCTGCCATTACTGTTACCTCTTCCTTTTCAGATGTTTTAAATTCTTGCCTCATTTCCTTAATTCACTTACTCAACCTCTGAAACCTTTTCTCAATGTTGTCCTCAAAAGGCAGCAAGTCTGGATTTTTGGACCGAGTTTGCATAAACTGCTTCCACACCTGAAATAGAAGCAACAATAAAATAAAAATAAAAATAAAAATAAAAATGTGTAAGTAAAACTGGATTAATTAAACTAATATTGTAAAACTATTAAGAATTATACTAAATAGTCCCCGGCAGCAGCGCCAAAAACTTGTTGGGTAAAATCTAATTACGCACAACACGCAAGTATACGTGGTCAACAAGTAATAAAGTGATAAGTAGAGTATTGTTTCCACAGAGACTAACTAGTAATAATACTAACTTACAATTACCAACTTTATATTAATCCTAATTTTATTAAACAAATCAACTCAATGATTAAAATTAAAAACTATAAATTAAAGAATAATTAAACTATAACAAAATAATCACAAGTATCAAAATTAGGAATTTCAAACAATTAATGGAGAATTAGACTTATGATTTCACCCTAAGTTTCACTCTGATTTTAACACTTTTATTCTAATTCAATTCACTATCCCAGTTTATTAATCAAGAACACGAACATAGTATTAACCACCTCTCGATGCACTAATACCCTATTAACATCAATCCACAATTAAGATAGAAATCCGTTAAACACCTTAATCAACTAACCCATTATATCTCTATGTGAATTACAATTGAAGAAGATTGAAGAATACGTTCTCTATTCGATTACATGCAGTGTCAAGCATATCTCTACCTTAACACTCATCAAGTTTAAGCTATTAACAAAATGCTGAACACATGCTATATCAACTAGGTCTAGATTGAATATCCTCTCTCGATTCCATCCAACTCCACAAAGAATTGTTGATCAGGAAATTCATAGATTCAAGCTCAAATCAATATAGATAAATTGGAAATAGTTTATTAAATTGGAAATCAAAGTTTACAAAACCATCGATTCACTTAAGGATCCATCACAAGCCTAAAAAGTGAATTAGTTCATAATAAACGAAATAAACACTGAATAAATCATGGAAATCATTCTTTCAATTACAAATAATAGTCTAAGATGAAGAATATTGAAAAACACCCTTCACGTAGCCTAGAATCACAATCATCTCGAAAATGTCCTTGAAATACTCCTCCAACGCTTGCTTAGAAAAACTGAGATTAATCTTTGTAATTTGCTTTGTGTGTCTTTAATCCCATTGTTTGTTGTTAATTATATACTTCCACAGGTATTCTGATTACAATTCCATGCCAAAACGAATCCCAAGTCATCATCATCACTAAAACTCCATGTTTGTAGCATTTGAAACCAACTAGGAGACTTCAAATTCGTGTACCCAAGCCCCAGCTTGCTATTTCCCTTTATAAAAGCAAGCCCCGACTTGCCTCCTTGCTGCTAATCTGCCCAGACCCCAAGCCCCGGCTTGTTATCAAGGCATAAAAGGGAAAGCCCCAGCTTGTCTACCTTCTGGAAATCTGCTGCAACATCCTCTGCTAAAACTGCTAATCTACTACAACATCCTCTACTAAAACTGCCATACCTTTTAAACCGGGAGGGGTTACGGAGCCCACCACCTATCAAATCAAAGATATCGACGAGCTCTACAACTTTCATTCTTTAATTTTTAGAAATAACGAATGTATGAATGTCAAAATTGCACTTAAAATAGCTGTTGTGTAAATGACAACATAACAACTCTTAGATTTGATAAATATGCAATAATCTCACATCCGAACTTCCGATTGGAATGAATCAAGACGTTCCGGAAAGCCAAGGAAGAGTTCTACAACATAGTCCAAGTTTCACGCCACGAACATGAAATACACATAAAATGAACATGAAGGCTCGGACGATATCCGGAATTGCTTTTCCTTACAATTTCATTGCAATAGTCTCTCAATCCGCTTCCAAACATATAATCTACAAAATGGAAACAAAATGCATGAAAAGTAACTAAGAAACACGAGATTGAGCAATTAATTCAAGTAATAGATGCCGAATAAGTAGGTCCAACTTATCAATCACGTTGTGATCTTATTTCGTAATCATTTCTCCTTATACTTACGATCGTTTTATACTACGATCTTCTTATTCTTCTATTTAATCATATTATATTATGTTTTTATTTGCACTTTTCATCTTATAGACATCGTCTATTTATTATCACTTTTCATTTTTATTACTGGAGTCAGGTAACTCCAGATTCTTGTCTTTATGGCTCTTCAAGATTCTTCTTTGAATCTTATTTATCTTTCTATTTACTTTAATGATGAATTTCTTAAATTCATCTCTTATATCCCTTAAACTCGATCTGAGTTTAGTCCTTATCATCATCTCCGCGGTTATAGCCTAAGGTACCCCTACCTAAGGTGTATAACCTACAGCTTTGATACCAACCTGTGACGCCCCCAAATCCGGTACTATTTATCTCATATCTGGTACATCATTTCTATAACTATTGTGGAAGATATAAACATAAATTGTTTAAACTTTAAACTTTTACACAACATTCCCAAGGTCTACAACCTTACTTAATACATACCTTCAATATCTAAAAAGGTTTACAATGCTATTTTCGTCAGAAAATTTAATAGATCTAACGACACCATAATTTAATCTTGTAATTTGTCTTTGCTTCTGTCTTTACTCGAGCTTTCATCTTAATCTAAATTTTTTTATCATGATATAGCAAGGGTGAGCAACAATTTTGCCCAACAAGTTTAAATTTATTTGAGGATATATCATGATTGAAAGAATTAAACAAAAAGCTGGGTACGTTCAACAATATAATAATTGAGAACTAGCAGGAATCAAATTTTATAACTGAACGATTAGGACGACAAGAATTAATGTCAATAATGAATCTGAATAATTCAACTGGACCAGATGGTAATGAAGGTGATCAGCCTTTTATACCAGATGAACACATGCAACATGCACAGAGTGCGAATCAATAAATTATAGACGTGGTATAATCAACAATGATTAGCCACTAACATGGTTTACAATAACAACTCAAGTTGAGTTAGGAAACTTACCTGAACCATTAATTACTGCTACGCAATCTAAGTTAACCTCCTTATTGAAAAGACCTATCAGTTATAAGATTGATCGTTCAATTAGCATAACATACCTTATAAGTAAACTATCTAATATTTAAACACATATTCAAATATTAGATAGCCTTAACACTATACATATACTCAAGTCTAAACTGATAGAATATATGTGATTATTCTCATTATTATTGTAAATATTTGAGGATATTATTCTGTTGTAAAATCATACCGTTTCCTTATTCTTAGCCTAACTTGTAGGCATAATATTTGTTTATACTTTGTATATATTATCAACAGATGAATGAGAAAAGATCAAGGGATTATATTTTTTTTATGGTATCAAAGCCCTAGTTTTCTTCCTCCCTACTTTTTTCCATCTTCTTCTTCCCTATATCAATGGCTGACTCAAAACTCCATCCCGCTACCACCGTCCCCAATATCAAAACAGCCATCCCCATCACTCTCGATCTCGAAAGCGGCCAATACAACAACTGGGCAACTCTCTTCAAGCTCCATGCCTGCGCCAACCTCGTCCTTGACCACCTCATCCCTCCTACGGAAGCTGTCACCGTCAAGAAAGATGCCGAAACAGCGACTTGGCAAAGGATCGATGCCATTGTCATACAATGGATTTATAGCACAATTTCTTTGGATATTCTCAACATTATCCTTGATCCGAATGATACAGCAACTGTGTAGCAGATTTGTTCCAAGACAACAAGAATACGAGGGCCGTTCACCTTGAAATCCAATTCACCAACACTCACCTTTGAGACTTTCCCAATGTTGTTGAATATTGCTAGTGACTTAAAGTGTTGGCTGATCAATTGGCCAACGTGGTAGCAAAAGTATCCGACGAGCGCATGGTTCTCAAAATGATTCGTGTCTTGATAGAAGCTTACGCGAGGTTTGTCACCATCATTCAACACGGCAGTCCTCTTCCGACCTTTGCAAAAGCCAGTTCGATGCTTTCATTAGAAGAGGAAAGCATGAAATAACGTGCCGCTCTTGAATTAGGTTCGGATTCCGCTTTGCTTATGCATTCAACTAATGATAATGTTTCTAGTGGTAGTAATTCCAAATAGCATCAAGCAAATGTAAATGGCTGTGGTGGGTGGCTGGCCGTAGTGGAAACCGTGGTGGATCTCATGGCGGGGGATAGTAGCGACCTTCAGCACCGTCATGGCCGCAACAATGGGCTTCCATGCCTCCTTGGGCTCCCTGGTCACCTCCCACTTGAGCTAGCCCACCTTGCATATTTCCCAGTACAAGGAAGATCCGTCAATCATCTGCAAAAGGAGTTCTTGGGCCTCGACCTTACCAAGCCCACTACACGGCAGCAGCCCCAAGTGTGAACTACGAACCTATAGACATTGATGCGGCTATGCACACTCTCTCCCTCCATTAACTGGATGACAATTGGTACATGGATACCGGTGCCACCTCACACATGATTGCTAATCATGGTACTCTCTCATCTTATTTTAATTTGAGCAAACATAATGGCATTATTGTTGGTAATGGTCATACAATTCTGATTCTTGGTTATGGAAGTGCCTCACTAACCCAAACAAATCCACCTTTGACGCTTAAAAATGTGTTGCATGCACCTAAACTTATTAAAAACCTCATCTCAGTTCGTCAATTTACTAAAGATAATATGGTGTACGTTGAATTTCACCCATTTGGATTTTCTATGAAGGATTTACAGACGGGGAATGTAAGACCCCAACTTATTATTAATAAAATTAAATTTTCTCTATTTATTATCTTCAAATAATAAGGAGTTAATTTGATATAATACTTTGGTTATGGGTGAAATGTGCAAATTTTACAAAATAAGCAACTGGTTATAAAATATTCATTTTTGTCGGGGAATATTCGTTTGGTTGTGAAATATTCTTGTTGTTGGGGAATATTCATACGACGGCGCAACCATTCATGGGCCTCATAACAGAATAATTTTCAGATGAAGAAAACGACAAGTTTGAGTTTTTATAAATAATGGCGTAGTTGTTACCGTTAACACTGTTGGAATACACGATGGATTAAAATACGATGAACACGCAGCGTGGTTACGCAAAGATATCACACCAGTATTACGATATTTTGAATTATTGATTCTTACGTGAAGGCACTACTCAATAATTGTTACAAGTAATTCTTTATTCAATATTTTATTTTATTGATTCAATAATTGATGCGTTGATATTTTATATTATTGTTGTTTTAATAATTGTCTCTGCACAGTATTTCCCATTATCAGATCAATAATTCATATTATTTGAATAATATTATTAGATAACATTATGGGCAATGTCTAGAATGTTCTGTCTAATGAGAGATTTGGTCACCTAATTGCGTGCCAGTAAGGAGAAATCCTTATCGGAAAGCCCCCTCTTTCCTCGAACCCGCTTCGATTGTCATAATTGTGATTACGTAATATTATTTGTGAATAATTAATTATTGATTTATATGATAAGGAAATATTTATTTGATGCGGATATAAATGATGGATTTATTTATTTTATGTGATTATAATTGAAGGAATTAATGTTGAGGTGTTTTATCGAAGATTTTTGTCGGAATGGAGGTATTAAAATCAAATCGATATTTTTACGATATATTGCGTGAGTTATAATTTTTAATCCAATCCTCAGTTGGATCATTGTGATTTTGGATATGTTATACATATATAAGTTGAGTATATGTCCACAAATTTTGAACCGTTAAAAATGAACGAATGATTTGTTATGAATTTTAAGAGGTGACTGATTCAAAAATTAGGTTTATAAATGATTTTGGTGGAAAATTCTAAAATTGAGTGGGCCCCACTTGTGATTGGTGAAGAAATGTGCTAAATTTTATTTTAAATGTGGTGGGTGGCAATAGTAGCAGGTAAAACCATCAGGTAGCAGGTCAAGTCTGCTTCGGCGTGCTAACATTTTCCTATAAATAGAGGGCTAAGTTAGAATTGAAAATCACACCAGAAACATAAGCTTTCTCTCTTTCTCTCTCTATATTATCGAGCGTATTTTTTAAGTATTTAGATACTTTACGAGTTACTATTCAGTACAAGTTTCATTCAACATCATATCCGACATTCATTCCAAAGTACTGTTTCTTTGAGGTAATGGATGTTATTTTTTTCGTAATGATGTTATTCTTTCAATATCATTATGATGAAATATTGATATGGATTTTATTGTGGAATTTCTACCTTTTTGTGTCGGGGTTACTATTTACGTATACGACACTATTCACTAATACGACACTATTCACCAAAAAATGAAATTTTTCCTTTTTGTCTAAGATGTCTATTATGGTTACTATCTTTGATTGTATCCATGTTTTGATCTTTATTTTTTAATTCTACTTCTCAATTGGTTATTATGAAGTATTAGTGATCTTGGATAAACTGTAACACGAATTCCTAATAATTGTCCTTCTGTCTCACTGTATTCGTCAATACCTTATCTCTTACAAATTTTCTATGTATTCAGATGTTGTCAACAGGGCTCAAATATTAGAGCGAGATAATGAGTATGTTCAACCGAGGGACCACAACCAGGGTCATATCGGTGAATAGATCATCTGAGCGATGATGATAACCAGGAGAGGAGAAAAATACAAACAAAAGTGATAACCAGTCTGGTGGTAATCATGGCCAAGATAATAGAAGAAATGATTCAAGTGGTAATTTCAAGAAGAGAAGATTTAACGATGACGGAAGGCGTCTCCAAAGAAAGACCAACACCAAAGAACAAATTTAGGGGAGGTAAACGACCTTGATTAGATGCTCTGAGATCTTTGAGAGGAGGGACATATAAGTCCAAAATGTTCTGACCTTCCAAGGTATGTCTTAGTTATGGAAAAGAGCGGTCACATAGCTCGATTCCGTCTCAGAGTAAATCAATTCTAGTTGGACTTGCGGTGGCACCAAAGCGGATCTGGACAAAACAAAGTTGGTGGTTTCAAGAAGAGCATTTTTCGTGACTTCTCAAAAAGTGAGTAACCCGAACGAATTTGTACAAGTTAGTTAATTATAAATTTCTTAAGTCTATACCTTATTAGATAATCTGGGGTTCTACCCATTATTTTATCTCTCTTGCTTGCGCTCAATGTTTAAATTTAACCCCAAAGAAGTCAAGCTGGAACGGTGGCACCAAAGGAAGATACGGACAAAAAAAAGTCGGCGGTTTCTGGAAGAACGTTTGTCGTGACTGCCCAAAATGCGAGAAACCCAAACGAAGTTATCACGGGTTAGTTAATTATAAATTCTTGCAAAATCTATACCTTATTAGATACCGGTTTTACCCATTCTTTTATCTGTCCTTCTTGTGCTCAACGTTTAAACTTGACTCCGGAGAAATTAGACTTTGACTTATCTGTGGAGACTCCGTTAGGAGAAACTTTCGTTACATCCACTACTTATAAATTTTGTTTGATCCAAGTTGGCACCATCACATTACCTGCTGATCTTATCTCTTTAAAGATACTTGTTTTTGATGTGATTTTAGGGATTGATTGGTTAACTACTCATCATGCCAAAATTGATTGCTTTCGTAAGGTTGTTAGTTTTCATATTCCTAAGCAACCTGTTATTCGAATTCAAGCAACCAAACAATTGAAGTCAAACTCTTTCATATCAAGCCATAAAGCCATTGGTTTATCAAAAAACAGATGTCAAGTTTTCTTAGCCCATGTCATGGACTTGAACAAAAATACGTCAGATTTGAATGATATTTCTGTTGTTAGTGAATTACCTGACGTATTTACTGAAGAATTTCTTGGCCTACCCCCATAGTGTGATATTGAATTTTGTATCGACTTTGAACCCGGTACAAAACCCATTTCTAAAATCTCATATCGAATGGCTCCTATTGAACTGCAGGAGTTAAAAACCTAACTATAGGAGTTGGTACCCTAGCCTCTATCTGGTGACTTCCTTTGTGGAATGCACCAAAGCTAGACTCTCCGTAGGGGATGCTATATTCGTGTGGTAGTAAACTGATAGGTGCCATTGTGACGTGCTATCCAAGATTGGGATATGAGTTACAGTTGAGAGCAACCTAAGTCAATAATCGAAATATGTAGCTTTCTAGGCTTAGTTGGTTATTATTGGAGATTCGTGGAAAGTTTTTCTCGAATCTCTACTCCATTAACTCAGCTAACTCATAAAGATACAAAATTCGAATAAAGCAAGGAATGTCGGAAGAGCTTTAAAGAACTCAAGAGGAAACTCATTTTGGCACATGTTCTGACCATACCATCCTGGAAAAGCGAACGTGGTAGCTGACGATCGTATACGAGTACGAGTGCGATATTATCAAAGACCCATTTCGTATAACTTATAAATGATAGAGATAGAGTTAAAGACTCTAGGGACCCACATGATGATATACGAGTAGAACCGACTTTAATCGATAAAGTTAAAACCGCTCAAGCTACACACCGGAGCTGATGAATATAAAGAAGAAGGTACAAGAAGGCGTTATTCTAGAAGTAAGAGTTGATGAAGAGAAGAAATCTCAACCTTCGATTTATTGGTCCATTTGAAATCCTCGATCAAATAGGAACTGTGGCCTATAGACTCGTTTTACCGCCAAGTATGTCGCGTGTTCATAACATTTTTCACGTATTGATGTTACGTAAATATGTGGACAACCCGAACTACATTATTGAGTTAGAACCGGACAAGATAGCCGAAGATTTAACGTATGAGGAGGTACCTGTCAATATCTTGAATAGGAAAGAGCATGTCCTACGAACAAAGGTTATACCACAAGTTAAGATTTTGTGGAGGAACCATGCTATGGAGGAAATGACATGGGAGTTGGAATCGGAAATGAAAGCGAGGTACCCTCACCTTTTACGAAACACCAAGTACGTACATCAATTTCAAGGACAAAATTTCATAAGGAGGGAAGGTTGTAAGACCCCAACTTATTATGAATAAAATTAAATTTTCTCTATTTATTATCTTCAAATAATAAGGAGTTAATTTGATACAATACTTTGGTTATGGGTGAAATGTGCAAATTTTACAAAATAAGCAAGTGGTTATAAAATATTCATTTTTGTCGGAGAATATTCGTTTGGTCGTGAAATATTCTTGTTGTCGGGGAATATTCGTACGACGGCGCAGCCATTCGTGGGCCTCATAACAGAATAACCCTCGGATGAAGAAAATGACAAGTTTGAGTTTTTATAAATAATGGTGTAGTTATTAATTAACAATCTTTATTTGAAAACCACGGTGGATTAAAATACGATAATATGCGTGGTTTACGGTATCACTGCAGTATTACATGATATTTTAGAATTATTGATTCTTACGTAAAGAAGGCACTACTAATAATTGTTACAAGTAATTCTTTATTCAATATTTTATTTTATTGATTCAATAATTCTTTGCGTTGATATTTTATATTATTGTTGTTTCAATAATTGTCTCGCATGAGTATTTCCCATTATCGGATCAATAATTCATATTATTTGAATAATATTATTAGATAACATTATGGGCAATGTCTTGAAAGTTCTATCTAAGGAGAGATTTTGTCACCTAATTGCGTGCCAGTAAGGAAAAATCCTTATCAGAAAGCCCCCTCTTTCCTGGGAACTGCCTGGTTGTCATAATTGTGATTCTGTAATATTATTTGTGAATAATTAATTATTGATTTATATGATAAGAAAATATTTATTTGATGCGGATATAAATGATGGATTTATTTATTTTATGTGATTATAATTGAAGGAATTAATGTTGAGGTGTTTTATCGGTATTTTTGTCGGAATGGAGGTATTAAAAAATCAAATAAATTATTTTTACGATATATTATGTGAGTTATAATTTTTAATCGTAGTTGGATCGTTGTGATTTTTGGATATATTATACATATATAAGTTGACTATATGTCCATAAATTGTGAACCGTTAAAATGAGCGAATGATTTGTTATGAATTTTAAGAGGTGGTGATTGAAATTAGGTTTATAAATGATTTTGGTGGAAAATTCTAGAATTGAGTGGGCCTCACTTGTGGTTGGTGAAGAAATGTGCTGAATTTTATTTCAAATGTGGTGTGTGGCAATAGTAGCGAGGTAACGCCATCATAAAGTGTAGTCAAGTGATGCGCTTGACGTGCTAATATTTTCCTATAAATAGAGGGCTAAGTTAGAATTGAAAATCACACCAGAAACATAAGCTTTCTCTCTTTCTCTCTCTATATTATCGAGCGTATTTTGTGAGTATTTAGATACTTTGAGAGTTACTATTTAGTACAAGTTTCATTCAGCATCATATCCGACATTCATTCCAAAGTACTGTTTCTTTGAGGTAAGGAATGTTATTTTTTTCGTAATGATGTTATTCTTTCAATATCATTATGTTAAAATATTGATATGGATTTTATTGTGGAATTTCTACCTTTTTGTGTCGGGGTTACTATTCACGTATACGGCACTATTCACGTATACGACACTATTCACTAATACGACACTATTCACCGAAAAATGAAAATTTTCCTTTTTGTCCAAGATGTCTATTATGGTTACTATCTTTGATTGTATCCATGTTTTGATCTTTATTTTTGAATTCTGCTTCTCAATTGATTATTATGAAGTATTAGTGATCTTGGATAAACTATAACACGAATCCCTAATATTTGTCCTTCGGTCTCACTGGATTCGTTCTCTAAAATGTTTTTCATCATCTTCAGTCTTTAATGATGATATTATTGAATATCTTTGGCCTGTAGTGCAAAGATGAATGATTAACTGATGAATATCTTTGTCCTGTAGTGCAAAAGATGAACAAGTTTTGAGATGAACATGACTAACTGGTGATACAAATGAATATCTTTGGCCTGTAGTGCAAAGATGAATATTTGACTAAAGATGTATATTGATTGTTATTACAAGGATAAAATATTGATGATGGACTTTTAAATCTTAGAAGATTGTAGAATTCATTCTCTACGTGACTCTTCTAATGGATTGTTGTTTCCGCTGCATTTGTTGATCTAAATATTGTTGTCTATTATATTCTATCAGATTTTTCCCTATTGAAGACTAATGATAATTTGTTGTATATTATCTTAGTCATAATATTATTTACTGGGCTAGTTGAGCTCACCCTTTTCCTTTTTATTCCATTTTTCTTCTCAGGAGGTGAGAACATAGCAGGATCTAGTCGGGGTATGGAGTGATGGTTCTAGAAAGGTGTTTTAGCAGTCCTCACTATTTCTGTAAAATAGTGTATGGATAATTGTAATGAGGACTTATTTGAGTGTGGATATTGTCTAGAAAACAATATTTGTATTTAAACTCACAGTATGTGTTGTCGTTTTTGCACGACAATTGTATTATTGGAGTTGTAGTTTCTTTCTATACCATGTATTTGGCGACTCAGAATGGGTGTTGTATACCTATGTTAGGGGCGTCACAGGGAAGCACCTAATGAGATATGATAGCTCGGGCGATCTCTATCCCTTCACCAAACTTCGGGGCACACCACCTTCAGCTCTACCTTTTGCTTTTCCTATTCTTTCTTTTGATTCGTGGTATTCTCGTTTAGGGCACCCTAGAAGTGCCATTTTGAATTCTCTTCGTAGTAGCAATTTTATTAAATATAATCAGGCTCGTAATTCTTTTTGTGAATCTTGTCCTCTTGGAAAACACATTAAGTTCCCATTTAATGATTCTCGTTCTTTTACTATTATGCCATTTGATATAATTCATAGTGACTTATGGACATCTCCTATATTAAGTTCATTCGGTCATCGTTACTATGCTCTTTTTCTTGATTATAGTAATTTCTTGTGGACTTTTCCTATGTCCAGAAAATCACAAGTTTATTCCATTTTTTTTATCATTTAGAGCATATATCAAAACTCAATTCGAAAAAGAAATTAAACAATTTCAATATGATAATGGTCGTGAGTATGACAATGGTCCCTTTCAAAAATTTTGTGAATTAAATGGTATGTATTTTCGCTTCTCATGTCCCCACACCTCTTCTCAAAATGGTAAAGCCGAACGAAAAATAAAAACTATCAATAACATGGTTCGTACTTTACTTCTATGCCACCCTACTTTTGGCCTCATGCTCTCAAAATGGCAATGTACCTTCTAAATATTCTTCCTTCCAAGACATTACACTACTACTCTCCTACTCAAATTCTTTATGGAAAAACTCCAGATTATACCCATCTTCGAGTTTTTGGATGTTTGTGTTACCCTTTATTTCCTTCCACCACCATCAATAAATTATAAGCCCGTTCTACTCCATGTGTCTTCTTAGGCTATCCGTCAAACCATCGGGGTTATAAATGATATGATATTTCGAATCAAAAAATTATTATTTCCCGTCACATTCTTTTTGATGAATCTAAATTTCCTTTTTCAACACTTCATACTCCCTCTCCTACCTCCTATGAATTTTTAGATGATGGTTTGCATCCCCATATCCTTCATCAATTGCATGCCCCTACCTCATTAGATCTAAAGACTCAGTCCTCCACTTCCCTTGATGAGCCTCCCTCTTCGCCCACACAAACAACCTCCCATTCCTCCCCAGCCCACGTTGCAACACAGCCCCCTCCTCAGCCCACTCACTCCCCTTTTCCCACTGCCACGCCAACCCCAACATCCATTCACCCCGGTCCAATTTCCACTACATCCATTCTACCTCCTCCTCCATCCCATCGAATGGGAACTAGGAGTCAACATGGTATCCATAAGCCCAACCCTAAATACCATAACTTAAGTGCCCTCTCGACCACTACCTCTATCTCTCCTATACCCCGCAACCCCGTGAGTGCAATTAATGACCCAAATTGGAAATTGGCCATGCAGGATGAATATGATGCTCTTATTCAAAATAAGACATGGAAATTAGTACCTCGTCCATCTGATGTTAATGTTATTCATTCAATGTGGATTTTTAGACATAAAAAGAAATCTGATGGTTCTTTTGAGAGGCATAAAGCCCGTCTTGTAGGTGATGACAGGTCTCAAAAAGTTGTAGTGGACTGTGATGAGACGTTCAACCCGGTTGTTAAACCGACCACTATTCGTACAGTTTTGAGCATTGCATTATCAAAATCTTGGGCCATTCATCAGTTGGATATTAAAAATGCGTTTCTTCATGGTAATCTAACTGAAAATTTTTATATGTATCAGCCTTTGGGTTTGAAGGATGCAGTTCATCTTGACTATGTCTGCTTGTTGAAGAAATCACTCTATGGTCTTAAGCAAGCCCCCCGTGCCTGGTATCAACGCTTTGCAGACTATGTGGCCACTATTGGTTTCTCTCACAGTGTGTCAGATCATTCCTTGTTCATCTACAAAAATGGATCTGACATTGATTTTATTTTATTATATGTTGATGATATAATTCTCACAGCCTCCTCCGATGCTCTTCGATTATCTATCATAACTCTTCTCAGTTCCGAGTCCATAATAAAGGATTTGGGGCAATTGAGTTATTTTCTAGGTATTGCAGTCACCCGGACTACCCATGGCCTTTTTCTCTCACAGAAAAAATATGCCGAGGAAATACTTGAAAGAGCTGGTATGACAGGTTGCAAGCCATGTCCCACTCCTGTTGATACAAAGGGGAAACTCAGTGTTTCTACTGGAAAGCCTTATGAGGACCCAACTAAATATCGGCATCTAGCTGGTGCTTTGCAATATCTTACTTTTATCAGGCTAGATATCTCATATGCATTTCAACAGGTATGTTTACATATGCATGATCCAAAAGTCGAGCACATGGATGCTCTCAAGTGTATACTATGATATATTCATGGAATGATTAATTATGGTTTGTATCTGTATAAGTCTAAACTTGACTCTCTACTTTCTTATACGGATGCTGATTGGGGTGGCTATCCTAACACGCGTCGCTCCACCTCTGGTTATTGTCTATTCATCGGTGACAACTTGATTTCATGGTCCTCTAAACGACAACCCACACTATCTAAATCAAGTGCCGAGGCTGAATATCAAGGGGTTGCTAATGTTGTCTCTGAATCATGCTGGATCCGAAATTTACTCCTGGAACTTCATTGTCCGGTCCACAAGGCAACACTTGTATACTACGATAATGTGAATGCGATATACCTCTCCGGCAATCCAGTACAACATCAACGCACTAAACATATTGAGATGGACATTCATTTTGTTCGTGAAAAGGTAAAACATGGTGAAGTGCGTGTCCTTCATGTTTCGTCACATTATCAGATTGCCGACATATTTACCAAAGGGCTCCCGCGCATTCTTTTTGATGACTTTTGGGACAGTCTAAGCGTTCGACAACCTCCTGCTTCAACTGCGAAGGTGTGATAGAATATATGTGATTATTCTCATTATTATTGTAAATATTTTAGGATATTATTCTGTTGTAAAATCATACCGTTTCCTTATTCTTAGCCTAACTTGTAGGCATAATATTTGTTTATACTTTGTATATATTATCAACAGATGAATGAGAAAAGATCAAGGGATTATATTCTTTTATAAACCTAGTTAAGTATTAGACATTACATTATAGCCTTAGCATTATCATTATACTTTTATAATCTTTTCATCATGTCATAACTTATACTTATAAGTTTTCCCTTTTATATGTTATCTTAGTAAATTAGATAACATTTTAGTAAACCGAAATACCATTTCAGTAAGTCGGATTTCATTTCAGTATCCTGAAATCACTATTTCAGCAGGCCAAAATTAGTTTAGCAGACTGAATTCAATTTCAGCAACCCAAAATCAAATTCAGTACTCTTGATTCCTTTTTCAACAAATTATACACATAATATAGTTAATTGAATACCAAATTCAACAACTACATTTAAAAATAACTTAATTCTCTATTTTAATTTCCCATTTAATATTATTAATTATTTAATCGTATTTCAAGCTAAGGTTATTAACCTTTTAATAACATTTAAGTTAAATATTACTAATAATATCTTAGTCCAATATCATTAGTCACATAAAATTATCTTAAGTCATTAATCACATAAATAAACAATTTATTTCAATTGTTTTCTATTCCTTAATTAATTCCTTTAAGCACTCTAAAATACCATACACATATCAACTCTTCACCACCCGGCCCAAAATTCCACCAAAAATCTGCATAAAACATGCTTAAAGGTCTCAAGTCGGAAAACCTCATTTTCCATATTTTTGACATCACATATTTAATTAAACTCATTTATGCATATAACATCATTTATATGAAAAATACCAAATCAGTCCCAAAAATTTTTCTTTTCGGGGATTTAGCATAATGTAGTCCCACATTGAACATATATTTTTCTCGGAATTTTTAAAATTTATTTACTATTTTTCAAATGGCCAAAACTGCCGAATATTTAGACATTTATCATAAACTATACTTTTGTCCAAAAATTCCGAAATTTACAGGGTATACTCCTGTTATATACATGTACTCCCAATACAAATTTCACCAATTTTGGAGTTAACCACAAGGAGTTATAAGGGTTTACTTTTAAAATAGTATTTTCCCATAAAATTCATAACTCTCAATCTATACATCTAAAAATCGTCATTTTTGGAAACAATTTATAAAAATCATCAAATTATCCTCCCAAAATTTTCCAGAATTTTTGAAGGTCAGAAAAATAACAAAACTGCCCCTAGACGAAACTGTCCCAAAACAATTTTTATTTCCTTTATAAAAACGGGACTGTTTTAACAAAATCAGTCACTACACCTTGAAAACTCAACATTTTTGAGTGCAACCACTTGGGTTTACTATTAAACACATATATCTAGCACCCCTCTTTGACAGATCGCAAAAAGGAGTTATAGATTTAAAACGGTGGATTTTTAAACTATATAAAAGTTAGGGTTTCAAAACTAGAAAAATTAATTTTCTTTTCCTTTTAATTTCAACCAAATCAACACCCAATATGGGTAAATCCATAACTCAAACCAATAAAATTCTAGATCTAACATTTATACATAGATCTAGTCACAAAAAAAAAAACTTAAACTCCAAAGATCCATCATAAAAATACAAATAGCATACAAGTTAAAGTTTTAGAAATCAAGTATAGATTTTACCTTTTTTATTTTCTTCCTTCTTCTTCCTTCATCTATGGCTACCCTCTTTCTTCTTCCCCTATGCCGTGAGCCTTTCTCTCTCTCTCGTAGTTACTAGGAATGTATAATTGAGGAGAGAGAAATGAAGTAGGTAATAAAAAATGTATTGGTGAAAAATTATACATACAAATTGTATATCTAAGGTTAATCACCCAATACTTATCTTATCTTTCTCACTCATCATTATCTCTATGTTTGCTTGCAAGCTATACTAAATGTGTTGGACCAATTATAGATGGACACATGTGGAGCACTTAATGATCTTTGACAACACAATAAAACTTATCCTTGCTCTCTCTTTTTTTCATATAGCCGGCAATATAAGGCTATTTTTGTCCAACATTTGTTTTATTTTATTTGCCATTATAAGCTTACAAATGACTTTAATGCCCTTCCTTAATTGGGCTACAGATTGAGCTCCCATTTAATTTCTTTGGGCTTCCATATTAATTAGTTTAGGCTACTAAATAAAATCAACTTGGGCTCTGTTAATTTATTTATTTGAGACACTAACATATTTGATAATCTAATATTGGGGTAGCTAATAATTTAGTTACCCTTAATTAAATTAGGGTTCTTTACAGAAATATACAACAATTAGAAAGTAATTACACCATTAGTGCATCAATAAAATAATTACAAAAAAAGTTTTATTAGGACCCATATTACAAAAATAGTACAATTCACATTAATAAGGAAACCTAAAATCAAGGAGAAATAACTGCCATAAATAATAATTCAAATTCAAATATTTGGGATCTAACAACACAAACAAATTCAAATTAAAAATAGTAATTCAAGTTCAAATCTTCATCTCCCTTTCCATATTTTCTCTCTCCTTTGTAACTAAGAAATTCCATCTAGCTCGTTCATGGTGTGTGTGTAGCAGATCTGAATATGCAAAACGATCCTTCAATTCTCTAAAATAACTTCAGATTTCTCTCTAATGCTTGATTTGCGTACAAGGGAATATAATTAAATTAACTTGCACGGTCTGATGCCTTGATAGGAGGTTTATGTGGTTTGCAGTAAATAGATAAAATATATAGATTCAACAGGAAGTGAATTTGTAAGACAATTTATTCTTTCACTTAAATACACTTTAAACTTTTAAACTTTTTTTCTTTTTACAATTTAAACCTTAATATTTCAATTTTAAGACATTAAACTTTAATGTTTCTTCATGTCCAGAAATTGCAATTCTAATTTTATGTTCAAAAGAAGATAAGAACACTACATAAGATAGAGAGAGATAAAAGAGTGATGTGTAATGTAATGCTGATAACAAAACCTTCGTACCAAGGTAACAAAACTTTTATACTAAGGTAACCAAACCTTTATACCAAGGTAACCAATCTACCTCCACACTTGCAGTATGAATTGGTTACTTTGGACTGAAAGTTTGGCAACCAATTGCATGAAAGTTTAGCTGCCAACTGCATCACCTTGGTATGAAGGTTTGGCTATCCACTGCATGAAGATTTGGCTATCAACTGCATCACATTCAAAATAACCTAATAACACTGAATTGGTTACCTTGGTATGATTGTTTGGCTACTAACTGCACTATGAAAAAACTACAGGTGTGGATATGGATTGATTGTCGTGGTATGAAGGTTTAGTTACCTTGGTGTGAATGTTTGGTTACCAACTGCACTATGAAAAAATTAAAGGTGTACTGGTGGATTGGTTACCTTGGTATGACAGTTTGGTTACCTTAGTATGAAGGTTTGGTCACATTTGGATTTACCGGATAGTTTAGAGGCTTCATCAGGAGTGAGCATGGAGGCGAAGCCATTGATACTGTGCTTGTAATTGTAGAGAAGGGAATCTCTGGCTTCTTTAGTATCAATGTCCCGAACCTAGGTGAAATGTAGCTTTAACCCGTGGACTAGGAGACATGATATCTTGTAATGGAGCCTCCATTATACTATCTCGTGAGTCCTGCATCAATTACCATGATTGTGTTTTAGATAAAATAGGAACATTAACAGAAGAGAGGGCACAAATTACGAAACAGACAAGGTTTACTCCCAAGTGGAAAGAAAATACAAAGAACTAAAAAAAATTAAAATGAAGAGCCTTGAAATGAATCTAAATGAATGTGAGGCAGGCCGACCCTCTATATAGTCTCCGGCGGAAGGGGCCCATAGTGAAGCAAGAGAAGTGATAGATGCCTTGAAGAATAATAAAACTAAAAAGGGAGTGTATCAAGCCAAACATTAGTATCAATGGATTCGCCGCTGTGCTCACTCCTGTGATTTGAAGATCGGAATCTGCTCATCAAAACCCTGGAAGTCGGTCGGAAAAGCCACTAATGGAGCTTGGTTGGAGAAATCCGGCGTGCAACGGAATTCGTACATTTCCTCCATTATTTTGTGGCAGGGATTTGTGGACAGTAAAAACGTAAAGCAGCCAGTACTCCATTATCAGTACATTAAATTAGACAACTAAATTAAAGGAAGAATAAATTCGTTAATAATGTAAATAAAAATTTAAATGCATTAATTGTATAAATATTTTATGAGGACACTATTGTTGTAATTATTTTTTAAAATGTAATAGAATATGTAATTGTTCCATTAAATTATCTACAAGTCCAATGCTTAAATTAAACCAATGGGCTTATTTAAATTATTTTTTCTCCTTAGTCCATTAAATAAATTATCATTTGGACTCTAATACATTATTATTAATATAAACACAATCTCATATATCAATAATATCAATTAACCTACATAACCCAATTAGACTTGCTATAATTAGGTTTCAAAATAAATAATAACTTGAGATTTATAAAATAAATCCCTTACATTAGTATATATATTCAATACAAGAATTTTATAATGCTATAACCCTTAGGTTAGTTAATTACCATACCTAATATAAATAACTTATTTCAATTATACCATTTATATTGTATAATTAAATTTAATTTCCTCCCTCTCTCCATAAATTGTTTTCAAACAATTTATTTATATATTAACTATATAATTTAATATAAGCAATCATGTATTCACATATGAATTTAATTTACTAACTAGTTGATACCAATATACATATTTACATATTGGATCTTATCTCATATTTTTATTTGACATAATTTGGTATAATATTGAATATTATACTATCCTCCATATAACCTAATATCATATATCTAATTATTTTATTTCCTTTCTATAAATTGTCTTCACAATTTATTTAATTGTAGTAAATATATTAATATATTCACCCCATTAAATACATGCATATATTACACTCAATAAGGTAATATATGATTTCTTCAATAACATAGTGTCTATATATGAAGTATATTTAATGCCACTAATTTACCACATTAAAACAATTTAATATTATAAATTATTTTAATTTTACCCATCTAATTTTCTTTAGTAATTTACTCCTACACTTTACTTACATATAATAAATATATAATTCTAATATATTTGTTATACACAACATCACATATTGCATGGCACATAATCCTTTGTGTATTACAATATCACATAACATATCATCTAATAAGAATTTTATTTGTTTAATTCTTATTTTAATATTATCCAAAAATTTGGGTTATCACACATCATAACTCTCCTTATATTCCTACAACCACCATGATCCATCATCAATTTCATCAAACTCCCACAAGCATGCTTGGCGCGGTAACGCTCCTACTAGTACTATACCTGGCGCGATCGCGCAAGGTCAGGTCAAAAGTTGGAAAGTTTGCAATTTTTGGCAGGAAATCTGAAGGAGATTTGATTTGTTACTTCTTTTATGATCACGATTTGACTTGTAAGCTATAAATACATGATGAGAGGCATAGATATGGAGATTATTAGAGAGTAGATTAGATTAGATGAGTCTCAAGACTGCTGACAACAGATTCTATTCTCTTCTTTAATCGTACTTTTATCTTTAAATATTTATTCAATTGTGGATTCTTGATTTTAATTTAATAATAATGAACTAAATTCTTGTTTAAGATTGCAATGAATCTTATTGCGTAGTTTATTTTAGCATGCTTCTTTGTTAATTACTGTGATATATTATTGGATTGTTTATTATGATTTGAGCATAATTGTTTAATTATCTACCTAGAAATTACCATGATAATATATATGAATTCGGGAGATGAAGTATAGATTTAGATCTGATCATAATAACATGTGATTGTGTTTTCTGCATAGCATTAGAATTCATGATTTGTGTTTAGGGTAGAAATATACCTATTCACTGCATGTAATCTGATAGGGAACCTGTGTTTTAAATCCTCTTTAATTGTAATTCACATAGGAATATAGTGAATTAGTTAATTAGGGTGTTTGATTCAATTCTATCAACTGCGGATTTGGATTAATATGTTTGTAATTCATCTGAAGGTGGTTATAAATACTAATGAGTTCCTAATTAACAATCCAGAATAGTGAGCATAATTAATAAGAAATGTGTTAATATAAGTGAAGTTGTGATCTTAAATCTCCATAATCTAATTTTAAACTAGTGGTATTTCGTATTAGTTTTACTAAATATTTTAATTCAAAAATCTTGAATCATTTGTTTAAATAAAATTTATTTGGTTAAAGTTAGTACTTAGTGATTTTTATTAAATAATTCCTCGTAGGAATGATACTCTACTTTCACTTTTTTACTTATTGACCGTGTATACTTGTATGCATATATTGATTGTGAAATCGACCAACAATAACAAATGCAGTAATAGAAAGCATTATATACAACTATGTGAAATATAAAACTAAATACATCATCATCATCTCTATTTTACAAATAAAAATAAAAAGTACAGGGATATGGGGCACAAACGCCTAATGGCTAACAAAGGCCTACAGAAAGAAATCCCTAACATCTACATCTCCAAGCCAATCAATCTAAGCTAGCCCCTCCTGAGTCACTATATCTCTGTTAAAGGGTATATCAAGACGGTACAAAGGGGGATCTCCTCCAGTGAAGTCATCAATATCTAGGCTGCCAGAAGGACCAGAACTAGATCCGAAGGGATAATAAGTAGATGCTTCCGCAGGATCCCTACCGAAATGGCGTACAAAAAGGGACAACTGATCTACCTACTGTGTCAAAGAAGCATCTTATCCAAGTGGGTCGGCTCCCTGACTCATGCAATCCAATCCGTCATCATCACGGATCTGGGTACCATATCTCCCAAAAACTAGGTAGCATGGGTTTGAGCCCCAATAGTACAAGGAGTTCACCACCGATGAAAAATGTCATGAGTATAGAGGCCATTGGACAATGGAAAACCATCCAAACCCATCAAGGAATATCTGTAACGGGCTAGGACAAAGGCCAGTACTGCCAATCAGGAGGAAGATGTGGAATATGAATCTCCCCTATGATACATCTTATATCTCGTTCTCCTATGTAGAGTTCCCAACCGCCCTTAGTTCAAAGGGGAATCCGACGGTTAGACAATGCATACTCAGCTCCTGTCGGGAAGCCTCCTTGAAACCCACTGTCAAATAATCTGGGATGTAAGGAACCCAAGTAACGTCAGCAACGGTCAACAACTCCAGCTGCAATCTATATTGAGTAAAGCCATCTACTATAGGGACCTCAGCCAAGGTAGAATGGTGTCATCAACGTCCCTGTGGATATGTCTCTAAGCCTAAAGTAGTAACTGAACGAAGGCAAGAAAGCCTCTCATAAGCACAAAACTGAAAATGCTTCAATCAACTACATCAGTCCATATATCAAAATTACCCGAAGGTGGAAAATGAAAATTAATTAAAATTACTCACCAGCAGAAATAGGTAGAAACCGAACCAAGCCTCTGTAATGCCCTTGGAGTGCTAACGCATCCCGCATAGGAAATACACAAAGGTAAAGGATCCCTAGTCAAAATCTCCTATGCGGTCAATCTCGAGAAGAGCGCCAATCATGGCAAAAGAGACAGTCGAGGAGTTATCTACAATGAAATAAACCCTGATGATAGTCAGAAATAAACATCGCAGAACGGTTTACATGAAGATTTACATTCATCATAAGTTTAACACCATGTTTTAGGGTTTCAGGCAATTTACGCTTAATTGCGTAGAACGCTTAATTTACGCCCCAGTGTAGCATTGGGAAGGTCCGGTGATGTAAGTCATTGAAAACTACTTCAGCAATGATATTGGAATATCCTGTGACACCCCCAAATCCGGGTACTTAAGTCCCACAAGATTTGGTGCTCACTATCCAAAATAATTACTTCTAACTACCCATAATCAAGGATAATTACATAAATTAAATAACTTAAATAATAATCCTCCCCATTAAAGGGTTACATCAACTTAAAACAATCCCAGGTAATCTAACCTTAAATTATTACATAAGTATGCGGAATACATCACATATTTAAATAAGTCTCATAACATAAATTTAGTAAATAAAATCAAACAAATTCTTCATTATTTGGACATGTTTCCCTTGCCCTTTCTAGTAGACGGCTCTTCAAATTTCTCAACTTTAGTTACAGTGTAAATAATTACAAGAGTGGGCAAATAATTGCCCACTAACATAATGATGATAATATCAACAATGTAAAAGTAAGCAATGAATACTGATTAATAGGGAACTTGTTCCTCGAATCAAGAATAGAAAACAAGTTTGAGAATTATATCTGTGGGTCTTAAGACCATGAACTATGTCACAAGGTTATTAAGTATTTCTACCTTAACCTTTAACAGTCATTAAACTATATGGACCTTTTCTTTCGTACTTAGGGGGATCAGCCCTTCGCACCATGTATTGTGCACAAACATCTAAATGCTAACGCGTACATAATCCCCTATATTAGGGTTGTTCGTCTCAGTTTGACTTTAGAATTTTCGCACTAAAGAAAGTTTAGTTTGGAATAACTTAACAGTGATTCTAGAATTTTAGAACACTCGTCAATTATGGATTAGTCCAATCAATAAAGGTTTATTTGTTATTTGAAGGTTCAACACGATAATATAAGATTGAACAACGATACTTAAATCAAAGATTTAGTGTCAATAATATACAATTGAATAGACATTGTATATATGAGGTATTACATCCAAAAGAGTTAGAAAACTCATTTGGGACAATAAACTTGAACAGTTTATGCTTTGAGTAGCAAGAAATGAAAATTAGGAACTTACTCAATACACTACAAAAAAATGGCGATTCAGCAACAATCAATCTTCGTTGCTAAAGATATAAAATTTTGTTGCTAAATGTCATTTGCAACGATTTTTTGGTCGTTGGACCATTCGTTGCGCAATGAGCGTTGCTAATTATCTAACAACAAAATTATTTTGATCGTTGCAAAAACTGAGATATTTCGCAACGAAAGTTGATTTTCGTGTAAAAACATAGATCATTTAGCAACGAAATTATTTTAGGAACTTGCATAATGATATCAAGTTAGGAGTATGAAACATGCTCAATGTAAAAGAATTAGAAACCAATAACTTGCATAATCATAAACAGAATAGAGATAAGAAACTTGCTCAACATAAGAATAAGGTTTAGGAAAGTTGCCTTATGCGTAAGTTACTCAAGTATAATAAACTTTTGCCAAATATCCTACACATACCATTAAATCACAATACCAATTAGTTATATTACCACTAACTTCATTGGTTTACTTTTCATTTTAGTCAAGTCTATAATTTTTATCTTAGGATCTGATTATCTTAATCATTTACGTACCATGAATCCGAACTCCCAATCATATTATAGTACACAACATGGTGATTGAAAAACAACTCAAATTCTCATGACATCTCATTACGGACCTTCACAACTTATTAATTCATAATCTATAGTTTCAACTTTGTGATTACAATATGTTATTATGTCTTATAACATGTTTTAGGTTCATCTACAATCATTAAAATAAGTTATGTTAAAATTCCCCCAGTTATATTGTTAACAGTTTATTACCGGGTCTACTACCCTTGGATTCAGCGCGCCCGCTCTCGACCCCATACTCAATTTTCCAGAACACGAACACAGACTCTGCTCTTATACAAAAATTCTAATTTCTTAATTTCTACAGCAACACAGATAAACCCTTACACTACAAACATAATCAAAGCATCTTAACATATATAATCAATCATTCTAACACCTAAAACATATACAATCAATCATTCTAACACCTAAAACAACTTAAATAATCAAATTTAGAGGATTAGAAACCATATTGTTGCTTTCTTCAATTTCAACACACTTAGCGAATTCAATCACCAAAACTTTGTTTCTTAACCAAATTAAACCATTTCAATTGTGTTGTTTTTGTTTCTGAACATACTAACATAATTCCAAACCAATTTACAAATTATAACAAGGATTGAACATAATTTTTTGGTCTCAATAAGCTATTTTCACATATATATATAACACTGTTAACTTACAATTTCTTCTTCAAACCAATTTCCATGAATTTGATTACTAAATACTACTTCAATATAATAATTATCAGATTACACATGTATATAATCAACACCTCAAACCCTAATCCAACAAAAATTAATTACAGAGAATAAAATTACAAAACCAAAACTTGGAAATTAGAAATGGATTATACCTTGAATTCCTTGTTAGCAAGATGTTATAATAGCTTGCCAAAAAACTTCTTCCTCCCCTAACCCTTATCAATTTATAGAGATTACTCTCAATTTCCTCTCTTGCACTCTTTCAATTTCTCTCTAAAACTCTCTGTTTTCTTCCTCTCTATACTATCTGTTCTTAGCCTTTAGAAAAACACGTAACCCACTAACACTGAAATAACATCGTGCGCCATCTAAAGTCATCGGGTAAAAAAAACCAATAGGTTCAGCTGTTACAAAGACCAAGGGACACAAGACCATGTTTGGCTAGTCTCAAATATCCCACTTTAGTTAATTTTTATATTTCTTATATTATATAGTTCTTATGTCACACCCATTATACAACTAATTTAATTAAATTCATAATTCAAATTAAAATTTGTCATATAATTATAATTTTCATTATAAATTATAATTTTATTCCACAACTAATATATCTCTAATTTAATTATCAAATTAAATTAGAATGACATTCTAATTATTTAATATTTAATTTAATTTAATTATCTCATTAAATTAAACCTTCAAATCATAAAATTACCATTAATTAATTTAATTATTATAACACATTTTAACTAAATTATTACACCACAATTTCATCAATTATTTATTTCTCTCAATAAATAAATTAATAAAAATATTTATTTAATTCAATAAATATTTAAAATTAATTAAAAAATTCTCGTTCGTTAAATCCTTCCCTCTTTAAAATGATTATGTCCCCAGAATCATGACTCAATAAATTCATTTGTTACATTCTTCCCTTCTTAACAAGATTTTGACCCCAGAATCGCTATACAAAATTAAGCAAACAACTGAGGGAAATTTTTCATCATAACATCTTCAAGTTCCCACGCCACGTAGCTTCCTCAGCATTGTGGTTCCTCTAAATTACTTTAAGAGAAGGTATTATTTTGTTTCTAAGAACCTGCTCTTTCCTATCAACTATTTGAACCGGAATTTCTTCATAAGATAAGTCTTTTTCAAATTGTAATGGTTCATATTCTATAACATGCTTATAATCGGACTTATATGGTCTTAATACCGAATCATGGAATATGTTATGAATATGTTCTAGTTCCAGAGGTAGAGCTACCTCATACGTCACTTCACTATCTCGGCGTAGCACTTCAAAAGGTCCTATAAACCTAGGGATTAGTTTTCCCTTTTTACCTAATTGGATTTTCCCTTTCTAGGGAGACACTTTCAAGAAAACAAAACTATCGACATCAAATTCTCAATTTTGTCAGTGTTGATCAGGATATTTCTTCTGCATATCCTATGTAGCTATCAATATTACTCGAATCACCTTGATGATCTCAATAGTTGGTTGCACCAATTCTGGACCTAATAGTTTATGTTCACCAATTTTGTCCCAGCATAACAGAGTTCTACATTTCCTGTCATACAATGCTTCGTAAGGCGTGATAACTGTTATTATAGGAAAATTCAACCAACGATAGATGGTCATCCCAATTCTCTTTAAAATCCATAATACATACTCTGAGCATATCCTCCAATGTCTGGATTGTCTTCTTACTTTGTCCATCAGTTTGAGGATAATACACTGTGCTCATTCTCAACTGTGTCCCCAAGCATTCCTGTAGTCATTTCTAGAAATCTGATGTGAAACGTGGATCTCTATATGATACAATTGACACCGGGACACCGTGGCTTGATACAATTTCCTTCACATACATTTTTTCCAACCATACTAGGTTAAATCGAATTTTGATCGACAACAAGTGTGCCGACTTCGTCAATCGATCGACAATCACCCAGATCGCATCGTAACCTTGTTGAGTCGTTGGAAGACCAACCACAAAATCTATTGTGATATACTCCTATTTCCATTCTGGTATTTCTAGTGGTTGTAACAATCTGCTTGGCCTTTGATGTTTAGCATTAACTTTTTAACATGTTAAGCATTTTGCCACACAATCAGAAACATCCTTTTTCATATTCAACCACCAGAAATGGCATCTGAGATCCTGGTACATTTTTGTACTTTCAAGGTGAATCGAATATCGTGAGTTACGAGCCTCACTCAAAATTTCCTCTTTAATTTCTGGTTATGGCGGAACCCAAATTCTCCCTTCGAATCGAAGTAACCCTTCTAAATCAACTTTAAATTTGTCTTCCTCACCTTTAGACACTTTTGTCCTTATCTTTTCACAATTTTCATCCTGAAGTTATGCATTCTTTACCTTATCCACCAACATTGAATTGCTCCTCATCTGGAATAATTTTTCATCTAATTTTGTCGGATATTTAATTTCTAACTCCATCTTTGCCATTTCTGCTACTAGCTTCTCCTGAGCAGTTAACATCATTAATTTCTCTCGACCCTTTTTGCTTAAGGCATCGACAACAACATTCGTCTTTCCAGGATGATAAAGAATCTCGCAATCATAGTCTTTAATCAACTCCAGCCATCTTCTCTGTCGTATATTCAAATCTTTCTGTGTAAAGATATACTTCAGACTTTTATGGTCTGTATATATCTCACACCTCTCTCCATATAGAGAATACCTCCAAATCTTCAGAGCAAACACTACCGCAACCAACTCCAAGTTATGAGTTGTATATCCTTTCTCATAATCCTTTAATTAAAGCGATGCATACACAATAACTTTGTCATTCTTCATAAGCAGATATCCTAGTCCTTTATGCAATACGTCACTGAATACCACAAAATTCCATGTATCATCAGGCAATGAAAGCATAGGTGTTGAACTCAATCTTTTCTTTAATTCTTGAAAACTTTCCTCACACTTCTCCGTCCAAACAAACTTAACTACCTTCCTAGTTAAATTCGTCAACGGAGTTGCGATCTTTGAAAAGTTTTGAATAAAATGCCTATAGTAACCTGCCAATCCCAAGAAAATTCTTACTTCTGACGGTGTCTTTGGCTAATCCTAGTTTATTATAGCTTCAACTTTCGACGGATCTACCGAGATTCTGTCCTTATAAATAATGTGCCCAAGAAACTGTACACGTTCCAACCAAAACTCATATTTCAAGAATTTAGCATACAACTTTTTTCTCCTCAATTTCTCTAATGTCACCCTTAAGTGTTCAACATGTTTCTCCTTGGTCTTAGAATACACCAATATATCATCAATAAACACCGCTACAAATTTATCTAAGAATGATTTAAACACCATGTTCATCAAATCCATGAACGATGTAGGTGCATTGGTTAAACTAAATGATATAACCAGAAACTTGTAATGACCATACCGAGTTCTGAATGCCGTTTTTAGTACATCCTCCTTTCTTTCCTTCAACTGATGATATCCACTTCTCAAGTCTATCTTTGAGAAATATCTCGCTCTCTTCAGTTGATCGAACAAGTCATTGATTGTTGGTAATGGATACTTATTTTTAATCGTGACCTTATTCAATTCTCGATAATTAATGCAGAGCCGCATTGATCTATCTTCCTTTTTAACAAAAAAACAGCAGCGCTCCTCATGGTGATACGCTCGACTGGATATACTTCTTATCTAATAATTCTTGCAACTATACCATCAACTCCTTCATCCCTACTGGGGCCATTCTATATGGGGCTTTCGATATCAGGGCCGTTCCTGGTGCTAAATCAATTACGAACTCGATTTCTCGATCTGGCGGAAGTCCAGGCAAATCGTCTGGAAATACGTCTGCAAAATCTCTAATAACCGATATCTCTTCTAACTTCACACTCTTCTTCTGTGTATCAACTATGTAGGCTAAATATCCTACACATCCTTATCTTAGTAACTTCTTGGCTTGTATCACCGTCAGATAACTTGCTTGTTGAGGTGACTTACTGCTATAAAACACCACCTTTGATGGAGTCAAAAGTTTAACACATTTCTTTTGGCAATTAATTACTACCCCATGATTGAATAACCAATCCATTTCTAGTATAACATCAAACTCCCCAAGTTTAATTGGTATCAAATCTACCATCATCTCGTGGCCCTTTATATCTACCCTACAGTTCTTATATATAAACCTAACATGAATCACTTCCCTATTCGCAATTTCTATACTTAAAGGGAAATTTAATTCTTCTTAAGGCAAATCTAAATTCCTAGCAAAATCATCGGATATAAATGAACAAGTAGCACCCAAATCAAATAACACATAAGCATTAATACTATTGATCGTAATGATACTTGACACCACATCCTTTAACTGCACAACATCTTGTATGGTCATATTGAAAGTTCTAGTAGTGGATCGGCTTGATTGCACTAGCCCAGTGATAGTTAAAGTACTGCCATTGTTGCTTCCCTTACCTCCCCTTGCACC
Source organism: Panax ginseng (assembly GCA_020205605.1). Lineage (NCBI taxonomy): Eukaryota > Viridiplantae > Streptophyta > Magnoliopsida > Apiales > Araliaceae > Panax > Panax ginseng. The sequence goes on along the minus strand of CM035128.1, from coordinate 38,322,009 downwards.
TCCTGCTGTCTTCCTAGGGCAATCACGAGCCATATGATCCTTTCTTCGAACTAAAATAATTTATCGCAATGTGACCCTCCTGGCCATAAATGAAACACACTCACTTACACTACAAACACACACCAGTGTGGTTTATCCCGCAAGTAGCACAAGCTTCAAACTTCTTCTTTTGTTGACTTCCTTGTTGTCCTCCCACATTTGTATTTTCATTCCATTTCCTCATATGGTTATTTCTTCCACTATTGCTTCCACCAGCCTTGTTTTCATTCTCATTCTTTCTCTTCTTTTGTTCTTGATTATATTTTTTGTTAAGGCATCGCTTCCACCTTCCGCGATAATTTCCTTTTCCAATAATGATGCAAACATATTTAACTGGAACATTGAAACCTTGTTATACAACTAGGGCTTTAACCCTTGTTCACAACTTCTCGCCTTTCGCTCATTGGTATTGACTTGGTATGAAGCAAACCTTGCCAGCTCATTAAACTTTATAGCATACTCTGGCACAGACATGGTTCCTTGCTTTAGTTCTAAGAATTGAACTTCCATCTGGTTATGGAAACTCATCAGAAAGTTCATCTTAAAAAACATATCTTTAAACCTATCCCACGCTACTATTCCTTGTCCCCCACGAACCTTATTCGCCTGCCCCCAATAACTAGCTTCAGACTTCAACATAAACATTGCGAATGCCATTTTTTGGTCCCCACTAACTCTAGCAACATCAAAAACCTTCTCCATTTCCATGATCTAAGTGTGGGCTTCAACTGGATTCATAGACCCTTGAAACTCTAGCAATCCAACCGCTTTGAAGTTCTTGAAAGTCATAACTTGAGCTTATGGCTGATTTGTAAGTGCTCTAGTTAACAAAGTCACCAACTGCTGAACCGGGTTAGCATTGGCCTCGTTATTTGTATTGTTAGTAGACCCCTCAGGAGGTGGTTGTTGGCATGGTTGTCTTCTTCTAGAAGGTATTTTCTGTTAAAATATACGCTTATTAGATCACTATTTAATTCCTTAAATATTTTAAAGTTTAACTTTAAACATTCTAAGATTAAAGCTTAACACATAACATTTCAATAAACTTTGATATTTTATTCATTCATAACTTTTCAAAACATAATAAGGATAACATCTCTGCTATCAACATCAACTTTCCTAAACGTGACAAGTTTCAGGATTACATATTCATCTTACCCCTTTATTTATCTCAAAATAAGGGATTTATAATTTATTTAATCAGATATTTAGTCACACAACTTATTACTCTTCCTATCTTGGCATATTAAGATGTCGAGAGGCTTCTCTACGCTATTGCTCCATAATATGATACATCATCCTACGATTTATCATGTACTATGGAAAGTTTTCAAATTGAGTTGGGTAATAAAAGACTCAACATCATCCTACGATCTATCCTATTAATCACAGAATGAAAAACATAATCCATTTCATTCATCCTAGCCTTCTTCATCTGAACCTTGGCTTCAGCACGATCTGCAAGCTGAGTGGCCTTCATCCAAGTGTCCTCTGCTCTCACACGCTTAGCTGACTCCTCCTTGAAGTAATCTTTTAGCTTTTCAACTTCAGTCTTCATCTTTTCATTTTTAGCCAATAGCTCCTCTTAATGTCCCTCTGTGTGAACTAAGTTCCATTCCGTGTTCCCAAGTCATGAGTCGAGTTCCTGAATCTCCTCATCCTTCTGTTCTATAGTAGATTAACGCATCTCAGCTAGCTCTTTTAGCCCCTTAATCTTATCCTATAATTATATATTACGATCGTATTCTCGTTATACATCTTAGCTAATATGGAGTTTAGTGGAAACTCCAAAAGATCCTCTTCCTCATCCTCCACCTCTATCTCCTCAGAGTCCTCCTCCTCAGGATCAGACACAGGCTCATTCTTCTGTCCATCCTCAGCGACCAACAGAGAAGACTTCCTCTGGATCAACTGCTCCTAAACCACATGGACATCTCGGGGCTCCTCATCTCTAGGCACCTGAGGTATCTCTTCCCTAGCTTGACTGGATCCTTCAACATTAGACATCCTGACAACAAAATACTTTTAAATTTTATTTATTACGTGACACTCTTCGATACTTGCGAGCACATAAGTTATTAACACATAACACATAAAGTCTTTTATTGTTTTGTTTTATCTTCAATGAATTCCTTAGAACTCGATAAGAGTTTGACACCACTATATTTTCTGACTTCTTAAAAGTTACTTCCTAAGGTTTCCCCCACCTAAGATTCATAACCTAAAGCTTTGATACCAACCTGTGACACCCACAAATTTGGGTACTTAATTCCCATAGGATTTGGTGCTCACTATCCAAAATAATTACTTCTAACTACCCATAATCAAGAATAATTACATAAATTAAACAACTTAAATAATAATCCTCCCCATTAAAGGGTTACATCAACTTAAACTAATCCCAGGTAATCTAACCTTAAATTATTACATAAGTTTGCGGAATACATCACATATTTAAATAAGTCTCATAACATAAATTCAGTAAATAAAATTAAACAAAGTCTTCATTATTTGGAAATGTTGCCCTTGCCCTTTCTAATAGACGGCTCTTCAACTTTCTCAACTTTAGCTACAGTGTTAATTGCAAGAGTGAGCAAACAATCGCCCACTAACATAATGATGATAATAACAATAATGTAAAAGTAAGCAATGAATACAGATTAATAGGGAACTTGTTCCTCGAATCAAGAATATAAAACAAGTTTGAGAATTATATCTGAGGGTTTTAAGACCATGAACTATGTCCCAAGGTTATTAAGTATTTCTACCTTAACCTTTAACAGTCATTATGTGACGTCCCCCAAATAGGTATACGCAACCCATTCTGAGTCACCAAATACATGGTACATAATTCAAATACAAGTTTAATTTATACAGCTGTTAAGTGCTGTGCAGAATACAACAAAACATAATCTGAGAGTTTTAACATGAATATTGTCTCGTAGACAATATCAAAACTCAAATGGAGTCCTCATTACAATTATTATAACACTATTTTATAGAATAGTGAGGACTACTACAACCACCATCTCGAACCATCACTCCATTCTCCAACTAGTCCCAGCTATGTTCTTATTTCCTAAAGATAACAATGAAAGCAAAGGGTGAGCTCAACTACCCCAGTAAAGAATATTATGACTAAGATAAAGTAGAATAAATTATCGTTAGCCTTCAACAGTGTAAAACTAATAAAATACAATAGAAAACAAGTTTAATTGTAGTAGAACAAGCAATCTATTAGAAGAGTCAAGTAGAGCATGATGTCTACTATCTTCTATTATTTAAAAGTTCATCATTAATATTTTATCTCTATAACACATCTCAATAGTTAATCCACATCCACGAATTATCTATGCACTACGAGCCAATGATATTTGTTATTATCACCAGTGGTCATGATCACGCCAACAACTATCCATCAATGCACTATGGGCCAATGAGGACTTTTACCACATCATTTGTAACATTATAGGTCATGATTATACCGATACATAATTCTTGGTCATAATCATACCAATCAACTGTCCATCTATGCGCTACGGGTCAAAGATGACTTTCATCACAATATAAGCATTAGGATGATGACAATGATATAAGAATCAATTAAACAAGATCAAGGATAAATATTAAAGATTTTTAATTTATCCAGAGTTTAAGAATGTCCAAATTGTCAACATAATAACTGCTTTGTGGAGTAAAATTCAAGAATAATATTCATGTATCAAAAATAATTTGGACAGAAAAGAAATCAATTTTTGTCGTGAATAGTACTCCAGGTGAATAGTACCCGAGTGAATAGTACCCTTTGAATAGTACCCCAACATGAAAAGATTAAAATTTAACAAGAATGTTCAGAAAAATATTTATGTGAAACAATACTAGATGAAACGCAAATTTTAAGGATATTCCATTAATTTCAAGGAGTATAAAAGCAATACTTATCAAAATAAGTGTAGAATTAGGAATATGAAACGAAATAATTTTACTTACATACTACAGAGTATGGAAGAAAATATTATTTCTTACCAATTTTGAACAAAAATAATGTACATTGAACAAAAATAAGGATGTCAAGGTTGCTCGACCTTCATTGACATGTGCATCAACGGATGAGATTTCTGCTGGGGAGAAGTGTTTTGAGTTACGACCCCGAACTGACAGCATCGGACCCTTGTGAGGTATTACTGAGTGTAATGTTCAACGACCGTGATTATCGGTATAGTAAATCTTGTGTATGGGCGAATACCAATGAGTGATATGTAGACCCACAATTTGGTCTATGAAAACAAGGATTTTAGGCTCTTCCGCTCAATCGCGTAGCATCTTTTTTCTTATTTGGTCTTTTCAGCTTATGAGACCTCATTTGCAACTCAAACTAGACCGAGCCGGAGGGGTTGGCCCTACCTAGGGGATCCGCAGGTACACCTAAGGCCAGCCGTGGGTGGCTTTAAGGCACTTGGTGCTTTACACAAGTCATTTTCATATTGTGCCACACAGGAAATCCGAGAGCTTTTCTTCAGATCTGCTGAGTTCGGGCATCTTTCTGCAAATTTTATCACCATACAAGTGTTCTACACTGTCCTGGTGACGTATGCATATCTTCTTTTCCAGTTTTTATTCATTGGAAAAAGAATTATCACATGAAATGCTTCTAAACACAGAGTAGTGAATATGCATGCTCATATAACTTGATTAAAAATGTTCAACATAATAAATGTTAGTATTTAACCATGTTGAACATAATGATGTGAAAAAATTTAACTTTTGAAACAGTCAAATTGGCACCTTTTTTCTGCTATTGCTTTTCCTATTTGAGGACAAATGAGCTAAGGTGGTAAAGCAAAGTAATCCTGGTAATTAGGCTACCCTTACGGATTATGACTTTGATAGTGTAATGCATATAGGATGTTTATGACTATGGGTAGGTGTGTTATTGAATGGCCACCTAGTCATGCCTATGTGTATGTGGATAGTCCTGTTTATAGAGGAGACTATGGCAAAATTTTCCCAAAATATAGGCATTGGATAGTCATGCAATTTTAACTCTACTGTAGGCATATGTTAAAATAATGCATGCATGCATGTAGTCATAAAATGCATTTTGAAAAAGCTCCAGGTTAGAATATACCACACCCTTTTTGAGGTGATTTGGAGACTTGTGTCCTGATATATGGATTCGGATCAACCGAGTAGTTCCTGCAGGACCACTTCTAGTGTGTGGAGGAGGGTTTCTGATGTGCCTCGACCCCGTTCAATTAGACAGCCTCGTCATCTAGCGGAGGCGGTAATTCGTCCTATCCGGGTTGATGTACCAAATATTGAGGATGATGAGGAGGATGTGCCGGTTGCAGACCCTGCTCCTGCTGCTCATGTTCCCCGTAGGGATTTTCCAGGAATTCAGGTGACGATCTCAGAACTTCTGGGTGATTTTAGTCGACACCCCTCGATATACTTGCATGCAAATGAGGTACAAGTTGGATTTGATCTTCCCTTTTCCTATTGATGAGGAGCAATGATTCTGATGTTGATTTGCTTTATGATGTAGGTTCCTGGATTTAAGTAGCCTCAAGGGAACTGGTTCAACATTCACTCTCTGTATCAGGTTCTGCATGTAGATTATCGAGAGATTATGCATGGTTGGGGCTTTGAGGCGTTCTTTTCCATCCTCCCTCGTCGTTGTCCCTGAGGTTACCTTAGGGCGTTGTCTGAGCGCTGATGCATTGGCAGTTTTTCACAGGTATGAAGTTTGGAGGGGCGTTAGTGCCATTTACAATGAATATTACCCCGACTGCCGTTAGATCCTTGTTTGGAGTCCCGGCTGAGGCGCTCAAAGGCAGGATAGTTCGTACAGGTCCTTTGAGAGTAGATGCTATGAGCGGGCTATTGAGTGAGCCCATACCCGATGATGTGAGAATCAGGGATCGCATTCTTCGGCGATTGTTCTTGATGATCATTAGGGGCTGCTTCATAGTGGATAACTCTTCTACAGTATCATTCGCTTTAGACAGCATTACACGAGATTTAGACCATATTGGAGAGTATAATTGGGACTCTTATACCTTTGCCTATTTTCTCAGGGGCATGCGCTTGCGTTCGCAAGGCTTGACAGAGGCTTGGTTAGGATTTACCCATTTTTGCTGGTGAGTATTTTTCTTATAATTTCCCATGTACAGGTTAAGAGTGTTGAATGACAACAGATGTTTGCCTTAATGTTTACAGTTTTGGGCCTATGACAGGCTCTCATGTTTGCGTCTTGTGAGTGTGTTAGGTTTGGAGACCTATCCACGAGGACGGCGATGGCATCACTCCATACTGGCGGAGGTTCCTGTAGGTGAGGATTTTACCCGGTGTCGTCTACAGTTGGAGTTGTTGACAGCTAATGCTATTACTTAGATTCCCTATTCTAGGGAACATTTGACCATTGGGTTCGAGGATGGGTTTCCGACTAGTGTCGAGTACGTGATATCCAACCGCCGAATTCCTTTCTTCACAAATGGAGGATGAGAGCTCTATTTAGGAGATCGTGTTATTAGAAGAACTACTGGAGAGATTTGTGTGCCGATCTTGCCTCTTGTCAGGTGTTATTGGCCTGTGTCATAGTCGCCTGTCAGTGATATCCCATTGATGGTTGTTGATGACTTTACATTTTCAAAGGGTCCATATACTCAGGATATGTTCCATCACTGGTGGTCCCCTTGTACTATCGGAGCCTAGATCCGCGCCACTAAATTTATAGGGGATATGGTTCCTGGATCCGTGATGATGACGGATTGGATGGCATGTGTTCGAGATCCGACTCATTTGACACAGATTGATAGTTTGACCCGACAATTAGACCAGGCACAGTTTTTCATCTGGCACTTGGGCATAGATCCTTTAGAGGCAGATACTTTTGATCCTTCCAGCTCAGGTGCTGGCCCCTCAAGTGACCCATATGGTTTTGCCAGTGCAGATCCTCTATTATATAGGCCTGACATCCCCGTTGATGGAGATCAAGTGACTCAAGAGGAGTTACATCAGGTGGACAGGATTGATTATATAGACATTGACACCATTGTCTTCTTCTGATGTGTATTCTCGTTATATCTTTTGATAGGCCTCTGTTAGGTACTGGGTGGATGTGCCCCATTCTCGTTATATCTTTTGATAGGCCTCTATTAGTCATTGGGCATCTGTGCCCCCATTTCCCTATATTTTTTGCTGTATAGAGATTATATATTAGATGATGATGTATTTAGGAATGTGTGTACTGTTATTACCTACATCATATTGCCATCTATTGTTTATCATACATGTATTATGTTATGCATATGTATGTATGTCCAGAGATATTCAGCATTTACCCTTGGATGGTCTTATGATACGGCCCACACAGATGTCATCCTCGATAGTTAGCCGCATTGATCACACCCCACAAATATTGGCAGCCTCCCATTTGAGGTCATGGTATAATAGTATGTCACCTCCAGACAAGGTGACTGCAGATCATTTATTACATCATTCTATGACCCTCCTGATGTTCCAGGTTCCTATGGGCTTTGTGGATGGTATACTGGAGCATTGGGTACCAAAGAGGCAGGTTTTTTGATTTGGGACCCAGGAGTTGACTCCCACATTAGAGGAGTACGAGCGATTGACAGCTTTTCCCTTAGACATACCTTGCGCTCGGATGGCCATTGGCGATATGAGCGGTGATTCATGACCCTCATCCAAGATTCTACAGTAGAAGTAGTACAAGATGAGATTACATTCGGTCATGTTGTTTCCCAGAGTTTTCTGATAGACAGATTTGGCTCATCAAACAGTTATGTATGACATTTTGGGATTTTCACCATGCTAGAGGATTAGTGGCGTGTAGCCAGAATAGACGTATTATTGATGTGTGTATTATCATACGTATACATGCCACGGTATATGGATAAGTTGGATATTGGCGTGATCATGGTAGTGAGAGCTCTCAGGGAGGGTCATACCATTGTGCATATGATCGTGACAGAGACATTGAGATCAGCCGCATATTGATGTACCTACCTTACAGGGGTATTTATAGGCAGCTCGGTCATGTTGTATGTGTGGTTCATGTCACACTTATGAACGGTTGACACTTTTTGACGACATGGGTACTGTTTTTCCCATGAGATAGCCATGTCTTACTCCTTTCAGCCAGTAGAGTGCACAGACGCTATGTCTTGGTCGATGTTTTTGGCAGGGATCAGAGATCCATTTGGCATTTTACCGTGTATAGAGCACAGTTCTCCCTACAGCTTCATTACTCATGCACCTGGCATGGATTATCTCCCTCTTGCTAGTTTGAGGGGCATGACCACATATCACCCACTGGCTGTGATGTCACAGTTCGACCACTTTCAAGATTTCCATCCTTTTGAGAGGGCATTGGGTCAGCGTTTGGCTACTTGCCATTTGTTAGTAGAGGACAGATCCAGGGTGTATGCCTGTTGGGATCAGCGTGAGCTAGCTACATTTTTTATTAACCATCCTGGCTATTCGACAGGGTATTCTGCATGGATGGAGACAAAGACTGCATCGGTTGCGGTTGTATCCACAGTGTCGGGGATTAGTTTTGATTGTGAGGAGCCCATGGAAGACATTGATTCTCCCACCAAGGAGGAGCTATTTACTGGATTGCCAGCAGCTCTTGTCGATTCACTTAGTACTTCTACAATTGTGACTCCTTTTTCAGAGTATTTAGCCCAAAGTTTGCATCTGATGACATTTGAGGGAGATCAGGCTAGGGCCTTGTTGTTGACAGCTCTTGACGGAAGAGATGCCACTCTATTAGAGAGAGATAATGCTTTAGCTCATAGAGACACCGCTATTGCTGAGCGGGATGAGGCTAGATCATCCAGAGATGCACTGATTGTTGAGCGGGATGATGTCATATCTGCCCGGGATGTTGCCATTACAGATAGTACTACAGTGAGATCCTTTACCACTGGCATTATTGCTGAGATGAACGCATATATTGATGAGAACTATGTCACTATGCAATTCGATGTGGATCTATTGGCTCGTGTATCTACCCTTGGGTAGGAGCTCACAGCGTTACCTTCTTCTTTGGAGAGAGGTGTCGTGTCAGACTTGATAGCTCGTATATCCACTGGATTGTAGATGATCTTGTATGTTCCTGTATAAACTAGCTTAGCCATTTTGTCATGTACAGTTCATATTGTATATATCAAACATCATTATATATGGCAGGGAAATATATTTTGATTTACTTCCCTTTTAGTTGTGCCTTGTTACTTGCTTGATATTTGCCTGCTTCTTCAGAACTTGTGATTTTGATGTATTTTGAACTCATCCTTGATGGGTGGACATTGAGATATCTTAGGATCTTTCAGAATGGATCGTTGATCTATGTGTATCCCCTACCTTCTTTGGTGTCTTGGGACTGATTTATGTATGTAGATGTGGAGAGGAGTGTGGCTTTCCTCTCTGAGGTTAACTGCACCACTTATGGTCATCGGTATTCCTTTGTATGGGGGAGCCCAGTTAGTTCCATCTCTTATGGATTGGTGTTTCTCTTTGAGGATTCAACCGTAGCTTAGATGGTCGCCAACTCTCCTATTTATAGGGAGGTCAGGTAGTTCCACCGCTTTGGTCTGAAGCCGATGAAATGCGGTGGATTAAAGGGTGATCCCAGTACAGTAGACAAGTGTTTGTGTTTTGGTAAGGAGTGAGACCAAACCATAAATAGCTGCCTACGTACTCCTATTGAAGAGGAGATCAGGTCTGCGTAGTTCGAACCTGGTGTAAGAGGTTCAACGATGTATGTGATAAGGTTTAGAAGGGTGTATGTGTAGAAATGTTTGTTTTTGTTTTTTATTATGACCGGGCCATTTAAAAAATTGTTGCCTACGTACTCCTAGGTACCGGGGAGATCAGGACGATGTAGTTCGCCCCATGTTCAAGACAGATTGCAGCCAAAAAAGGTTGATCCAATTTCAGGACAAACTGCAGGGGGAAAAGTTTGATCCCATGTACAGGACAAACTGTAGGTGTGAAAAATCTTATCCCTAGTGGGACAAAACTGCAGGTGTGAAAAGTTTTATCCATGGCGGGACAAAATTGAGGGTGTGAAAGGTTCAATCCCTGGTGGGATATCCTGAAAGGTTTGAAACAAAGTGGAGTGTAAGATCTGATGATCTAAAAACAGGATGCTGGTTTGAAGAGTGTGTTTGTCCCTGATGGGGCAGAAGGGTTTGAAGAAAGGTTGTATGTAGAAAGGGTTAGAAAACCTGAATTGATTAGGGATCTGGTGATCCAAAACCAGGATGTTTGCTTAATGGTAACATCAAACATAGTACCGTTTCATGGTGTCTGAGTTGATGAGCTGTGGAAATTTTTCGCCATCCATTTCCTGTAATCTGAGAGCACCTCCTGTCAATACCTCCATGAAAATAAACGATCCTTCCCAATTTGGGAAAATTGGGAAAATTTGGGAAAATTCACTCCAAATTGGGATGATGGATATTCTTATTAACCACTTCAACAGAACCATTCATCTTTGGACGGTAGATGATGCAGTTAAGGTGTTTGATGTGGAATTATCTGCATAACTCCTCCATTATTTTGTTATAGAGGTTCTTAGCATTGTCTAAAACAATTTCCTCTGGTTGTCCATATCGACAAATGAAATTATTTTTGATGAAACCAATGATAACTTCTTTGGTAACCTTGGGGAAGGAGGCTACTTCTACCCATTTGGTGAAGTAGTCGATCATGGTGAAGATAAATCGATGCCCATTACTGGCTTTGGGCTCGATGGGCCCAATCACGTCCATTCCCCATATTGAGAAGGGCTAAGGTGAACTCATATTATGGAGCTCCCTAGGAGGGGCATGGATAGCATTCCCATGAATTTAGCATTGGTAGCACCTATTGACGTGATCCTCACAATAAGCCTTGAGAGAGAGGGAGTAGTGCCATGTTCTAAGAACTTTTTTGACAAGTAGATGACTGCTCATGTGTGGACCACAAACTCCACCGTGGATTTCATCCATGAGCCTCTGAGCTTGGTCCTTGTCCAGACATCTGAGGAGACCTAATCCGGCATCTCTTTTGTAGAGTGCATCTCCGCTCAGGTAAAATTTCATAGCTAGTCGATGGATTCGCCTTCTTTCAATCGGGCTCGCCTCAGCGAGTATAGATCCATCTCGCAAATATTCCCTGATATGCTGATACCGGGGGTGTTGGATGGGAGGTAGCTCATCTGATACTTCTCCAATGTAATTCCCATAGGCTAGAGCCTTTTGCAAAGAAAATGTGATGCTTGGCATGTTTTCCTTATCATGTATGTTGATCAAGGAAGCCAAAGTTGCTAGCGCATCTGCAAAGTCATTCCTATTCCTAGGAATGTGGAGGAAGGATATTTCTTCAAACTCCGAAGCCATCTGTAAAACTTGTTGATGCTAAAGCAGCAAATGTAGCTCTTTGGTGTGATAGATTCCCGTGGTTTGTCTGATCACCGATTCAAAATTGTAACGATCGAGAAATTTGTAATTAATTTAAATATTTATTAAGTTAAATAATTATTTTAAATAATTTATTTATTAAGAAAAATAAATAATTGATGGAATGGTGGTGTGAGAATTTAGTAACTAAATTGATTAATGTTAATTAAATTGAACAATGGTAATTTTTATTTGAAGATTTAATTTAATGAAATAATTAAATTAAATGAATTATTTAATATTTAAGAAAATAAGTAAATTAAATAAAGTAATGCTTAAGTCTAATTTATTAATTAAATTAGATATATAATAATTTATTAATCATAACTATAATTATAATTAAAAAAATTATAATTATTATAATTATAAGTGTAAGCTAATTAAATGGGTTACATGTGTAACAAATAAAAACTATATAATATAAATATTATTAAAATAAGTTGGAATGGGGGAATTTGTGTGTGGCCAAACAAGGCCTTGTGGCCTTTGGCTTATTTTTAACTGACTCAAGCTTTTTTGGTTCTTACCTGACGTACGTGGGTGAGAGGCCATATCAGTTTATATCTTCGCGTCTTATTTTTCTAAGGCTAACTAAGAACAAAGAGAGGAAAACACTGAGGAGATTGAGGGTGAGAGCTTGAGAGAACTCTCTGAGAATTGTCAAGAGGAAGTGAAGGGCTTGCTAAACACTTTGCTAAATCAAGGTATAACCTACTATATATATATTGTTGTTGTAGAATATGTTATTATCAATATATACATACAATTGTTGGTCATCAAAATGCATGAAATTGAGTTTGCAAGAAGAAAAGTAAATAATAGTGTGTATATAGGTGGTTTAAGTACAAAATTTCATGTTTAATACTTGCTATAATCTGCAAATTGATGTTAGATTATGTTAATAGGATAAGAAACGAAAATGACGTATTTTGAATCGTGTCAATTGGTTAAGAAACAAAGTCGTGGCGATCGAATTCGCTAAAAGTATAAAGTGAAGAAATTGGGAAAATTGTGGTTTTGAATCTTCAAAATTGAATATATGTAATGTTTATGTAGTTAGAATGATATATATCATGTTTATAGATGTTATTACAAAGTTTTAGATGTTAAGTTTTATGAATTTCTATAGAAATTGGGTTGGTTTTTTTTGTTGTTGTGTAATGAGCTAATTTCATTGATTACTGTCTTTATGCAGTAGCAATTGCTTTGCAGGTACCCTATCTTGAAAGCAGCAAAATTTGCACCGATTGGTCCTCTGCGTTTTTCCATCAACAGTAGTTGTCTTTGATGCCAAGGGCTAGAGATGACAACAATTTGCGTCGTGCCTGAGCCTTTAAGCGGTGAGTTCTGTTAATTTATGGGTTATAATACAAGGACTTTATATGGCTGGCATGCATGATAAACATGTTGAATCCTAACATAAGACATCATAACAGATTGTAGTATAATATAATACCAAAATATGGAGATTTTAAGTGATCATTTAATTAAGTTATATAATGAACAAAAATTGATGTTTACGAAAGTTAGAGATGAATGATAAAGTTTATGTTAGACCGTGGTGAGATTTCAAATTCGTTAAGGATGTTAACCAACATGGTTAGATGTCAAGTTAAGGTTATGGGTTAAATGGTGGGTTAAACCCATAAAGCTAATATTGATACAACTAATTGTTATTGCGATTTCAATGATATGTGTATGGTAATTGACGAACATTATTATACTTGTGTAGCTTACATACAAGGCAAGTTCCTTGTCCTAAACTTTTATTGAGCAAGTTCCCTAACTTCATTCTTTTATTTATGAATACAAGTTTTATAGCTATGTTATCTTTTATGTCAAGCAAGCTTTCTATTCCTAAATTATCATTGTACAAGTTCCTAAATTCCATGTTAAAGTTGAACAAGCCTAATCTATCTTGTGTATGATTGTACAAGCTCTTGTAATCTAGTTCGTTATATCGAGCGAGTTTCACTTTCCTAATTCTTGATGTTGATATTTAAAGCATATATTGTTTAAATTCAATGAATCAAATGAGATTGTTCTAACTCCTTTGAATATAGTACTTTGAATGTATACTATGTCTATTCAATTGTATATTTTTGTTATTCAATCTTTGACTTAAATAACCTTGTTCAATTCTATATTATTATGTTAAACCTTTGACTAGCAAGCAAACTGTTACTGATTAAATTGGTCTATAATTGAATAGTGTTCTAAAATTCTAGAACCACTGATAAGCTAGTTCCAAACTAAACTTTCTTTAGTGCGGAAAGTCTAAATTCAAACTGAGACGAACAACCCTAACATAAGTGATTTTGTACGTGTAACGTTTAGATGTTTGTGCACAATACATTTATGCAGAGGGTGATCCCCTAAAGCACGCTAACAAAGTGCATGTCTGGTCTAAATATTTATTAAGGTTGGGTAAAAATAGCTAAGTACCGGGGACATAGTTCGTGGTCTTAAGACCCTCAGATATTATATTCAAACTTGTTTTATATTTTTGATTCGTAGAACAAGTTCACCATTATTCAGTATTTGTTCTTTGAACTCGTGTTGTTATTACTATTACTCTTCATATTAATGAGCAATTGTTTGCTCACTCTTGCATTTAACACTGCAGCTAAAGTTGAGAAAGTCGATGAGCCATCTACTAGCAAAGGAAAGGGCAAGATGTCCAACTGTTGAAGATTTATGAGAATTTATTTAAGTGAATTATGTTATAAGACTTAATTTATTTTGTGATGTATTCCGCAGACTTATGTAATAATTTAAGGTTAGATTACCTAGGATTATTTTTATGATGATGTAACCCTTTAATGGGGAAGATTATTGTTTAAGTTATTTAAATTATGTCTTTATCCTTTACTATGGGTAGTTAGATATAATTATTTTTGATAGTGAGCACCAAATCCTGTGAAAATGGATGCAAGAATTTGGGGTGTCATGAGAATCTCCAAAAGGCATTATTAACGCTTTGATGTTCATTGATTGGGCAAGTTTTAGCCCCATGATATAGCCTTCATACTTAGCTGTGTTGTTGGTGCGTACCGAATATTAGAACTGCTCCAGCCCCAGAACCATTAATATTTACAGCTCTATCAAAATACATTTTCCATGTCTGGTATGCATCGTACTGATGGTGTTACTGCACTATCATTACCCCTTCATCAGGGAAGTATGTTTCTAAAAGTTTAAAATTCCTTGAAGGTACGGCAGCCAGTTGATCCGCAATTCCCTGACCTTTGATAGACTTTTGTGTCACGTAGATGATGTCAAATTGCTGTAGGATCAACTGCCATCTAAACAGCCGATAAATTAACATGGGTTTACTGAACACGTACTTGAGAGGATCCACGCGGGATATGAGATGGGTTGTGTGACCATAGAGGTAATGTTGTAACCTCATGGAAGCCCATGCTAAAGCACAACAAGTATTCTCAATCAGAGTGTACTTGTGTTCACTGCTGTTGAATCTTTTACTAAGGTAGTAGATAGCTCGCTTTTGACCTCTATCATATTTTTGTCCCAGCATGCAGCCCATGGCATTGTCATTAATGGACAGGTACAAGAATAGGGGAGCATCATCCCTAGGAGGTACCAATACAGGAGCTTTGACTAGCTGCTCTTTGATTGTAAGGAAAGCTTTCTGACACTCATCGTTCCATTTCCTAGAGGAATTCTTCCTTAACAGCTTGAAGATAGTCTCACACGTTGTTGTGAGTTGGGAAATGAACCTGCTGATGAAGTTGATTCTTCCCAAAAATCCCTGTATTTCCTTTTCTATTTGAGGGATGGGAATTTTTGTAATGGGCTGGATTTTGGTGGGATCCAGCTCAATCCCTTTGTGGTTGACTAGGAAACCTAGCAACTTGCCTGATTTAATGCCAAAGACAAACTTAGCTGGATTAAACTTCAAGTTATACGTACGTAACCTATTGAAGACAAACTTAGCTGGATTAAACTTCAAGTGGTCTTCTTCCCTTCGGGATTTGAAAATGATGTCATCCACATAGATCTCTATCTCTTTGTGTATTAAGTCATAAAAAATAGCCATCATAGCTCGTTGATAGGTAGCTCCGAAATTGATGACCCTGAATGACAAACTTCTGTAGCAAAACGTTCCCCAAGGCGTGATGAATGCAATTTTCTCGCAATCCTCTTCAGCAACCATGATTTGATGGTACCCCATAAAATAATAAGCAAAGGAGTACATGTCGTATTGAGCAGTATTTTTAATGAGAATGTGGATTATTGGCACGAGAAAGCTGTCTTTGAGGCAAGCTTTATTCAGATCCTGATAATCCACACAAACTCGCACCTTTCCTCCCGGTTTAGGCATGGGAACTATATTGGATATCCATTCAGGTTATGTTGACACCATGATGATGCCTGCTTGAAATTGTTTCACAATTTCTTCTTTAACCTTTAAACTCCACTCAGGTTTTAATTGCCTGAGCTTCTGCCTGACTAGCTTGAATCCCTCTTTAATGGGAAGGTGATGGATGACAATGTCAATGGATAATCTGGCCATGTCTTCATAAGACCATGCAAACACATCCTGGAATTTGGTTAATAGCGTAACTATGTCATTCCTTTAGTTTGGAGTGAGGTTCGTATCGATCTGGATTAGCTTTGGGTTTTCTAAGGTTCCTAGATTGAATGAGGTGGTTTGGTTAATATTTGGTTTGGGTTTTTCTTAGACGCATTCTTTGATCTCCTGAGGTATCTCAGTGTCCTCTTGTATTTCCATCAAGTTTGTGTCAAACTTTTCATCAAAGTTACAGTCCTTGTGGAGAAAAGGCACCTCATCAGCAAGTATAGGCACATCTAAATTTAGAGTCCTGAAATAAATTATGCTTTCACTTAATATATGAAACTGTTCAATCATACAAAGTGTTAGCATGTACTGACAAAATAACTGCTAATAATGTGCAGAAAAGTAAGCAATTATGGCTATCTACAGGGCAAAGGGAGTTTCTGCCCTTTTTACCCTTGTCGACAAATGCAAGGAGTGCTGCTCCAATTGTCAAGGGTGAAATCCTGTTGGACGGCAGTGATGAAGGGGCTGTTGTCGTCCTTCTTCTCCCGAATGATGACTATGATATATGGACAATCATCATATGGGATGTTCCTATTCATTCCCTCGGTATGGAGAATGATGCGTATGTTTGACAACAGCCTGGTGATGTCTTGTTTATGTCTCCGTTCCCTTTCTTCCACTTTGGGACTTCGGGATTTGGAATCAAGACTTCTTTTTATTTAACCGGTATCAGCTTAGGAAATAACATAGCCATTACATGGGCATACACCTTTACCAGAGACCGTACAGGCTCAGGATCTGTAGGTTGAGATAATCGTTGTGTGGCTAAAGATGAAGGAATTTGTTTGTGTATGTGAGGATACCTGTGACTGGATCTAGCAAAATAGCTTAATCCAGCTGTCCCTATTTGACTGAGAACTTGAATTGGGTGCTTAATGCCCTGATGATCTTTGCCCAACCCTTGTCCAGGTTGATAATCCAATGATATCATCTCTTGAGTTGTCGACATTACCTCGGTAGAAATCTTGTGTGTGGGAGGTGGCATTCCAATGGGATGGTAGTTAATGTTGCTCACCTCCAGGGCATAAAAACTGATCGGTCCAACTTCTGAATTGAAGCTGATGAGTGATATGTCACCTTGTTCAGGACATTCCAGCTCAGCATTGATAGTGATTAGGCTATTGTTGATAATGTATTTGAGTTGCTGATGAAGGGTGGAAGGGACGGCTCCGGCCATATGAATCCATGGTCTCCCCAAGAGCAGATTGTATCTTGTGGCTATTTTGAGCACATAAATGGATACGCAGAATGTATGTGGACCAATCTCCATAGGTAGTTCAATCTCTCTGACAGCATTTCGTTAGGATCCATCAAAAGCTTTGATAATCGTATGGCTGCTTTTGATCCTTTTGAGATTGATATTCATCATCTCCAAGGTGGCATAAGGGCAGATATTCAAAGATGATCCTCCGTCTATCAAAACTCCTCCCACCATGTATTCGGATGACAGAACCGCTATGTGCAATGGTTTGTAATGACCAATCCCTTTGGGAGGTATGTTGTCATCAGTGAAAGATATCACATTGTTGTTAAAAATGTGATCAACCAGATGCTGGAATTTTTTGACATCCATTAATTTCGGCAAGTGGGCTTCTTCTAAAACCTTTAGCAAGACCTTCATATGATCTTCAGAAGAGAAAACCAAGTCTAGTATGGAAATTTGTTGTGAAGCTTCTCTCAAGCTTATAACCACCTTTGCTTCATTATGGCCCATAGTACGGAGGAACTCTTCAATCCTTTCAATGGGAACTTTCCCCTTTAATTTGATGGTAGGCCTCATCACCCGTTGGGGAAGATACAATGGATTCTCTTTCAACACTGCAACAGTTATATGGGATGTGGATCCGTCAACCTCTCCATAATTCCATGGCACTTTTTGTGGGCTGACAACAAGATACTGTGGCCTAGATGGCAATGTAATTGGCTTTGGTGCCACCACTGTCAAAGGATTGTCAACACCTTTAAGTTGAATTGCTTGTATTGTGAGTGGTCTGGTAGCCAAATCATCCTCAGCGGATATAACTGCTATAAATTATTTCCACTTTATAGGAAATGTGTCCCCACTCTCAAGTAACATAGTGTCATTGTTTGCCAACTGCAGGACACCGCTGTCAATTAAATTCTGAATAAGATGGCGGAGTTCCTAGCATTCTTCAGTGTTGTGTCCGTGAGAGTGGGAGTGATACTGACATACTCCATTAGAATTGAACCATATTGAACAGGGATTGATTTGAGGTAGCAGAGTTGTGATCCTTCCTTCATTGATTAACATTTGAAATATATCCTCCATTAGTTAGCCCAAATAGATAAATTCCCTCTTGTTGGAAAAATCTCGACGGGCTTTGGAACTTGTTCTTATTGCAATTTTATCCTCCAGTGTTTCACTTTTTGGAGGCGGTGATGGAGTATTCATAATAAGATGAAGGAGACTAACATGCTCCTAGCTGACTAATTGGCGCGTGACTTGATGCTGATGGATCACTAGTTCTACCAATTAATTAACTTGCTCACACAGAGCCTTCATTTTTTTGTTCTATCCTAAACTGGAACTATGCATAATCTCATTTATCAGCACCATCCTTGCTGGTTTGGGAGGATTCAACACCGTAATTGGAACTCTGTCCACTGCTCCAATTAATCATATTAACCTCTTCTTCTTTGTGTTGAGGAAGAGGATTGTCATGCACATGAGGTTGGTCGGATTTAGTCATCACGATCTCACCATTGTCAATTAAGTCTTGGATCTTGTGTTTCAAGGCCCAGTAATCTTGAGTATCATGTCCTGGAGCTCCAGCATGATAGGCACACTTCCGGGTAACATTGAAACCCTTCCCATTCGGCTTGGCTGGTGGAAGAAGATGGGTAATTTTCTTCTGAGTAGTCAGAAGATTGAGAATATTCTCGAGTGAGTCCCCTAGGGGTGTTGTAGACACTCAAAATTTTTTGCACACCTGTTACTAACATTACAAGAGGGCAGATTCGTCTTTCGGAGATAACCCTGAAAGAAAACTCACATCCATACTGGATACCACCGGAAGTTCAGTCTCAACCCCGGAACACACACCAGGAGTATCAATTCCAACATCGGAGATGACCCCGAGTTTCGTCCTTGGAGATAACCCCAAGGAATGTCATTGCAGTTCCGACGATAACTCCTGAAATGCTTGTTTCAAATGCATACAATCAGCTTCAACCTTGGAACTCCCGCCGAGGCACTCATTCTAAAGACCCGGAGATAACACCAGGAAGACAGACACACTTAAAGATGACCCTGCAGAATTCAAACACTTGTAGCAGTCCAATCTCAAAGATAACCCTGGGCAACGTCTGCTATCAGCCTAAACCAGAGATAACCTAGATGTGGGGCAAAATTGTCATCTTTCCACCTCAACCCCCAGCTCGTCGTCTCAACATCTCATACATACATTTCTACACAGCAATGTCCCACAAGAGCCAAGGAGTTCCAATCCCGAGTGACTATTACGCAGGGCAGCATACCAGATAGAATTTGAAGCTTGAAGACCATGGGCATGGTCCCCTCTTCCTAACTTCGTACAACCTCTAATCCCATGTCATTGCATAACTCTTAACAAAAGCAATCTGGAGAAGGTCTTATACACCTCATTCAGATGCTCGGATTAAAGTTCTGCAAGTTCGAGCGGACATCACAGTGCACGAGTGCACGTACTTTGAGATGGAGGGACCCGCGGAGCCCAGGACACCCTGGGCAACCGCAGGTGCATCTGCGGCCACCAGCTCTATAAATATAGAGCTTAGGGTTTGTAAGAGAAAAAAAGGTGAGGAAGCCCTGTCAAATTTGCTTTGTACACACCCCATATTGAGTGTTTTCTCATTTTAAACACATGTTAGCTCACATATAGCTATATTTTTACCGATGGGAGCTGAGTGTTCATCCATTTATAGTCCTAGAAGTCTTCTTTGGCAGCCCACTGTAAGCCTTCTTACACATTATAAAGCCTTTCTCTTCATCTTTACACACACTATTGTTCACATTGAGAGTCGTGTTGTGTGTGTTTGCCCGGACTTCGGTCCATGGTTTTCATTTCTGTCTGTATATAGACTTATATATGTATAAATTTATGTATATGGACTAACATTATCGAGTTATTCCTTGATTGAGCCTAGACTTATATGGAGGCGTTTACTTTCTTATATATATATATATATATATATATATATATATATATATATATATATATATATATATATATATATCTGTCGGGACTTGAGTTTACTTACGTGGCCTTTTACTACTTTATTTACATTTCGTCCCACCTGTAGTTTACTTCGTTGCAGTTGATCGTCTTTACTGCTTTCTTTACATTTAGTCCCGCCTGGAGTTTATTTCGTGGCGGTTGATCACATTTATTGCTTTATTTATATTTTCGATCCCAGTGGAGGTGCTTCGTGGTGGTTGATCATGTCTCTCTCTCTCTCTCATATATATATATATATATATATATATATATATATATATATATTTACCACTTTTATATATTTACATTTAGATCTCCCATGGAGGTGCTTAGTGGTGGTTGATCATACTATATATATATATATATATATATATATATATATATATATATATATATATACATATATATATATATATATATATATTTCTGACTTTTATATATACAATTTTTGCTTGCTTTTCATATAAATTGCGGCATCATGTGAGCCTAGGAATCATGTGATTATAGATTTAGTTTACTGAATCTAGACTCGGTTCCCGTGATGGACATTTTTAGCTGTAAGCAGCTTGTAAATTATGCACGGTGTTTGAATTTCCTTAGATGGCTTTCATGCCCATGAGGAGTTCGGCATCGCTATATATATATATATATTATTTTCTCAAAGATGTTTCGCATCTCGAAAATAA
Organism: Panax ginseng; assembly: GCA_020205605.1. Lineage (NCBI taxonomy): Eukaryota > Viridiplantae > Streptophyta > Magnoliopsida > Apiales > Araliaceae > Panax > Panax ginseng. Next base: position 38,300,987 of record CM035128.1, on the reverse strand, counting down.
AAGAAAACAAGCCGAACATTTAAATGATAAAATGGAATATGAAAAGGTCTCAATTACTATTGAGCACAGGGTTTGAAAAACCTCTTTTACAAAACTTCACTTCTATATCATGTTTAAAACTGAATTTTTCATATAAATTCAAACCCTTTGTATATAGGTGTGAACGAGGCCTCACACTACTTCCAAATAAATTGCACATTGATCCACACACACACACACACATATTCATATAACAGTTTCTTGAAAAGTGGCGGTCACCGTGGCAACACGGATGTTGGGGGTGCCTAACACCTTCCCTCCGCATAATCAAGCCCCCGAACCCAAATGAATCTTGGTTTCATAGACCCGTTTAGCAGTGTCACATCACTGGGTCAATGTGCAAACCTTTTCTCGGTTACGTTGGTGCAACCAGTTAAAAACACCAACTGGCGACTCTTATAATCAAATCATCGACATGATACATGTCGGACCTTTTTCACTTGTTTCTTCAAACAAATCTCACATAACATGAGAACACCAAAGAACAAGAACAGAAAAGGGATGAATAAAAATCCCGACGTCTACAGGTGTGAACACTCGTTTGCATTGGACTTCTCCACTTTTGGGCAATTGAGGGTTTAAAGATTGTGCTTGAAAAGGGGAGTAGTTTCTCCTATGGATAAGCATGTTCTAACTGCCTTTCTGGCTTTATAGTATCAAGTAAACATCCTCTTCTTTCTTCTTATGGACCCTTTTGGGGTTGTTACAATAACTTCCAGATTGGATGTGCTCAACAACAGCTTTTAAAGCGGCTAGGTCTTGAATCTTTCCTGACTTCAATCCTATCTCAGCCATCTGATCTCCATGTCTGATCATTTCAAAAAATGGCTTGACAATGCCAGCTAAGACTCTGTCACAGAAGGGAGCTTCTTGTATGTCTATGAAGGTCATCACCATTTCAGACTCGATCCACAATGGGGAGTAACTTGAGCGATGAAGGCGCCTCCGACTTTGAGGCTGAAAAGAAAATCTTGATTGAGGAAGGCATGAGCTAGCTCCTCCCAGCTATGGATCTTAGAATTGTCTAATCTAGTATACCATGACCTGACTTCTCCAGTTAGAATCTTTTGAAATAGCTGCATTCTGAGCTTTTCATCTTCTGCATAAGATCCGAATTCTCCAATAAATATCTTCAAATGTGTGTAAGGATCTCCTAACCCATCATACTTTTTAAAGTCAAGAGTTTTGAAATTTTCTAGATAATGAACACCAGGGAATATACAAAGGTCAGCATATGAAACACTCCCGTGTGTTCCAATCCCTTTGATAGACCTAATGGTATCTTCCATTTGAAAGACTTTCTGCCTAATCTCACCAGTGTCTAGATCTTCTTTGAGGTAGGTGATTTCAGGAATTTTATTAGTTTTATCCAGCTGAAACTCAGGTATGTGAGCTTCTTTGTACAGACCTTGACTTCCTCCCTATGTAGAGGATTTTGTATGTATGGGTATTCATGGACCCTGAGTAGACTGGTGTAGTTCTTTAAGTAGAATAGCCAAATCTATAATTTGTTTACTTAGTCCTTCAAACTCCTCGCGAGAGACAAGAGTGGGCCTAGACTGACCAGATGAAGCCATGCTTGGCTGTAGCCTTGTTGCCTTTTTGGGCTTTGAACGGGTAACAGGCCCAATTGTTTCCCTACAAAAAAACTTATGTAGTTTAGTCTTAGGGAATGTACAAATGTTTACATGCTATGTGATGTGTCCGTTTTAGGAGTATTATCCTGCAAAATGAATGTTAGCTATTTGTAAGATAGCATGGTAAAAAAGGAGTGCATGTACACCTTTTCCTTTATATTCTTCATTACAATGAGATTGACATGGAATGTAGTTATAAGTAATTAAATTTACAAGTAATTGAAATGGGAAAGTATGAAGAGACTTTCTTCTGCTTTTGGTTTATCAGAGGCTGACTTATCATAGGTTACTCTCGCGATTCTTTGGCATGAAGGTTCCCAGACCATCGCAATTTACTTGACGGGAAGCTAATCTGGTCTTTCAACTAGAGCGAATCTAGGTGGTTCCTTTCTTGAGCCTCGCTGGAATTAGTCTCCCTACGAGTCCAGTAATCAAACACCGAAAGGATAACCTCCTACTGGAGGGACCACACAACATACATTCACATACAACGTGTCTCACTATTATGGAAATGATGATATGTGTGAAGGACTATATTGTAAAGCATTAAGTGTAGTAAGTAAATGCATTCGTACACATTCATTCAAATGTAAATGCAACATCCACACACAAGCATATAACAGTTTTGAAAAGCTTGTAATAGCGGCTTAAGCCCTCTTACTGGATGTCCCCAGCAGAGTCGCCACTTGTCGACTTCGGGATTTTTATTGTCCTTTTACTGTTCTTGTATTTTGGTGTTCTCATGTTAGGTGAGATTTATTTGAAAAAACAAGTTATGAAAAGGTCCGACATGTATATGTCGATGATTAGACTGTAAGAGTCGCCAGTTGGTATTTTTTAATGGTTGCACCAACTCAACGGAGAAAAGGTTTGCACATTGACCAAGTGATGTAACACTACTAAACTGGTCTATGAAACCAAGATTCGTTAGGGTCTGGGGGCTTGATTATGCAGAGGGAATGTGTTAGGCACGCCCTGACATCCGTGTTACCACGGTGACCGCTTCTTTTCAATTAAACTATTATATGAATGTGTGTATGTGGGTCAATGTGCAATTATTTGGAAGTAGTGTTATGCCTCGTTCGCACCTATATACAAAGGGTTTGAATTTTGTATAAAAGTTCAGTTTTAACAAGATATAGCAGTGATGTTTTGTAAAAGAGGTTTTTCAAACCCTTATGCTCAATAGTAATTGAGGCCTTTGATACTTCCATTTTATTATATGCTTGGCTTGATTGTTTTATTTTCGAGATGTGAGGCATCTTCGAGAAAATAATATACTTAGAAATACTTCTGAACTCCTTGTGGGCATGAGAGTCATCTAAGGAAATTCGAACATCATAAATAATGTTCAAGCTGATTCACAATAGAAAATGTCCATCATCGAATCAGAATCTAGATTGAGGAGGAGATGAATCTGTGATCACATGATTCTAGGCTCATATGATGTAGCAGTTTGTATGAAAGTCATAAGCGATTATATATATAAAAGTTGTAAAATATATATATATATATATATATATATATATATATATAGACGATCAACCACCACAAAGCGAACTTCATGGGGGATTAGAAATGTAAATATATAAAAGCGATAAATATATATAGAGAGACAATTGATCACCACGAAGCAACTCCATTGGGGATTGGAAAAGTAAATAAAGTAATAAAGACGATCAACTGCCACGAAGTAAACTCTAGGCGGGACGAAATATAAATAAAGCAGTAAAAATGATCAACTGCCACGAAGTAAACTCCAGGCGGAACGAAATGTAAATAAAGCAGTAAAAGGCCACGAAGTAAACTCAAGGCCTTACAGAAATATATGTATATATATATATAATATCCGGTAAATTTATATATAAAATTCAGGCTCATCAAACAGAGTTTGACAATAGTTTATATATATGTATATATATATATATAAGCAATAAACGCTTCGGACGTTAGTCTAGGCTCATCGAACAGAGTTCGACCACAATTTATATATAAGTATATATATATATATATATATATATATATATAAGCAATAAACGCTCCGGACGTGAGTCCAGGCTCAAACTTGATATTGTTAGTCCATATATATATATATATATATACATATATATATATAAAGAAATAAAAAGCCACGGACCGAAGTCCAGGCATACACACGCAACACGACTCTCAACGTGAAGAACGGTGTGTGCACAGTAGTGGAGAAAGGCTTTAAGAAGTCTAAGAAGGCTTACAATGGACTGCCAAAGAGGACTTCAATAGATTTAAGTGGATGAATACTCGGTTCCCACCGATAAAATATAGCAATATATGAGCTCATAGGTGTTTAAAATGAGAAAGCATTCAGTTTATAGTGTGTACAGAGCAAATTGGACAGGGCTTCCTCGCCTTTTCTCTATGCAAAATGGCCACCCCAAGCCCTCTATTTATAGAGGGGGGAGCCACAGGTGCACCTGCGGCTGCTAGGGGTTCCCTGGGCTCCGCGAGTCCTGTTGTCTTGAAGTACGTTCACGCATGCAACGTGTTGTCCGCTCAAACTTTCAGAACTTCAATCTGGGCATCTGATTGAGGTGTATAAGACCTTTTTCAGAGTGTTGTTGTCGAGAGCTACACAAATGACATAGGATTAGAGGTTGTAAGAAGTCAGGAAGATGGGACCATGCCTTTGGTCTTCAAGTCTTTAAATTCTATCTGGTGTATTGTCCTGTGTAGTAGTCACTCGGGATTGAAGCTATTGGTTTTTTTAAGACACTATTGTGTATAATGTATGTTGAAATATGTGTATAATGATGATTTTGCTCCTCACTAGGGTTATCTCCGGTTTGGGCTGATATAACAGTCGTTGCTTAGGGTTATCTTTGAGATTGGGCTGCTGCAAGTGTTGAACGTCCTCAGGGTTACCTCCGAGGTGTGCCTGACCTCCCGGGGTTGTCTCCGGGTTTGGGACTGAGTGCCTCGGGGTTATCTCCGAGGTTGAAGCTGATTGCAAAGGTTGAAATTACCTTTTCTAGGGTTATCTCTGGAACTACAACTGCACTCCTCGGGGTCATCTCCGAGATTAATGCTGAGACTCCCAATGTTATTTTCGGGACTGGAACTGAATATCTTGGGGTTGTCTTTGAGATTGAACTACCTTCTCCGGTGTTATTGATTCTTACGTAAGAAGTCACTACTCAATAATTTTACAGTAATTACTATTCAATATTTTATTTTATTGATTCAATAATTGCTACGTTGATATTTTATATTATTGATTCAATAATTGTCACTGCATAGTATTTCCCATTATCAGATCAATAATTTATATTATTAAAATAATATTATTAGATAGCATTATTGGCAATGTCTAAGGAAGTTCTGTCTAGGAAAGGGGTTTGGTCACCTAATTGCACGCCAGTAAGGAGAAATCCTTATCGAAAAGCCCCCTCTTTCCTCGGAATGACCTGGTTGTCATTATTGTGATTTTGTAATATTATTTGTGAATAATTAATTATTGATTTATATGATAAGGAGATATTTATTTTATGTGGATATTAAGGAAGGAATTAATGCTGAGGTGTTTTATCAGTGTTTTGTCGGAATGGAGGTGTTGGAATCATTCGTATGTAGATTTCAGTCATTTTCCGTTTGGAATTTGGAAACACTTTCTTCTACAAAGTTTCCTTCAACATTATATCTGATATTTCAGCCAGAAGTACTATTCTTTTGAGGTAAGGGATGTTATTTTTTTCGTAAATAATATTATTTCTTTCAATATCATTATACCGAAATATTGGTATGAATTTTATTATGAAATTTTTACCTTTTCATGTCGAGATTACTATTCACTTATACGGCACTATTCAGGTATACGACATTATTCATGAATACGATACTATTCATGAGTACTATTCAGGAAGTATAATTTTTCTTGTGAAATTTTTGCCTTTTTGTGTCGGGGTTACTATTCACATATACGATACTATTCACGTATACGGCACTATTCACAGAAAAATTAAATATTCTTTTCTTTGTTCAAGTTGTCTATTATGGTTACTATCTTTTAGTGTATCCAAGTTTTGATCTTTATTCTTGAATTTTGCTCCACAATTGATTATTATGGAGTATTTTTGAACTTGGATAAACTAAAGTATGAATCTCTAGTCTTTTATCTTTTATCACGCTAGATTCGTTTTCTTTATTTTCATCATCCTAAGCCTTAAATGGTGATATAACTTAATATCTTTAGCCTGTAGTGCAAAGATGAATGATTATCTGATGAATATCTTTAGCCCGTAGTGCAAAGACGAACAGGTGTTGAGATGAATATGACCAACTGGGGATACGAATGAATATCTTTGGCCCATAGTGCAAAGATTAATATTTGTTTATTGATGTTACAGGGATAAAATATTGATGATGGACTTTTAAATCATAGAAGATAGTAGACTTCATTCTCTACTTAACTCTTCTAATGAATTATTATTTCTGCTGCGAATATTGATCTAAAACTTGTTGTCCATTATATTTTATCTGATTTATTGAAGGCTACAGATAAAAAAAATTTCATTATCTTAGTCATAATATTCTTTACTGGGCTAGTTGAGCTCACCATTTTCCTTTTTATTCTATTTTTCTTCTTAGGAGGCGAGAATATAGCAGGAACAAGTCGGGGTATGGAATGATGGTTCTGGATAGTTGTTTTAGCAATTCTCACTATTTTGTAAAATAGTGTATCAATAATTTTAATGAGGACTTATTTGAGTGTGGATATTGTCTAAAAGATAATATTTGTTTTTAAACTCACAGTATATGTGTTGTCGTATTTTGCACAACAATTGTAATAATAAAGTTGTAGTTGTTTCTGTACAATATATTTGGTGACTCGGAATGGGTTGTGTAGACCTATTTTGGGGGCGTCACAGCTGTAATTATTGATCTAAAACTTGTTGTCCATTATATTTTATCTAATTTATCATTGTTGAAGGCTAAAGATAATTTATTCTTCATTATCTTAGTCATAATATCCTTTACTGGGCTATTTGAGCTCACTCTTTTCTTTTTTGTTCCATTATTCTTCTCAGAAAATGAAAGTGTAGCTGGGACTGTCGGGGAGTGGAGTAATGTTCCGAGATAGTTACTGTAGAGGTCTTCACTATGTTGTGAAATAATGTGATAATAACTGTAATAATGAGGACTTAATTTGAGTTTGGATATTGTCGTATTATATACGGTCAATATTTGTATTAAAACTCATAGTATGTGTGGTCACATTTTTCACGACAGTTTAATAGTTGTAAATAAGAAAGTTTGTATTTAAATTTGGTAGTATATATTTTGGAGACTCAAAATGGGTTGTGTGGACCTATTTTGGGGGCATCACACACGAGGCAAGTTCTTAAACCCTACTTTTACATTGTGCAAGTTTTCTATCCCTACCTTTTTATCATTACACAAGTTTCTTGTCTCAAATCTTTTATTGAGCAATTTTCTAACTCTTATCTCTTATTACCCAGAGCCTAAATTGTTCAAGTTCATTAGTCCAAATGATATTTTCTAATTCTTTCTGAAGAAATACTTTGGATATACAATGTTTAATCAATTGCATATTATTGTGATTCAATCTTTGATTTAAATATCATTGTTCAATCTTATATAATTGTTTCAAAATATTAAATGGCTAGTGAACCCTTATTGATTTGACTAGTCCATAGTTAATGAGCTTTATAAAATTCTAGAACTGTTATTGAAGTTAATCTAAATCAAACTTTCTTTAATGTGGACTCTTATGTCAAAACTGAGATGAACAACCCTATTATAGGGGATTATATTACTCGATGACGTTAAGATGTTTGTGCACAATACATGGTACGAAAAGTTGATCCCCCTAAGTGCGAGAAGAAAGGTTCATATAGTTTATGACTATTAAAGATTCAAGTAGAGATACTTGATAACCTAGGACGTAGCTCATGTTCTTGTGACCCTCAGATGCACTTTTGGACTTGTATTCTATTCTTGATTTGAAAGTTAAGTTTCTATTGAGTTTTCAGTTCTTGTTTCTATTGATAAGAAAAGATTATATTATTTCAGTTGAGTTCTATCCATTGATTATTCTTGTGCTATTATTATTATTGTACCTTGTAGGAAATCGTTTGCTCACTCTTGCATAAAACATTGCAGCTAAGGTTGAAAGATCCGATGAGTCTTCCACTAGTAAGGGTAAAAGCAAGATGAACAAGTGATGACGACTTGTTATATTTATTTGATCTAGTTTATGTGATGAGACTTATTTTAATATATGTTTAAATTCCACAAAAGAATGTTGTAATAAAGGTTAGAAAACATGGGATTATTTTGAGACTTTGTAACCTTTTAATGAGGAGGATTTTTTTATGTTATTTAAGTTATATGTTGCTATTATCCATTATTGTGGGTAGTTAGACATGAATGTTTTGGACAGTGAACACCAGATCCCAGATTTGGGGGTGCACAAGTTGGTATCAAAGCTTTAGGTTATGAACCTTAGGTGGGAGAAACCTTAGGTAATAGCCTTTTAGGAGATCGAAAATATGGTGATAAACTCATATCGAGTTCTAAGGAATGAATTAAGAAATTCATTAAAGATAAATAATAACAGACTTTATGTGCTAATGTGTTAATAAAAAATGTGCTCGCGAGTACCAAGTCGTATCGTTTAGTAATTAAATCTTAAAATATTGTTGTCATGATGACTAATGTTGGAGGATCCAGTCAGAATAGGGAGGAGGAACCTCGATTGCTTAGAGAGAAGGAGCCTAGAGACATTCATACAGTCTGGGAGCAGCTAGTGCTAAGGGAGCCATCACCTTTGCTTACAGTTGTGGGTTAGGAGCATGAGCCTGAATTTGATCAGGAGGATGAGATAGAGATAGATAAGGAGGAAGATGAGAATCCTTTAGAGTTTCCACCTAACTCTATCGATGCCGAGATGTATGATGCATTGTATAACCATAACATAGAGTTACATGATTAAGTTATGGAATTGGAGGAGCTGTCAGATATACGTCAGACCGCTATAAAGCAGAAGGATGTATGATCCAGGATCTTGATGAACATCTTGGAAACGTGGAATGGACGCTAGTTCAGACATAGAGTCACATGGAACAGTTATTGGCGGAGGTTGAGAAATTAAAGGGTGACCTAAGAGAGGAGTCTACTAAGCGAGCAAGAGCTATAGATGCTTGGGTGAAGGCTTCTCAACGCGCAGATCGTGTTGAGGATGAGGTTCGTGAAAAGAAGACAAAGATTGATGAGATGGACTTTTTTTCCATACCGCGATTGATAGGACCCAGGACCGAGTCTTTTACTATTCGGTTCATTTCGAAGACTTATTGTGGTATATGATGGATCGTAGGACGATGTTCTATATCATAGAGGAAGAGCGTGGTGAAGTTGTGCGACGTATTAGTAGGTCATGATAGAAAGAATAATAAGTTATGTAAATAACTATGAAGTAAATAAGATGTAAATCCCAATATTGTTATAGATAATGGGATATGATGATTTAGTCCTGAAGTTTTCTTTTATCTTGGGACAGTTGATGTAAATAGCAGTGATGTTATCTTTTCTATGTTTAAAATCATGAATGAAAAAATATCAGAGTTTATTGAAGATGTTGTGTGTTAAGTGTTAATCTTAAAATGTTTAAGATAAGTCTTGAATACTTAAGAAATTGAGTAAGAATCTAATAAGTGTAGATCTTAAACAAAAAGATGTCTCCACGAAGATGCCAAACACGTCAATACGCTCGAGAGGGATCTACGAATAAAAATAATGAGGTCAACGCCAATCTAGTTCAGCAACTGGTAAACCTATTAACAGATGCACTTGTGAATCAGCCGTAAGCTCAAGCTACTTCATTCAAAGATTTCAAAGAAGTAGGACCACAAAAGTTTAAAGGTTCCATGAATTCGGTCGAAGCCCAGACTTGGATTATGAAAATGGAGAAGGTTTTTGATGTTACTAGGGTCAATGACGATCAGAAAATTGCCTTTGCAATGTTCATGCTAAAGTCGTAAGCCAGCTACTGGTAGCGAGCAAATAAGGTTCTAGGGGGACAGGGAATAATTACGTGGGATAGATTCAAAGAAATGTTTTTTGAGATGTATTTCCCAACCAGTTCGCGGAACCAGATGGAAGTTCAATTTCTAGAGCTGAAACAAGGTACCATATATGTCTGTACCGGATTATACCGCGAAGTTCAATGAATTGGTAATGTTTTCGACGTATCAAGTGAATACAGATGAAAGGAAGACCAGAAGGTTTGAGCAGGGATTGAAGCCCTGGTTGTATAGCAAGGTTTCGATGTTCCAACTAAATACATTTGCAGCGATTCTGGAGAAGGCAATCATCGCAGAAGGGGGAAGCGATGCCCTTACCAAATATAATCAGGAGCAGAAGAATGAAAATGAGAACAATAAAGCTTATGGTAGCAATGGTGGAGGTAGCAGTCAAAAGAGAAAATGGAATGACAACTTTTCTACTAGGAATCAATAGGGGAGTCAGAAGAAGAGGGTGGAGGCTTTTGCTACTTGCAGAAAGAATCACATGGGAGTATGCATGAAGGGGAAAAGGGTTTGCTACAATTGTAGTCAAGAGGGCCACATAACGCCAAACTGCTCTAGTGCTAAGAAGGTGCTTGTTTCACTTGTAGGTCAAATGATCATCTGGTTCGTGATTGTCCCAAAAAGGCAGCAGAAGGAATAAGTGGAAGTAGGAGAAATAATAGCGATGGAACTTTAACTATTACTGGATCAACGCCACTGAACCGACCCACCACCAGAACTTTCAACATGACCGTGTAGGATGCTGTGCAGTCAAAGGATGTGGTTTCAGGTATTATTTCGATCAATGATATAAATGCTTACGTATTATTTGATTCAGGTGCTACTTGTTCATTTATATCCGATGATTTTGCTAAGAATTTAGATTTGCCTAAAGAGGAATTAGATTACCCTTTGAACATAGAAATTGTGAATAAGGAGGTAATACCTGTTAGGTTTGTACACAAGAAATGTAGGGTGGATATTAAGGGAAACATGATGATGGTATATCTAATTCCAATTAAACTTAGGGAATTTGACGTTATTTTAGGGATAGTTTGGTTATTCAATTATGGAGCGGTAATTGGTTGCCAAAAGAATTGTGTAAACCTTATGACTCCGTTAAAGGTAGTATTCTATAGTAGCAAGTCAACTAGACAAGCTTGTTATCTAAAGATGATGCAGACAGGGTACTTAGCCTACATAGTCGATACTCAGAAGAAGGGTACGAAAATAGAGAAAATACTAGTCGTTAGATATTTTGTGGATGTATTTCCAGATGATTTGTCAAGACTTCTGCCAGACAAGGAAGTTGAGTTCATGATCGATTTAGCACTAAGGACCGCCTAACATCGAAGGCTCCATACCATATGGCTCTAGTGGGGAGCGTCGGTGTTGTTTATTAAGAAAAAGGACGGATCAATGTGGCTCTGCATTGATTATAGAGAATTGAATAAGGTCACGTTTAAAAATAAATATACGTTGCCAATGATCGATGACTTGTTAAATCAGCTGAAGGGAGCTGGATATTTCTCGAAGTAAGATTTGAGAAGTGGATATCATCAATTGAAGGTGAGGAAGGAAGATATACCAAAAACGACATTCAGAACTCGGTATGGTCACTACGAGTTTCTGGTAATTTTATTTGGTTTAACCAATACACCTGCAACATTCATGGATTTGATGAATAGGGTGTTTAAACCATTTTTGGATAAATTTATTTTGGTGTTCATCAATGACATTTTGGTGTATTCCAAAACCACGGAGGAGAATGTTGAACACTTAAGGGTAATGTTGGAAGCATTAAGAAGGGAGAAGTTGTATGCAAAGTTCCCTAAATGCGAATTCTGGTTGGACCGTGTGTAATTTCTTTGGCACGTTATTGACAAAGATGGAATTTCAATGGATCCATTAAAGGTTTAAGTTGTGATAAATTGGGATTAGCCGAAAACACTGTTGAAAGTAAGGACTTTCTTGGGTTTGGCAGGTTACTATAGATACTTTATTTAGGATTTTTCCAAAATCGCCACTCCATTGACAAATTTAACAAGGAAGGCAATGAAGTTAGTTTGGACGGAGAAGTGTGTAGAAAGTTTCCAAGAGTTGAAGAGAAGATTAAGTACGGTACCTGTGTTGTCTCTACCAGATAGCACATGAAATTTTGTGGTATATATGATGCATCGCATAAAGGACTAGGTTGTGTGCTTGTGCAAAACGGCAAGGTCATTACGTATGCATCGCGGCAATTGAAGGAGTATGAAAAAGGATATCCGATTCAGGATTTGGAGTTGGCTGCGGTAGTGTTTGCTCTGAAAATCCGGAGGCATTATCTTTACCGGGAGAAGTGTGAGATATATAAGGACCATAAAAGCCTGAAGTATTTCTTTACACAGAAGGATCTGAACATGCGTCAGAGGAGATTTTTGGAACTAATAAAAGACTATGACTGTGAGATTCTATATCATCCACGTAAAGCGAATGTTGTTGTCGATCCCTTAAGCAGAAAGGGTCAGGAGAAACTATTTATGTTAACTGCTCAGGAGGAGCTAATCTCAGCAATGGCGAAGCTAGAGTTGGAGGTGAAATATCTGAAGAAGTCCGAAAAAAAACTGTTCTAGATAGAGGCATGTCCAACTTTGGTAGACAAGGTAAAAGAAGCTCAACTTCAGGATGAAGAATGTGAGAAAATCAGGAAAAGTGTGTCTGAAGGTGATGTAGTGAAATTCAAAGTTGATACAGAGGGATTGCTATGATTTGAGGGGACAATCTGGGTTCTGCCAGTACCAGAGGTTAAAGAGGAAATTTTGAGCGAAGCTCATAGCTCAAGATATTCGATTCACCCTTGAATTACAAAGATGTACCAAGACCTTCGTCAATATTTCTAGTGGTCGAATATAAAAAGGGATGTCGCCGATTGTGTTGCTAAATGTCTAACGTGTTAGAAGGTTAAAGTATAACATCAGAGCCTAAGCGGGTTGTTACAGTCGCTGGAAATACCAGAATAGAAGTGGGAGCATATCGCAATGGATTTCGTGGTAGGCCTTCCAACGACTCAGAAAGGTTTTAACGCAGTTTGGGTTAAAGTGGATCAACTAACAAAATCAGAGCATTTCTTACCGATCAAGATCAGATTCAATTTGGATCAATTGGTGAAATTGTATGTTAAGGAGATTGTGTCAAGACACGGTGTTCCAGTGTCAATTGTATCAGATAGAGATCCACGTTTCACATTAAACTTCTAGAAGCGACTATAGAAATGCATGAAAACGCAGTTGAGAATAAGCACAGCGTACCATCCCCAAACCGATGGGTAAAATGAAAGAACAATCCAAACATTAGAGGACATGTTAAGAGCTTGTATCATGGACTTCAAGAGAAATTGGGATGACCATCTACCGTTGGTAGAATTCTCTTATAATAAGAGTTACCACGCAAGTATTGGCATGCCGCCTTACGATGCGTTGTGCGGCAAAAAATACAGAACTCCATTATGCTAGGATGAAGTTGGTGAACGCCAACTGCTAGGACCGGAATTGGTACAACAGACCGCAGAAATCATTAAAGTGATTAGGGCGAGATTGATAGCTGCTCAAGACAGACAGAAGAAATATGTTGATCAACACCGACAGAATCGAGAATTTGAATTTGGCAATTTTGTTTTCTTGAAAGTGTCTCCCTAGAAAGGGAAAATTTTATTTGGTAAGAAGGGGAAACTGAGCTTGAGATTCATTGGACCCTTCGAGGTGTTGCAAAGAATTGGTGAAGTGGCATATGAGGTAGCATTATCTCCGGAATTAGAACATATCCATAAAATTTTTCACGTTTCGGTGTTACAACCGTACAAGCCCGATTACAAGTATGTCATAAAGTATGAACCGTTACAATTTGAAAAAGATTTGTCTTATAAAGAAGTTTTTGTTCAGATAGTTAACAGGAAAGAGCAAGTACTCAGAAACAAAGTAATACCTTCTGTTAAGGTAATCTAGAGAAACCACAATGCTGAAGAAGCTATGTGGGAACTCGAAGACAAAATGATGAAAGATTATCCTCAGTTATTTGCTTAGTCTGTGTGTAGCGATTCTGGGGAAAAAATCTTTTTAGGGGGGAAGAATGTAATGGGATGTATTAATTGAGTCGTGATTCTGGGGACAAAATCCTTTTAAGGAGGAAATGATGTAACGAATGTGATTTTTTCTATTTGTTAAAAATATTTATTGAATTTAAATAAATATTTGATGGATTGATATGGAGTAATTTAATTAAGTGTAATATATTACTTAAATTAATGTTTAGTAATTTTGTATTTTGAAGTTTTAATTTAATGAGTTAATTAAATTAAATGAATTGTTAAATAATTATCATATTATATAATGGTGATGTTCTAATTTAATTTTAATTAATTTGTTTAATAATTTTAATGGATAAATGGAAATTTTATTATAGAGTTTAATTGAATTAATATGATTATAATTTAATTATTTAAAGATGTGACAAATAAACTATATAATAAATGAATTATTAAAATTCAGATAAGGCACACTTAGAAGGGGGGTTGAATAAGTGTGGATACAGACTATGACCAATTTAAAATTTTAAACCGAACTATTGAATATAGCCTACTATATTGATGAATGCAGCTTGTTGAATGAATATGGTCTACCGAATTGAATTTTTATTTAAGAAAATATCTTGGTGATTTTATAAGCTAAATAGAATATTTAATCAAAAATTTTCATGATGAAACAAATAGTTAAATTCAATTTATTATGCAAATCAATTATCTTGAGTGATATTAAGTTAAAGCAAGTAATAAAAATAACACCAAGATTTTTTACGTGGTTCAGCTATTACCCTCTATAATAATAGCCTAGTCCACGTCCAATACCAACTAGTATTGGAGACTCACTTTTATTTCTTTAAAAGACTCTTGTTACAAATTAGATTTTATAAAGTTGAATTACAATAATTCTCTTGAGCACTCTTGCTCCTTCTGCACCAATGCAGTCCTTAAGCACCTATGCTTCCTTGAACCTGTTTGTAAACAAACCTTAATCCAAAGTAAAAAATACTTAGTAAAAAAACTAAGATTACAATAATAGAAGTCTAATGATCAAAGCAAATAAGCAATTTAACAATGCAAGGCTCAACTAGTGAATGCAACGCTCAACTAGTGAATGCAATGATCAAGTAATAAAAGATAGATATCACCAATATGAAGCTCACGAAAGTTATCTGAAAATATCAAATTGATTAGCAACTCAAATTTGCACCAAGAATAGAATAACTTTCCAAGTATGTGAGTGCAATTAAGTATTGTAAGTGTTGTAAATTATCACTGATCTTAGTTCTTCTTTTATAGCTCAAATATATTATCGTTGCTAATTTTGTTCAGTTTATCAAACTTTGTTTACGTTGCCAACTGATAAGAATCAATCCAACAATACAACCGTTTAAATACAAAATCAATTATCTTTGAAAGTTACACATATATGTTGGGCTCTTCAAACAATTATCCATAAAGAGACCAAGTCAGATTAAATCACTTCTAGACTTTTCAATTTCCACAGCAATAAGTCTGCCGCCAGTTGTTACACCACATTTTGAAACAAAAGATATCATGATAGGAGTAATAGTTACCTAGCATAACAAATTCTAACTCTCAAGGATAATCATGATTTTACAAGGCATGTGCTAATAAAAACTTTACCGCCATATGTAATGCCTTTTACCGAGATATGTGCAATTAAACTTCTAACAGATAATGATCACACCTTAGTTGGCACAAACAAAATTTTTAAGTTACCAACACATGTAAAACTCAATTAATTCGGACAAAACTTTTTCGCATGCATGCTAATTAAATCAGTTTTCTTAATAGCAATAAATAACATATATTAGACATGCACAAATAATTCACATTTTAATGCACACATAAAATATCCTAGAGCCTTGTATTGAAAAAATTAAATATTTGCAATACCTTACATATTTTTCTTAAGACTCAAATCGTCTTCAATCTTCTTGAATAATCCATTAAACAATTCTTGAAACAATTTCCGAAATTCACAATAAAGAATTTAGTACTAATGAACAAGTCATCAAAACATTAAACATAATAGACGGTATAATCAACATTCTCCCCCTTTTTGATGATGGCAACATAAATGAAAACTCCCCCTAAATTCATGCATATAACTTATTTCAGGATAATAAATTTCATTGTACGACCTGCATATGTTAGTATCATACCAAATAATATAATTCAATACATCATAATATTAACTAAATAAAACAATTAATCTTAACATGCAGGCAATCATGCCTATCAAAAACCAAATAAAACCATAGTCTTTTAAAAACATATCAAAATAGTCTCAAAAACAAATCAAAAGAACTGACGAACTGACGGTAAGTCTCCCCCTTTGTCATCAGGAAAAAAGGATAGAAAGACAGGCAAATTTAGTCAATGTCTTCAAGATTTGCCCTTTGTTTAGCACGGGCAGTGAAATAAGGATGATGGCGAATGCGATGAAGACGTTCTTCTAAAGAATAATCATCTACAACCCGAGGAGGTCGTGGTATAAAAGTGGTAGGAGGAAGTGCCATGTCAAGAAAATCACCCTTGTATTCAGCCATCCAAATGCACATTGGCCATTCTGGAATTGGGGAATACATGGTTGGAACATGGAATCTCTATCCCACTTCATTGAATCTTGTTTCCATAAAATCTGCAAGCTCACCGAGTTGATAACTAATAAACTTAACCTCTTGACTCAACTGACAGGTGTTCCTATTGAATTTTCTTTGAAGTGCTTCAACCATGGCCAGTGTTTGTATTTCAAAACCTACTTGAAGATCAATGAATTCATCTTCAACACGATGATACAACTTGTTAATTTCTGGAGAATCCATCGGTAGTTTTCCTTTTTCAAGAATCACAAGTCAATTTCTTATTTCGACCAAATCAGCTTTCATAGAATTTTGATTTTGCAGAATCTCATTTAGAACATTCATAATGTCAAGCCCATGAGAATTTGGCAAAGAGGATGAAGATGAGTCTTGATTAGGAAAAATAGAAGGAACATCAAGGAGAAGACGAACAAACTCACCAGCATGAAAAGTAATATGAGATTTTATCAAATTAGAAGTATCGATAAGCTCATGATTTGTGATGAAATTTCATCATCAAAAGATATTTTGAAATGTTGGAAGAGTTTTGTTAAAAACTTGTTATAAGGAAGACACTTCTTGGTTTGTGAATGCTGACTTTGCATATGAGACAACATCATTTGAGAAAGATTGAAAGGTTTTCCTTTAAGAATCATAGCGACAACCACTAAATCTTGATAAGTAAAATCTACTCCACCACCAAGTCGTGGAAACAAATTATACCTAACAAACTTATGTAACACACACAAAAGTAGGACACACATTCACAGTTTTGGAAGAAACAGAGTTGTAAGAGAATAATCATTCATAACAATATAAAGTTGTTCCAATGGAGGAAAAGGAATATTAGCATGACACCTTTAAGAGTAAAAGGACAAGGTCCAGCAGAAGATATACCAAGAATGCTACCAAAATCGATACTAGTGAAAAATAATGACTTTCCCTGAACATATGTTGTAAAACAATCCATGTTGCATTCAAGATTAGTGTAAAACTGTTGGACTAATATAGGATAAGCAATAGTAGGAGGAAGCAGCATAGGGGATATTTCACAATCAGTGAAGAGTTTTTCCAGAATAGAGTGTTTGAAATAAAATAGATCCAGAGATTTTTCATAAACAAATTGCTTTGTAGCAATTGAATTTTTAAAACGAGTTTCAAAACTATATCCTCTGAAGAAATTTTCTTGTATATCAATGGAAGATGAAAATGGATTTACCAGATTTGAAGGAGACTCTAGCTATGAAAAAATTTGTTCTTCATCCACTGGCTGCTTTAACTTGCTCCGTTGAGATGGTTCTGCTTCTGAAGCCTTTAGGAAAGAAAAACTAGAATCCGAGTCGTCGGATAATATTGTGGCATCAGAAAACACATGCACAGAAGAGTTTTTTTGCACTCGCTTTGATTTTATTTTTGTTCCAGTAACGTTCTTCAACAAAGATCCTTCGTCGTTTGATTTTCCAGACAATCGTTTGCTAGCTCTGGTTTTCATGGTGTTACAGAAGAAGGGTTTTTTTTAGATAAATGATGGATGTGTAAGATCTGATTTATGAAGAAGGTTGAAGATATAAGAAATAGAAATCAATTAAAACCCTATCACCGAAAGACGTGCGTCTTTTTAATTTCAAAAATTTGTTCAGCTGTTGTTACGTATCTCAAGGTATAGACCTTTACGTTTCCCAATTAAATGACATCCGGTGATATTAATAGAAACGTGTATCTAGAATATAGTTTGAACAGATAAGGAATAGCAAACAGATATATTTTATCAAATATCATGTAGAAAATAAATAATACATATATACATAAAATATAATCTGCATGTCATAAAATGTTAAGTACGTGAATCACAATTATACCATGCACATTCCAAGTTCTCTCCTTAGCATACAAAATCTTTCCTCACTCAAGGGTTTAGTGAAAATATCAACTAATTATTTTTCTGTAGGAATAAAAACCAATTTAACTAACCCTTTTGAAACATTATCCCTTAAAAAATGATGCCTTACCTCTATATGTTTTGTACGTGAATGCAAAACAAGATTCTTTTATATGTCAATAGCACTAGAATTATCGCAATATATAGGCACATTATTGTAGATTATATCAAAATCACATAGAGTTTGTTTCATCCATAATATTTGAGAACAACAACTCCTATGACTAAATATTCACCCTCGATAGTTGATAAAGCAAGCTGAAGTTTGCTTTTTACTATGCCATGAAACAAGACTTTTGTCCAAAAAAATGTACAAGCATCACTTGTACTTTTTCTATCAATTTGAAACCCTGCATAGTCAGCATCTGAATAACCCATTAGTTCAAAATGATTACTTATTGGATAAAATAACCCTAAATTCATAGTACCACTTAAATATTTAAAAATTCTTTTAACTGCTTGTAAGTGGGATTCTTTGGGTTTTGCTTGAAATCAAGCAGAAAGACATACACTATATATTATATCAGGTCTAGATGCAGTTAGATATAATAAAGATCCAATCATACCTCGACATTTAGTTACCTCTACATCTATACCTTTATCATCTGATGTAAACTTTATCGATGTACTCATTGGTGTAGCCTTTGGGTTGGTTCCTTCAAAATCAAATCTTTTAAGTAGTTCTTTTGTGTACCTGGTTTGATGAATATAGATCCCTTCCTTTGTTTGCTTGATTTGAAGTCCCAAAAAGTAATTTAACTCTCCCATTAAGCTCATATCAAATTCCTTATGCATACACTTTGAAAACCACTCACAAAGAAAATCATTAGTAGCACCAAATATTATATCATCTACATATATTTGAACAATGATTATTTCTTGTTTTTTATGTTTAATAAATAATGTAGAATCTATTTTACCTCTAGTAAAACCACTTGAAATAAGATACTTACTCAACCTCTTATACCAAGCCCTTGGAGCTTGTTTGAGACCATAGAGAGCTTTCTTTAGCTTAAAAACATGATTTGGATATTTCTCATGTTTGAATCAGGAGGTTATTTGACATAGACTTCTTCATTGATGTATCCATTAAGAAACGCACTCTTTACATCCATTTGATAAAGCTTGAATTTCTTGTAACAAGAAAATGCTAACAAGATTGAATAGACTCTAGTCTTTGCAATTTGGAGCATAAGTTTCTTTCGTAGTCGATCCCTTCTTGTTGATTATAACCTTGAGCCACTAGCCTTGCTTTGTTGCGAGTGATTGTTCCATGCTCATCAAGATTGTTTTTAAACACCCATTTTATTCCAATGACAGAACTATCTTCAGGATGCATTAATTCCCAAACTTGACATCGTTCAAATTGTTGAAGTTCCTCTTGCATTGCCATTAGCCAATTTTCATCAAGTATAGCTTTTTTAACATTCTTTGGCTCAACTTGTGATAAAAATGCAGAGAACACACATTGATTTTGTAGGCTTCTCCGTGTGGTAACTCCTTTGTTTATATTTCCGATGATATTTTTGGTGGATGATCCTTGAGATACCTTGTTGTTTTTGGCATTTGAATATCGTGAATTACCTCTTCTTGTTGAGGAAAATTTTCTTCAAGATCTTGTGTTGCTTCTTGTTCATTTTCATGCGTCTTTATTCAATTGACTGTTGAGTTTGTCCATTCGATCTCTTTGAATGGTTCTCTTGATTTCTTAAATTTGTGAAAATCTCCAAATTTCCTGCATCCTCTTCTCTTTCTTTTGGAAGAACATTGTTAGTCTCATTGAAAGTTATATGAATTGATTCTTCAACACATAACTTGTAAATATTAAATACACGATATGCCTTACTGTTATGTGAATAACCAATGAAAATACCTTCATAGGATTTAGCATCAAATTTTCCCAAGTTATCACTAGTATTTAGTATATAACATTTAGACCCAAATACTTTGAAATAACTTATATTAGGAATTTTGTTATTCAAAAGCTCATAAGGAGTTTTCAAAATAATAGGACGAATAAGAACTCTATTTAACACATAGCACGAAGTATTAACAGTTTCGACCCAAAATTTCTTTGGAAGTTTGCTTTCTTGTAAAAGTGTTCTAGCTGTTTCTTGGAGTGTTCTATTCTTTCTTTCCACTACTCCATTTTGTTGAGGAGTTCTAGGAGCTGAAAACTCATGGCTTATACCTTTTTGATCACAAAATATAATAAAGTCCTTTTGAAATTCGGTACCATGATCACTTCGAATTTTTATAAGTTTGAGACTATACTTAGTCTCTAAATTTCTTATCAATTTCTCAAACTCTTTAAATGCTTCATCTTTGGTTCTCAAAAATAATACCCATGTATATCTAGAAAAATCATCAACTCTTACAAATGCATAAAATTTACCATTAATACTAGTATGCCTTTCTGGGCCAAATAAATCAAAATGAAGTAATTGTAAAGGTAAGGAAGTTGATACCATATTCTTTGCACTGAATGATGTTCTTACTTGTTTCCCAAGTTGGCAAGGAACACATACTCCTTTCTTTTCGAATTTTATCTTCAACAATCCTTTGAGGAGATTTTTTTAGGACAGTTTCTTGATTAAATCCATGTGAACATGTCCCATCCTTTTGTGCCATAAATTAGCCTCATCTTGTACAGATGCAAGACATAATTCTTCATCTTGTTGCTCAAAATCAATAGTATATATATTTCCTTCTCTTTGTGCAACTAGAGTAACATTGTTAGTACCATGAGAAATAGTGCATTTTTCTTTATCAAAACTGACTCGGTGACCATTATCCATTAATTGACTGATACTAATAAGATTAAATTCAAGTCCATCAACAAGGTGTACATTATCAATATTTACCTTACCATTTCCTATTTTACCTTTTCCGATTATCTCACAGGTTCGATTATCTCCAAATGTAACTGTACCAATTTTCTTCTTGATTTTTAGCTCCACGAACTTTGTTTTGTCACCAGTCATGTGACGTGAGCATCCACTATCAAGAATCCACTTTTGAGATGGAACCCTTGCCTTGAGACATACCTGTCAAGAAAAGATAATTCATCCTTTGGTACCCACATCTTTTGGGTCCTTTAATGTTAGTGTAAGTAAATCATTCTTTTTAACCCATACCTTTTTAATCTTATTTTTCTTAAAGCAATTACGTCCAAGTGACCTTTAATACCCACAGTTTTTACATGTTGTGAAGGAGAACAATAATTTAACTTAAACCGTGATTTTGATTTTAACATTTTTATATTACCCTTTTTATGCATAGGATCATAACCAATTCCTTGTCTTTCAAAACTAGGTCTTTGTTTACCTAATATGATATTTAAATTTTCTTCACCTTGAACGAATTTAGCAAGAGATGATTTTAGTGAATCTATTTCTTTTTGAAGTTCATAATTAGGAAATGTTTTAATAGGTGATTTATCACTAAATGCATCAATACATACATCTCTCATTTTTAGTTCATTAGTTAATTTATGGACTTCATTATTCAAAAAATTTACCTTATTAAAAAGTATTTTGTTATAATTATCTAAATAATCAATTTTAGCAAGCAAAACCTTTTCTTCTTTACAAGTAGATTCCTTTTCAATATCTTTCTTTTCATCGATTAAAAGTCTACTTCACCCATTAATGTATTTACTAAGTCTTTCAAATATGCATTCTTTTCTTTTAATTTAGCATTTTCTTGTTTCAAGGAATTAAAATCAAAATCGGATACCTCGTTTGATTCACCTTCTATTCCCATGAAGCATACTTGAGCTATCTCATCCTTGGCATCGACCTCAACCTCGATTCTTCTTCATCACTCCAGTGACCGATTGCCTTGTTTCTCTTATTATCCTTGAAGCCTATTTTTCCTTTATTCTTAAGTTGAAAAGCAGTCCTTCTTGAAGTGCCACAGTCGTCACACATTCAAAACACGTCTCTTGGGTTTCTTTCCTTTGCCTTTATTTGAGTTGAAGATATTCTTTCGTTTATTCTTCCTTTGTAGAAGTCCTTTGAGTCTCCTTGACATCATAGCTATCTCTTCATCGGAATCATCATCAAGCTCTTCTTCATTTCCTGCACTAAGAGCTAGAACCTTTCTACGAGGAGTTTCCTCCTCATCGTCATACCTCTTTAAGCGATGTTCATATTCCTCAAGTTCACCAAAAAGGGTTAGTGTGTCCATAGTAGATATAGTAGAGGAATCTTGAAGAGTAGTAATTTTAGGCTTAAACCTCTTGGGCATAGCTTTCAAGTAACTTACGATTAATCTCACTTTGTGGAATAGATTTGTCCGGTAGCTTTAAGGAGTTCGGAAGAACAAGGAACCTTTCTTGAGCCATCTTTATAGTTTCATCTTTCTCGAGTTTGAACATTTCATAATCATGCATGAGCATGCTTAGTTTAACTTCTCAAACTTTTGATGTTCCTTCATGACTCACCACTAGAGTATCCTAAATTTTATTAGCTGTGTTGCATAAGGATACTTTGTCAATCTCTGACTGCACCATGCCGCTTAGTAGAGTATTCATAGCCCTTGAGTCATAGGAGACCATGAAGTTTTCAGTTGAATCCATCTCTAGCAAAGTCTTTGGAGTACAGTCATCTTTCTAGGAATAATGGTCCATTCTCCACAACCCACCATTCCCAAGGATCTCTTTTAAGGTAGATCCTCATTGAATTTCTAGAAGTTGTAGTTTTACATTCCATGCATCGGTTGGAGGTCTATTGGTTGATTGACCTTCTTGATTGTTGTTTTCAAAGCTGTGCCGTATGTCGAATCTTTCCCTACAAGTCATCTATAAGACCAAGTAAGTAGAGCCAAGCTCTAATACCAAATGAAATTCAGATAAGGCACACTTAGAAGGGAGGGTTGAATAAGTGTGGATATAGACTATGACCAATTTAAAATTTTAAACCGAACAATTGAATATATCCTACTATATTGATGAATGCAGCTTGCTGAATGAATATGGTCTACCGAATTGAATTTTTGTTTAAGAAAATATCTTGGTGATTTTATAAGCTAAATAGAATATTTAATCAAAAAATTTCACGATGAAACAAATAGTTAAATTCAGTTCATTAAACAAATCAATTATCTTGAGTGATATTAAGTTAAAGCAAGTAATAAAAATAACACCAAGATTTTTTACGTGGTTCAGCTATTACCCTCTATAATAATAGCCTAGTCCACGTCCAATACCAACTAGTATTGGAGACTCACTTTTATTTCTTTAAAAGACTCTTGTTACAAATCAGATTCTATAAAGTTGAATTACAATAATTCTCTTGAGCACTCTTGCTCCTTGTGCACCAATGCACTCCTTAAGCACCTATGCTTCCTTGAACCTATTTGTAAACAAACCTTAATCCACCTGGATTAAATTCCCTTAGACAACACTTAGTCTAAAAAATTTAAGATTACAATAATAGAGGTCTAATGATCAAAGCAAATAAGCAATTTAACAATGCAAGGCTCAACTAGTGAATGCAATGATCAAGTAATAAAATATAGATATCACCAATATGAAGCTCACGAAAGTTGTCTGAAAATATCAAATTGATTAGCAGCTCAAAATTTGCACCAAGAATAGAATAACTTTCCAAGTATGTGAGTGAAATTAAGTATTGTAAGTATTGTAAATTACCACTGATCTTAGTTCTTCTTTTTATAGTTCAAATATATTACCATTTGCTAATTTTGTTCGGTTTATCAAACTTTGTTTACGTTACAACCGATAAGAACCAATCCAACAATACAACCGTTAAATACAAAATCAATTATCTTTGAAAGTTACACATATATGTTGGGATCTTCAAACAATTATCCATAAAGAGACCAAGTCAAATTAAATCACTTCTAGACTTTTCAATTTCCACAGCAATAAGTCTGCCGCCAGTTGTTACACCAAATCTTGAAACAAAAGATATCATGATAGAAATATGATTACCTAGCATAACAAATTCCAACTCTCAAGGATAATCATGATTTTACAAGGCATGTGCTAATAAAAACTTTACTGCCATATATAATGCCTTTTATCGAGATATGTGCAATTAAACTTCTAACAGATAATGATCACACCTTAGTTGGCACAAACAAAATTTTTAAGTTACCAACACATGTAAAACTCAATTAATCCGGACAAAACTTTTTCGCATGCATGCTAATTAAATCAGTTTTCTTAATAGCAATAAGTAACATATATTAGACATGCACAAATAATTCACATTTTAAAGCACACATAAAATGTCCTATAGCCTTATATTGAAAAATTAAATATTTGCAATGACCCTACATATTTTTCTTAAGACTCAAATCGTCTTCAATCTTCTTGAATAATGCATCAAACAATTCTTGAAACGATTTCCTGAAATTCACAATAAAGAATTTAGTACCAATGAACAAGTCATCATCAAAATATTGGGTTAAAACATGATATAATCAACAATAGTATGTATAAATCATTTTATGTTGTTTATAAACGATTTTGGAGTATCAAATTTATATAAACAAATTTTAAATTGAAGAAATTGATTTATGTGATAGTACATGTATTTTAGCTTATTTTTAGACTAAATTGATGGTTGAATCATGAGTTAATCTGTAAATTGATTATTGGTTATGTTAATACATTCAAAAATAACTAATGCAATTCGTATGGACTGATTTGGTTGAGAAACAAACTCATGGTGATTAATTCTGCTTAGGATGTCTAAAAATGAAGTTTTAGCAAGAACATGAAATTCAATGATGTAAATTTGATTGTTGTAGTTGTCTTGTTGTTTAAGTCAGTGTATACATACTTGGTGATGTTTATATGAAGTCTATAGCTTTTGAGTTTGAGTAATTTGTTGTTTGAATGTAAAATCTGTGGATGTTGGATTGAAGAACAGTGCAACAGCAGACTGCATTGTTCTTATCTACGTCATCTGCAGCAATTGCGCCTACTTTGAGTTGTTTGGGTTTGAGCACCCTCGAATCGCTGCTGGTGTTAAGGTTGTTAAGAGCAGAATCGCGTATAATGCGCCTTCCCCTGAATAGAGACAATGTTATTTTGTTATTTGTTTAGTCCTTAAAACCTAATCTAATCTAGTCTAATGTTCATGATAATGTTTAAGACATGTAACAAGATACTATATCAGATTATTAACGTGTGTGTGATGATTTCAAGTTGTAAAGTTAATAAGTTGCGAAAGACTTTAATTTATCGTTTGTGAAGTTTAGTGATGTGATTAAGTGTTTTATTATTTGCTAAGCAAGGGATTTCAGATTAGTGATGTGTGATTGGTAATTATCAGAACTTAAATTAAGTTAACAAGTTTAACTAAAGTGGGAATTAAACCTATAATGTTAATGTTAGTGTACCTAATTGAATGTTGTGGTCCTAATTAAATATATAGGACTTTTGAAAAACATGAATTGTAATTTAATAACTTACGCATGAGGCAAGTTCTTAAACTCTACTTTTATATTGTGAAAGTTTTCTATCCCTAACTTGTTATTGTTACGCAAGTTTCTTGTCTCTAATCTTTTATTAGGCAAGGGATTATATTACGCGATAGCGTTAAGATGTTTGTGCACAATACATGGTACAAAGGGATGATCCCTTGGCCTAAGTACGAGAACAAAGGTCCATATAGTTTATGACTTTTAAACGTTCAAATAGAGATACTTGATAATCTAAGATGTAGTTCATGGTCTTGTGAGTCTCAGATGCACTTTTAGACTTGTATTCTATTCTTGATTCGAAAGTTAAGTTTTTTATTGAGTTTTCAGTTCTTGTTTTTATTGACAAGAAAAGATTATATTATTTCAGTTGAGTTCTATCCATTGATTATTGTTGTGCTATTATTATTGTTGTACCTTGTGGGCAATCGTTTGCTCACTCTTGCATAAAATATTGCAGCTAAGGTTGAAAGATCTGATGAGTTATCCACTAGTAAGGGTAAAGGTAAGATGAACAAGTGATGAAGACTTCTTATATTTATTTGATCTAGTTTATGTGATGAGACTTATTTTAATATATGTTTAAATTCCACAAAAGAATGTTGTAATAAAGGTTAGACAACTTGGGATTGTTTTGAGACTTTGTAACCCTTTAATGGGAAGGATTTTTATTTAAGTTATTTAAGCTATATGTTGCTATTATCCTTTATTGTGGGTAGTTAGACATGAATATTTTGGACAATGAACACCAAATCCCGGATTTGGGGGTGTCACAATATGCTAGATTAGGATTGATATTACGTGTAATTGATATATATCTTCATCACAAGTAGCAAATTAGTGATACTAATTATGGACAAGCTTTTGTGTATTGCTAAGATTATCATAAAACAAGTTAAATAAATCGAGCTTATGTGTTTGTTGCTTGGATTAACCTAATTCTCTATTTATTAATGTTTCTATCATATTAATTCTAGAGAGCTTGTTATAGGTTATATGATAGTTAGAATCTTGTGAAAAGTTTGTTTCATACAGTGACAATCTAAGGAGAATTTCGAATATCAGAGCTTATTGTTATCTAGGGCTAATAGTTTCATTGAAGGATAAATAATAACTAATTGGTTAATTGATTACTGTAACTTGGTGAAACTAAACTGCAGAACTTAAATTTTTACATATTTGGTTAATTTCATCATTTAATTCTGTTTTTTTAGTTTAAAAACAATTTTCAAAAACCCCCCTATCTTTATTTCTATTAAACTAGTAGAATAATTATAAAACAAACTTACTCTATTTGGGATCGATCCTTGCTTACTACTATGCTAATTATTTGAATTTGTGATGTGAAAGTGAGGTTAATTTTGGAGTGTCAACGACAGCTCCCACTTATGCACCCACAACCCACACATGCGCGCGCGCGCGCACACACACACACACACACACATATATATATATATATATGTGTGTGTGTATATATATATATATATATATATATATATAACCGATCAGGTGAGGGAGTCCGCATTTTGTTAAAATGCGGATTTTTTTTTTTGCCTTTTTTTTAAACAACTAAAAAAAAAAGTTTAATATTTTATGGAACTGAAATTTTGTCTGTACTGACCTGTATTGTTATATGTATCCAAATCACACCCAAAACACTGTATTATGGAAAAATTTCAGTTCCATAAAATATTAAACTTTTTTTTTCGTTGGTTAAAAAAAAAGTCCGCATTTTAGTATATATAGACTAAAAAAAATAAATTATGGAACTGAAATTTTTACATAATACAGTGTTTTCCATAAATTTTTTTTTTTTTAGTTGTTTCAACAAAAAAAGCCAAAAAAAAAAAAATTGGGGTCCGTATTTTAGATCATATCCGGGAGTCCGGACAAGATCCTTATTCTATATATATATATATATATATATTTGTGTTACCTTCGCCAAAAGGGTCACAAATGAGACCTTATTTAGGTCACCTAGGGTTTCTTTTAGAGAAAAAACAACCATTGTCTGAGAAATTGAGAATTTGGGCAAAACTAAGAGCAATACACTAGTATATATAGTTGGAACTTTGAAGAACGAAGAGTATGAATTTATTAAGAAAAAGAAGAGAGTATGAATTTGCCGATTTACCCTTACACATCTTGGAGGATTAGTTATATATGGCAAAAAAAGTTGAAGGAGCGGAATTGTAAAAAAGGCATAAATATGATGGCTATTTGAGTATTTTAGTCAATTTCATATGATACTACTGACAATAACTTTCTTGGTTTGTCTTTTTGCCCTTTTCCTTATCTTTAGGAATTTGCGGTGGTTATCTTTTTGCCTCTTTGTGTTATCTTTTTGGCATCTCAAATGTAGCACGAAGTAATAAGGTAAACTAGGAAATATATCCCCCATGGCCATATCAACTACACTTAGTATAATTGTTTCATCCATTGCAAAAGCTGTTAAAAACAAAGAAGAAAGTCGGAGAAAATATTCAAGTGTGCCTGAAAATGGAAGGAGAGGAGTCCTCCTTTCAACTGTACTCCTAGCTGCTGACTCCAGAAC
The DNA here is from genome assembly GCA_020205605.1 of Panax ginseng. Classification (NCBI taxonomy): domain Eukaryota; kingdom Viridiplantae; phylum Streptophyta; class Magnoliopsida; order Apiales; family Araliaceae; genus Panax; species Panax ginseng. Next base: position 38,272,631 of record CM035128.1, on the reverse strand, counting down.
TGACCTCCTTCAAAGTATTTGAATATTTATTCTCTTTCAATTATTAGCCTTTGTTGCTCAATTAAATTTCTTACATTCTCTTGGTTAAACTTATTTGGTTGAATAAGTTCAGTTTTTTACATGCAGAATACTTGAAGAAATCAGAAGAAAACAAGAGCAAGAATGATAAGGAGGTAAGTGTTTCCAATATTATGTTCTACCGCATCTTTTGTTTCATTTTTTATGCAATCATCATAAAAACTTTTTTGATTATGGGTTTACTATCAGTAATTCAATTCACAATCTTATCATGTAATGTGTATTCTTAAATAATTTGGTTTTTCAATTATCTAACAATTTCATGTTACTAAAATCAATGCTAGCCAGATTAATCAACATTTATATATTTTGATGTAACAACAAGATGTTATTGATAACATTGGTTGATTAATTGGTCACATTTTATTCAATGAAATAGGTTGAATTGGTACTAGTCTAGACGAAATAAGATTCAATGAATAAGTACATTCGATTTAATAAATACCTTGTGTATCAATTGAGAAAATCTATAACTTGAATCTTAAAATTTCATCATTTATAAATTACAAGACTATTATCGACTTTAAAAGTCAATTTGAGACATTTTTAAATTTTAAATTGACAATATTTATTTAAGTTTTCAAAGCAATAAATTTTATAACTAGTTTATTTTTTAAATAGTTTATGATATTTATAATTATTTTGACATAAATTAAATGAATACATTTCAATTTTGAGTTTAATAATGTTTGGAATTGACTTTTTTAAAAGTTGATATTGATCTTATAATTTTGAATGAAGGAAATATGTTAGTAATGCTATAGACACAAACTACACACACAAATTTGTGTTCAATATGTATAGCACATCATATGACATGTCATTTTATACATAATTTTTTGTGTATAATTTGTCTCATAACATTACTATTTTTATATTAGTATTGTATTATTTGTTACATGTGTTTACCGAAAATAAGAGGAAAAAAAAAATACTCCATCCGTTTCAAAATATAAGATAACATTTGAAAGTCATTTTGACATATTTTCAAACTTAAAATTGTCATAAATTCATATAATTTTAGTTAATTCCATAATAAATATTTTAAACTATCTAAAAAACAATATTAACTAGTATAAATTTTATTGTTTCGAAATTGTTAATAAATCATCTTAATTTTGAGGTTGAAAATATTTAAAATTGACTCAGGAGTTAAAAATCATCTTATAATTTAGAGTGGAGGAAGTAATATTAAAATTGTATAATATTTCAAATTTGTTATTATAATATTAAAACTTTGTAGGAGTGTTAATATATACTCGTTCTTACATTTAATTTTTATTTTCTTTTCCTCTACATGTTTCAAATTCCAAAACATTACACCAATGCATATCCTACTACATAAATGAATTTACTTGAGTTATCCCTAAATATATACTAACCATCCAAATTATATATTTCTCTGTTTTCTTGTTTTACATTTCCAGAGATTAGATAGTTATTACAAACGCAACTACAAGGATTACTTTGGGTATTTAGAAGGGACTTTAAAGCAGAAAAAGGAGGAGCTCACTGAAGCGGAGAAAGGAATTCTTGAATGGCTGCAAACAAACAAATAAAATAGTTTGAAGTCTTCCCTATTTTTTGTCAATATATAACAACTATAGTGGAAAATTCCTTCTATCCCCCAAGTATATGCATTAAATTATAGAAAATTGTGAACTCTGGTTAAGAGCCCGTTGGAGATAATTTTTGGGAGGAGAGCATTATTTCCACGTGTTTTTAATATTTTCACATGATTCTTTCTCACATAAAAGCGGGACTCACTGTATCTTCATGTGTGAGAGAACCTTGTAAAAATATAAAAAATACTGAAAATATCGGTTCCATTTTTGGAAAGACTGAAAACACTTCTAAATTAAATATGAAAGTATTTAAGTATTTGGTAATTCTCTGAATTTTTTTTAAAGAGTAGAGATATTTTTGTTCAAAAGCAGTTTTAGCTTAAACAAAAAATTTGTCTTCGACTCCAACAATTTTTGAAAAAGCATAAAGTAAAAAATTATTCTTAAACTTTTAAAAAGAAATTAAGTCTTGTATTGTAAGACCCCACCTTTTTATGAATAAGATTTAATTTTATTTTAAATAGTAAGGTATTAATTTAATAAATATTATAGTTATGGGTGATATGTGCAAATTATATAAAGTAAATAGTTGTTAAAAAATATTCGTTTGGTCGGGGAATATTCGTACGACGGCGCCGAAATAACCAATCATTGGTGGACCTCACAACAAAATAACAGTCGGATATAGAAAGCGACAATAAATTATTTTTTTACAAATTGGCGACATAACTTTTATTGTTAACTATTGAAATATTCGGTGATAAAAATATAGTAATACGTTGTATTGCACACTAACACACGGTATTACACAATATTTCTTATTATTGATTTCATAATTGCTAAAGTAGAACTCACTCAATATTTTATTCAATAATTATCACAGTAGTTACCGTATAGTATCTCATATTATTGATTCAATAATTGTTATAATAACATCTACATACTATTTTATATTATTAAATCAATAATACGACACAATAACTTATATTATTTGATATGATATTATTAAATCAGTTAGCATTATTGACAATGTCTAGAAGTTTAGTCAAGGATAGGGTTAGTTAATTGTGCGCCGTTTTACGGAAGACCCCCTCTTTCTTGGGAACGACCTAGTTGTCAATATTGTGATTCTGTAATATTAATTGCGAATAATTATTGTGTGGTGGATATTTGTCCAATTCTTGTTACAAACGGATAGTTTAACTTGAGACATTTGTTTAAATTAAAGTTTGACATATTTTTTTATGTAACCACAATTACCTTCTTCGACATTAATATTCATTCAAATATTTTATTATAGTAGTATAGTTTTATAATAATTTTTGTTATAATATTATATTACATTTGTCAAATTATTAAGTTTTTCAAAACTTCCTGTGCACTTCTTCTTTTTCAAAGGACCCATTCCGGGTCATCAAATATACGGTACATAATTCAAATACAAACTTTATTTATACAACTATTAAACTGTCGTGCAAAATACGACAACACATAAGCTGTGAGTTTCAATACAAATAACAGTACTCATACTCCAAATTTATGATACTTTACATAAAGGTACAGTCGATAACTGTTTTAGGAATTAAAATATTTGGAAAATGCTCAAGTAATCCTTCATACATGGGAAGCCATGCATCTAAGTTATAATAGATATCATAGGACTTGAGCATTAACCTTGGTTAACTAAATAGACCACAAAGAAGAACGAGAAGATTACTAATTTGTTCATTTTAATGGTGTATATCTTCTTGCCATATAATTACCTCTATTGTCTTAAACTGAGGATTATATTCCAACCATACTCCAAGATTATATAGATAATGCTCATAGATATAGTCAGCAAGTGGATATGCATAACCATATCTTATGATAACACGAGTTTATATGTAGTTAGACATCATGTATGATAGTGGAAACACACCCTTAAAACTCTTAGTACAATTTTGTCCTCCTCATTCTAATGAGGTGCATTTTTGACACTTTCACAGTTGGGTTCTCTTCACCCTATTGTTGTTCGCCAAAATCAATTATTAAATGACGTATAAAATACGACACACACATCTTAAGTCCTCAATACAATTATATATTGTCATGCTATTTTATAATGTATTGAGAAACTTTTATAGTCACAGACCATCACTCTACTCCCCTGTTATCCCCGCTCGACCACGCTACACTCTTATTACCTAAAAAGAATTGCGAAATAAAAGGGTGAGAACAAATAGCCCAGTAAAGAATATTATGACTAAGATAATGTAGAACAAATTATCTTCAGTCCTCAACAGGGAAAAATCTGATAAAATACAATAGATAACAAGTTTAAGATCAACAACTGTATTAGGAATATAAATCTATTAGAAGATTTAAGTAGAACATAATATCTACTATCTCCTCCAAATTAAAAGTCCATTATTAATATTTCATTCATGTAATACCCATCAACAGTTCTTTGTTGTACCCAAGACAAAGAGAACTTTCATCACCTGTCATCAACTGAACCATCAAAGATTATAGTTAAATTCACAATTCATGTTCATAATCATGTACATCAATAGTTTCTCCTTGTCGCCAAGGTTTAACAGAACTTTCACTTAATATCCTTGCCCCAAAGGTTAAAGACATTCAAATGTAATAACAATGATCATACCAATCAATTGTCTATCTTTGCACTACGGGCCAAAGATATTAAACTATAGAACCAATGGTCATGATCATGTCAATCAATTGTCTATCAGTGCACTACGGCCAAAGACATTCAACTGTAAAACCAATGATCATGCCAAATAATAATCTATCTTTGCACTACATGCCAAAGATATTCATTTGTATCATTAGTGGTCATGATCATGTCAAACACATGTCCATCTTTGCACTACGGGCCAAAGACATACAACTGTAAAATCAATAATCAACAGTCGATCTTTGCACTACAGGCCAAAGACATACAACTGTAAAACCAATAATCAACAGTCCATCTTTGCACTACGGGCCAAAGACATACAAATGTAAAACCAATAATCAATTGTTCACCTATGCACTATGGGCCAAAGAAGACATCCACTACATCATTTGTTTGTAACATTATATGTCATGATTATACCAATACAAAATTTCTGGTCATAATCATATAAATCAATCGTTCATCTATGCACTACGGGCCAAAGATGACTTTCACCACAATATAAGCATGAGGATGATGATAATGATATAAAGAATCAATCAAGAAAGATCAAGGATAAATATTAAAGATTTTTAATTCAATTTATCCAGAGTTTGAGAATTTCGAAATTGTCAACATGATAACTAATTGTGGAGTAAAATTCAAGAATGATATTTATGTATCAAAAATAATTTAGACAAAAAAGAAAATTAAACTCTGTTGTGAATAGTACTCATGAATAGCACCATATGAATAGTACCGTATGAATAGTAATCATGAATACTACCGTATGAATAATACCTATGAATAATACCCCGTAAATAGTACCCGAGTAAATAGTACCCCGTGACTAGTACCCCGAATGAAAATATTGAAATTTAATAAGAAAGTTTAGACCAATATTCCAATGAAACGATACTAGATGAGCAAAATTCAAGGATATTCTACTAATTTCAGGGATTATAGAAGCAATATTTTATCAAAATAAGTGTAGATTTAGGAATATGAAACAAAATAATATCACTTACATACTATAGAGTATGGAAGAAAATAATATTCAATACGAATATTGAACGAAAATAATATCCCTTACAAAAAAAATAATATCCTTTACAAATACGAAAAATAATATCTCTTACGAATATGAAATAAATAATACCCCTTACCTTAGTAGGAGACTAAATCTGACTAGTATAACAAAGATATTCTTGAAGAAATCTTGCACTATTTGTAACACTCAAAGTATTCTTATACTAGAAAGAAAAACACACAATATTATAGAAGAAGAATTCTCTGATTCTGGTGTGATTTTCATTTCTTAGCTAAGCATTCTTTTTTAGGATAATGGTAATGCACTATTTAAAATCTTCACGGGTGAACAGAACGAATTCACGGACGCGAATTCGTCTAATTTTTTGATTTTTACTATTCATCACACTGCAATAAAATATTCTAATAAAACAAAAACTTTATATAAAATATAATATATTCTAATTATAATCTAATAAAACAAATAACTTTATATATAATATAAAAAGTATTCTATTTTATATAAAAATTTTTCTATTTTATTACCATTATAATAATAATAAAATAAAACTGAGACAACTTTCTACCGGCGATTTTAAAAAATGAGTAAGTGGGGGTCCATGTAATAAGCCAAATTTACAACAAATACTTCTTGACAACCCCCTCTATTTATATCAAAAATTGAATAAATATTTACCAAAAATCACTTATCTTCAATAAACACATTTTTAATCTTTCAACAATTATTCATCAATAATATTAGAACTCACAATATTGACAACCATATCATTCTCAAGAAAGAGGGGGCTTTTCGATAAGGATTTCTCCTTATTGGCGTGCAATTAAATAACCTAACCCCTTTCCTCGACAGAACTTTCTGAACATTGTCAATAATACAATTAATAATATGAATAACTGTGTCGTCTCAATTATTGATTTAATAATATAAAATATTATGTAGATGATATTGTGACAATAATTGAATCAATAATATGAGATACTATGCAACATCTACAGTTATAATAATTAATTAAAACTGAGTGATTTCTTACGCAAGCATCAATAATCAGAGATACTGTACAATATCGTGTGCTATTGTGCAATCACGCGTATTACTGTACTTTTATCACCGGATATTTCAACAGTTTAACGGTAAAAGTTTTGTCGTTATTTTTTTATAAAAAAGTTATTTCTGTCGCTTTCTATATTCGACAGTTATTCCGTTATGTGGGGTCCACCAATGATTGTGTCGTCATACGAATATTCCCGACAAAAAGAATATTCTCCGACCAAACGAATATTATATGACAACTTGCTTACTTTGCAAAATTTGCACATATCACCCATAACTATACCATTATATCAAATTAACACCTTATTATTCAAAAAAATATTTAGAGAAAATTGAATCTTTATTCATAAAAAGTTGGGGTCTTACAACCTCCCCTCCTTATGAAATTTCGTCCTCCAAATTAGTGCACATACCTGGTATATTGAAGAGGTGAGGATACCTTGTTTTCATTTTAGATCCAGGTCATTTTCTCAATATCATGGTTTCTCCATGAAACTTTGACTTGAGGTATAACCTTTGAGCGTAGAATATGTTCCTTCTTATCCAAGATATTTATAGGTACCTCTTCATACGTTAAATCTTCTGCTATCTCATCTGGTTCTAATTAAATAATGTGGTTCGGGTCTTCCACATATTTACGTAACATAGATATGTAAAAAACGTTATGAACACGAGACATACTTGGCGGTAAGGCGAGTCTATAGGCCACAGTTCCTACTCGGTCAAGGATTTCAAATGGATCAATGAATTGAGGGTTGAGCTTTCCTCTCTTCGTCGATTCATGCTTCTGAAATAACACCTTCTTGTACTTTCTTCTTCATATTTATCAGCTCCGGGTTTATAGCTTGATCAACTTTAACTTTATCGATTAAAGTCGGTTCTACTCGTATATTTGACATCATTACGTGGGTCCCTAGAGTCTTTAACTCTATCCACACCATTTATAATTCATATGAAATGGGTCTTTATGTTTGACAATATTGCACTTGTGACGCCCCCAAAACAGGTATACATCACCCATCTTGAGTCGCCAAATACATGGTACATAAATCAAATACAAACTTAATTATACAATTGTCGGGTAATATACGACAAAACATAGCTAAGAGTTTTAACACGAATATTGTCTTCTAGACAATATCCACACTCAATGGAGTCCTCATTAAAATTATTATCACACTATTTCATAGAATAGTGAGGACTACTAAAGCCACTTATCCTGGACCATCACTCCATTCCCCGACTCATCCCAGCTATATTCTCATTTCCTGAAGAAAACAATGAAAGAAAAGGGTAATCTCAACTAGCCCAGTAAGAAATATTATGACTAAGATAATGCAGAATAAATTATCCTTAGCCTTCAACAGTATAACAACTGATAGAATATAATAGACAACAAGTTTTAGATCAACAACTGCAGTGGAATAAGTAATCAATTAGAAGAGTCAAGTAGAACATAATGTTTACTATCTCCTCTAGATTAAAAGTCCAACGTTAATATTTTATTCCAGTAATACTCATCAATAGTTCTTTGTTATACCGAAGACAAAAAGAACTCTCATAACCTGTCATCACCTAAACCACCAAAGATTATAGTTAAATCCACAATTCATATTTATAATCATATACCTCAACAGTTTCTCCTTGCCACAAAGGCTTAATAGAACATTTACTCAATATCCTTACCCCAAAGGCTAAAGATATTCAAATGTAATAACAATGATCATACTAATCAGTTGTCTACCTTTGCACTACGGGCCAAAGATATTCAACTGTAAAACCAATGGTCATGATCATACCAATCAATTGTCCTGTCAGTGCATGCACTACGGCCAAAGACATTGAATTGTTAACTAATGGTCATGATCCTGCCAATCACATCATCGAATTATCCATGCACTACGGGCCAATGATATTCGTTATTATCACCAGTGGTCATGATTACGTCATACACCTGTCCATCTTTGCACTACGGGCCAAAGCTATCAATCAACAGTTCGTCTTTGCACGTAAGCCAAAGATATACAACTGTAAAACCAATAATCAACAGTCCATCTTTGCACGTAAGCCAAAGATGACTTTCATCACAATATAAGCATGAGGATGATGATAATGATATAAGAATTAATAAAACGAAATAAAGGATAAATATTAAAGACTTTAAATTTATCCAGAGTTTAAAAACATCCAAATTGTCAACATGATACTGCTTTGTGGAGTAAAATTCAAGAATGATATTATATCAAAAATGATTTGGACCAAAAAGAAATTAATTTTTGTCATGAATAGTACTCCAGGTGAATAGTACTTTGGGAATAGTACCCCGTGAATAGTACTTTATGAATAGTACCCCGTGAATAGTACTTCAGGATTAGTACCCTATGAATAGTACTTTGTAAATAGTACTCATGAATAGTTCTTCATGAATAGTACTTTATGAATAGTACTTTGTGAATATTCCCCGTGAATAGTACTTCGTGAATACTACTCATAAAAGGAAAATACAAAAGAAAATGATATTCCATGATGAGTACAAAAGAAAGGATATCTCATACGAGTATAATAAAATATATAAAACTGCAAATGGTTTTTCATCCAAATGCGGTAATCCACGTAGACAGATCATTTCCACAATTTAATAAAGAATGAATACGAAGGGTCATTCACAATGCATGCGGTAGTCCGCGTAGACAGGTTATTCCAACAGAATAATAAAGAATGGAATAATGAAGAATTTCACCATGCATCATGCGAGAGTCGCGTGAGCAAGGTTATTCCAATGTAATAATAAAGAATAGAATAATGTAAGAATTTCACCATGCATGCGGTGAGTCCGTGTAAGCAAAAGTTATTCCAATGAATAATAAAGAATGGAATAACATAAGAATTTCACCATGCAAATGCGGTAGTCGCGTGAGACAAAAGTTATTCCAATGCAGAATAATAAAGAATGGAATAACTGAAGAATTTCACCATGCATGCGGTAGTCCGCTTAAATAGGTTATTCCAACAGAATAATAAAGAATGGAATAATGGAAGAATTTCACCATGCATGCGGTGAGTCGCGTGAGCAAAGTTATTCCAACAGAATAATAAAGAATGGAATAATAGAAGAATTTCACCATGCATGCGGTAGTCTGCATAGATAAGTTATTCCAACAAAATAATAAAGAATGGAATAACAACCCTTACGAGTATTAAAAGAAATAACTCTCTTCATGAATACGAAAAAATAATACCCATTACGACTGTTGAACGAAAATAATATTTCTATGAATATTGAACGAATATGATATTCCTTACGAATATTGAACAAAAATAATATTCATACGAATACGAAAAATAATATCTCTTTAGAATATGAAATAAATAATACCCCTTACCTTGGAAGAAGACTAGATACTGGAATGGTGAAGTAGCAGAAAACTCTTCTTCTTTCTCTCTATAGCTTCTCTCTCTATAATTACTCTTGTGAGTCTTAGTGAATTGGTGAGAATGAAGGAAGAATGTGCTTCTATTTATAGGAAAATATAGTTTCGATAATTGCACATTTTAGGGCTCAAAATATTAAAGTATAATACCTTTATCTTTTCATTCATTTTTAATTTAGTCCTGCAAGTATTATCAAACTTGCACCACCTCCACTAATAGTACATCATGTGAATCAATAGTACAATCATGTAACTCAATAGTTCTATACATGTAAAAAATAATTACAGTATAGTACCGTCATCTATACCTCCATTTTTAATTTAGTCGTGCAAGTATTATCAATCTTGCACCACCTCCCCTAATAGTACATTCATGTGAATCAATAGTACACACATGTTAACAAATAGTTATAAGCATGTGAATTAATAGCAATTAATTGATCATTTATCCAATTAATTACCCGATTGGTCAATATAACCTCCCGAAATCAATTATTATCGAAATAAATGTCGATTTCCACTAACACTAATAATCCCAACACAATGGAACTATCAATTTCATCTTTAATCAACACGGACTTATTCATCATTAATATTATAACTCACAATATTTAACAACCAGGTCGTTCCCAAGAAAGAGAGGGCTTTCCGATAAGGATTTCTCCTTATTAGCGAGCAATTAGGTGACCAAACCTCTCATTGACAGAACTTCTAGACATTGTCAATATTGCAAATAATAATATGAATAACTTTTTCATCTCAATTATTGATTTAATAATATAAAATATTATGCACATGATACTGTTATAATAATTGAATCAATAATATGAGAGATATAATGCAACAATTACTGTAGCAATAATTGAGTATAATTGAGTGACTTCTTACGTAAACATCAATAATCAATACTGTGTGCTACTATGTAACCACGCGTAGACATCGTACTTTTTTACTACCGGGTAGTTCAACGGTTTAACGAAAGAAACTTTCGCCATTATTTTTATAAAAAGATAATTCTGTCGTTTTCTAAATACGACAATACTTCCATTATGGGGTTCACCAATGATTGTGCCGTCGTACGAATATTCCCTGTTAAAACGATTATTCCCCGACACAACGAATATTTTATATCAACTTGCTTTCTTTGCAAAATTTTCAAATATCACCCTTTACTTTAACCTTTTATCAATTTAACCATTTACTAAATAGAATAATAATTATAGAAAAATTGAATATTTTCATTTCATAAAATTCGGGGTCTTACAATCTCCTCTCCTTATGAAATTTTGCCCTCGAAATTTACGTACGTACCTGGTATGCAGAAGAGGTGAGGATACCTCGTTTTCTTTTCAGATTGTACCTTCCTAGTTATTTCCTTTGTAACATGATTTTCTCATTACTCATCTCCTGTATTTCAGATATCATACTAGAATACATCTTTAAAATAAAGGTTAATTGACATGCCACATATTATCCCTATATTCTGACCGACCAGTTAAATAACAAATAAACTTAGGTAGGTCATACTAGCGAAGGATTAACCCGTCTCTCCCCTCCTAATTCTAGTCTCACATCTCAGTTAAGGATTATATCCCTAAGCTTTGATACCAACTGTGATGCCCCCAAAACAGGTATACATCACCCATCTTGAGTCACCAAATACATGGTACATAAATTAAATACAAACTTAATTATACAACTGTCGGGTAATATACGTCAAAACATAGCTGAGAGTTTTAACACGAATATTGTCTTCTAGACAATATCCACACTCAATGGAGTCCTCATTACAATTATTATCACACTATTTCATAGAATAGTGGACTACTAGAGCCACTTATCCTAGACCATCACTCCATTCCCCGACTCGTCCCAGCTATATTCTCATTTCCTGAAGAGAATAATGAAAGAAAATGGTGAGCTCAACTAGCCCAGTAAGAAATATTATGACTAAGATAATGCAGAATAAATTATCCTTAGCCTTCAACAATATAACAATTGATAGAATATAATAGACAACAAGTTTTTGATCAACAACTGCAGCAAAATAAACAATCAATTAGAAGAGTCAAGTAGAACATAATGTCTACTATCTCCTCTAGATTAAAAGTCAATCGTTAATATTTTATTCCTGTAATACTCATCAATAGTTCTTTGTTATACCAAAGACAAAAAGAACTCTCATCACCTGTCTTCACCTGAACCACAAAAGATTATAGTTAAATCCACAATTCATATTTATAATCATATAACTCAACAGTTTCTCCTTGCCACAAAGGCTTAATAGAACGTTTACTCAATATCCTTACTCCAAATGCTAAAGATATTCAAATGTAATAACAATGATCATACCAATCAGTTGTCTACCTTTGCACTACGGGCCAAAGATATTCAACTATAAAACCAATGGTCATGATCATACCAATCAATTGTCTGTCAGTGCATTACGGCCAAAGACATTGAACTGTTAACTAATGGTCATGATCCTGCCAATCACATCATCGAATTATCCATGCACTACGGGCCAAGGATATTCGTTATTATCACCAGTGGTCATGATTATGTCATACACCTGTCCATCTTTGCACTACGGGCCAAAGCTATCAATCAACAGTTCGTCTTTGCACGTAAGCCAAAGATATACAACTGTAAAACCAATAATCAACAATCCATCTTTGCACGTAAGCCAAAGATATACAACTGTAACACCAATAATCAACAATTCATCTTTGCACGTAAGCCAAAGATGACTTTCATCACAATATAAGCATGAGTATGATGATAATGATATAAGCATTAATCAAACGAAATAAAGGATAAATATTAAAGACTTTAAATTTACCTAGAGTTTAAAAACATCCAAATTGTCAACATGATACTGCTTTGTGGAGTAAAATTCAAGAATGATATTGTATCAAAAATAATTTGGACTGAAAAGAAATCAATTTTTGTCATAAATAGTACTCTGGGTGAATAGTACTTGGGTGAATAGTACCCCGTGAATAGTACTTCAGGAATAGTACCCCGTAAATAGTACTCATGAATGTACTTCGTGAATAGTATTTTATGAATAGTACTTTATGAATAGTACTTTTGTGAATAGTTCTTCGTGAATAGTACTCATAAAAGGAAAATACAAAAGAAAACGATATTCCATGATGAGTACAAAAGAAATTATATCTCATACGAGTATAATAGAATATACGAAACTGCAAATGGATTTTCATCCGTAGTGCGGTAATCCACGCAGACAGATCATTTTCACAATTTAATAAAGAATGAATACGAAGGGTCATTCACCATGCATGCGGTAGTACGTGTAGATAGGTTATTCCAACAGAATAATAAAGAATGGAATAAAATAAGAATTTCACCATGCATGCGGTTGTCCGCGTAGACAGTTATTCCAACAGAATAATAAAGAATGGAATAACAGAAGAATTTCACTATGCATGCGGTAGTCCGCTTAAATAGGTTATTTCAACAGAATAATAAAGAATGGAATAACAAAAGAATTTCACCATGCATGCGGTAGTCCGCGTAGACAGGTTATTCCAATAGAATAATAAAGAATGGAATAATAGAAGAATTTCACCATGCATGCGGTAGTTTGCATAGACAAGTTATTCCAACAAAATAATAAAGAATGGAATAACAACCCTTACGAGTATTAAAAGAAATAACTCGCTTCATGAATACGAAAAAATAATACCCATTACGCCTGTTGAACGAAAATAATATTTCTACGAATATTGAACGAATATGATATTCCTTACGAATATTGAACAAAAATAATATTCATATGAATACGAAAAATAATATCTCTTCAGAATATGAAATAAATAATACCCCTTACCTTGGAAGAAGACTAGATACTGGAATGGTGAAGTAGCAAAAAACTCTTCTTCTTTCTCTCTATAGCTTCTCTCTCTATAATTACTCTTTTGAGTCTTAGTGAATTGGTGAGAATGAAGGAAGAATGGGCTTCTATTTATAGGAAAATATAGTTTCGATAATTGCACATTTTAGGCCTCGAAATATTAAAGTATAATAACTTTATCTTTTCATTCATTTTTAATTTAGTCCTACAAGTATTATCAAACTTGCACCACCTCCACTAATAATACATCATGTGAATCAATAGTACAATCATGTAACTCAATAGTTCTATACATTTAAAAAATAATTACAGTATAGTATCGTCATCAATACCTCCATTTTTAATTTAGTCATGCAAGTATTATCAATCTTGCACCACCTCCCCTAATAGTACATTCATGTGAATCAATAGTACACATATATTAACAAATAGTTATAAGCATGTGAATTAATAGCAATTAATTGATCATTTATCCAATTAATTACCCGATTGGTCAATATAACCTCCAGAAATCAATTATTATCGAAATAAATGTCGATTTCCACTAACACTAATAATCCCAACACAATGGAACTATCAATTTCATCTTTAATCAACACGGACTTATTCATCATTAATATTATAACTCAAAATATTTAACAACCAGGTCGTTCCCAGGAAAGAGGGGGCTTTCCGATAAGGATTTCTCCTTATTAGCGCGTAATTAGGTGACCAAGCCTCTCATTGACAGAACTTCTAGACATTGTCAATATTGCAAATAATAATATGAATAACTTTGTCGTCTCAATTATTGATTTAATAATATAAAATATTATGCAGATGATACTGTTACAATAATTGAATCAATAATATGAGAGATATAATGCAGCAATTACTGTAGCAATAATTGAGTATAATTAAGTGACTTCTTACGTAAACATCAATAATCAATACCGTGTGCTACTATGTAATCACGCGTATTACTGTACTTTTACTACCGGGTAGTTCAACAGTTTAACGGTAAAACTTTTGCCATTATTTTTATAAAAAGATAATTCTGTAGTTTTCTAAATACGACAATACTTCCATTATGGGGTTCACCAATGATTGTGCTGTCCTACGAATATTCCCTGTTAAAATGATTATTCCCCGACACAACAAATATTTTATATCAACTTGTTTTCTTTGCAAAATTTTCAAATATCACCCTTTACTTTAACCTTTTATCAATTTAACCATTTACTAAATAGAATAATAATTATAGGAAAATTGAATTTTTTTTATTTCATAAAATTCGGGGTCTTACAGCACTCGTACCCATATATGATCTTCTACTTAACGTGTCAGCGACTACGTTCGCTTTTCTAGGATGGTATTGTCAGAATAGGTGCTGAAATGAGTTTCATCTTAAGTTCTTGGAAGCTCTTCTCACATTCCTCGCTCCATCCAAATTTTATATTTTTACAAGTTAACTGAGTTAATGGAGTGGCGATTTGAGAAAATCCTTCCACGAATCTTCGATAATAACCAGCTATGCCTAAAAAATTATGTATTTCGATTACTGACTTAGGTTGCTCTCAACTATGACTCATATCTCAACCTTGGATAACACCTCACAATGGCACCTATCAGTTTACCGTCGCACATATATGGTGTCCCCTACAGAGAATCTGGCTTCGGTGCATTCCATAAAGGAAGTCACCAGATAAAGGCTCGGGTACCAACTCCTGTAGTTGGGTTTTTAACTCCTGTAGTTGAGTTTTTAACTCCTAAAGTTCAATAGGAGCCACTTGATATGGGGTTTTGGAAATGGGTTTTGTACCAAGTTCAAGGTCAATACAAAATTTGATTTCATGCTCTGGGGGTAGGCCAGGAAGTTCTTCAGAAAATATGTCAGAAAATTTATTAACAATTGAAATATCATTCAAATTTAACATATTTTTGTTTAAATCGGCGACATGGGCTAAGAAAGCTTGACATCCATTTTTTAATAAACGAATGGCTTTATGACTTGATATGACAGTGATTAACTTTAGTGGTTTGGTTGCTTGAATTCGCATAACAGGTTGGTTGGGAATATGAAAGCTAACGACCTTATGAAAATAATCAATTTTAGCAGGATGAGTAGTTAACCAATCAATCCTTAAAATCACATCAAATGCAAGTATTTTCAAAGAGTTGAGATCAATAGGTAATGTGAGGGTATCGATTAGAATCAATCAAGATTTATAAATGGTGGATGTAATGAAGGTTTCTCCCAATGGAGTTTCAATCGATAAGTCAAAGTCTAATTTCTTATGAGTCAAGTTTAAACGTTGAGCACAAGCAGGTGAAATAAAAGAACGGGTAGAACTGGTATCGAATAAGTTATAGACTTCGAAAGAGTTTATGATTAACTTACTTGTGAAAACTTCATTTGGGTTCCTCGCTTTTTGGGAAGTCACGAAAAATGCTCTCCCTTGAACCACCAACTTTGACTTGTCTGGGACAACCTTTGGTGTCATCATCCCCGCTGGACTTGAATTCGCCACATGACAAAATCGAGCTAAGTGACCTTCTTTTCCGCAGTTGTAACACACTTTGGGTTACTGCATACAGTTCGAACTGATGTGTCCCTCCTGTCCGCATTTATAGTATACGACCGATGGTCGTTCTCCTTCCTTAGAAACGGGTGTTGGTGCTGCTACCGATGTCTTTCCGTCATTGTTGAATCTTCTCTTCTTAAAGTTGTTCCCATTTAGTTCACATCTCCTATTATCTTGGCCATGATTACCACCGAAGTGGTTACATTTTTTGGCATGATAATTTCCTCCACGATGGTTATCATTATTCCGATGGTCGTTGCCACTGGTACGATTATTATCGTGTTGTTGGTCGTTGTCTTTTGGTTGAACTATCTCATTATCGTGCTCCAATAACTGAGCCCTATTCAAAACATCTGAATACAAACAAAGTTTGCGAGAAAAGAGGTATTGACGAATTTCAGGCTTCAAACCTCGCAAAAACATTCGTGTCATTCGTTCCTCATTATCTACCAAATGGGATGCAAACCGGGATAACTCTACAAATATTGCCTCATATTGCGATAAAGTCATGTTGTTCTGTTCTAGTTTGATGAATTCCACCTCCTTCATGTGACGAATACTTTCTGAAAAATACTTGTCGTTGAAAAATTCTTAGAACTTTTCCCAAGACATCTTAAGTGCAGAAAAATGAGTACATTTTACGGATTCCCACCAGTAATCTGTCTTTCCACGCAACATAAAGTTGGTGAATCCCAAGACATCAAATATCTTGGTGATCTTCTTAATTCATGCCTCTGCCTTGAGTGGCTCTGGCTTTTCCAAAAAATCTGGGGGTCCCAACTCTTTGAATTGCTTAGTAGTGACCACCCGTGAGTTACCATTGTTTCCACCTGCATTATATACAGGAGTCTCTCTCGTTTGGTGCTGCATAAATTGTAGAAAGCTCTTAAACATCCCATCATTCATCACTTGTTTGGTGTTGTTGTTTTCATGAGGATTATTATCTTCCTTATGCACATTATCCTGGTTATTGATTGGCGGTATCTCAACGGTTTCATGTGCTCTATTGCTTATCTCAAAATTTTCAGATGCCATTCTCAAACACTAACAGAAAATAAGGGTTAATTGACATGCCATATATTATCCCTATATTTCGACCGACCAATTAAATAACAAATAAGCTTAGGTAGGACACACTAGCGAAAGATTTACTCGTCTCTCCCCTCCTAGTTCTAGCCTCAGATCTCCTCCAGCTATCATATCACTAAGCTCTGATACCAACTGTGATGCCCCCAAAATAGGTCCATACAACCTATTCTGAGTCACCAAATACATGGTACAAAATTTAAATACAAACTTCATTTATACAATTATTAATTGTCGTGTAAAATATAACAAAACATAAGCTGTGAGTTTTAATACAAATATTATCTCGTAGACAATATCCAAACTCAAATAAAGTCCTCGTTACAATTATTATCACACTATTTTATAGAATAGTGAGGACTACTATAGCAACTATCTTGAACCATCACTCCATTCCCTGACTAGTCCCAACTATATTCTCATTTTCTGAAAAGAATAATGAAAAAGGGTAAGCTCAACTAGCCCAGTAAAGAACATTATGACTAAGATAATGTAGAATATATTATCCTTAGTCCTCAACAAGGAAAAATCTGATAGAATACAATAGACAACAAGTTTTAGATCAACAACTATAGCAGAATAAGCAATCCATTAGAAGAGTCAAGTAGAGCATGATGTCTACTATCTTCTATGATTTAAAAGTCCATCATCAATATTTTATCCCTATAACACCAATCAATAAAATTTCAAATCAACGAATTATCAATGCCCTACGAGCTAAGGATATTCGTTAGTATCACCAATGGTCATGATCATGCCAAACAACTGTCCATCTATGCACTACGGCCCAAAGAGGACTTTCACCACATTATTTGTCTGTAACATTACATGTCATGATTATACCAATACAAAATTTCGATCATATCATACCAATCAATAGTCCATCTATGCACTACGGGCCAAAGATGACTTTCACCACAATATAAGCATGAGGATGATGACAGTGATATAAAGAATCAATCAAGTAAGATCAAGGATAAATATTACAAATTTATAATTCAATTTATCCAAAGTTCGAGAATGTCCAAATTGTCAACATGATAACTAATTGTGGAGTAAAATTTAAGAATGATATTCATGTATCAAAAATAATTTGGACAAAAAAGAAAATTAAATTCTGTTGTGAATAGTACTCATGAATAGTACCGTATAAATAGTACCATATGAATAGTACCTATAAATAGTATCTCGTGAATAGTATCCAAGTGAATAGTACCCCGAATAAAAATATTAAAATTTAATAAGAAATTTCAGACCAATATTTCAATGAAACGATACTAGATGAAGCACAAAATTCTAGGATATTCTACTAATTTCAGGGATTATAGAAGCAATACTTATAAAAAATAAGTGTAGATTTAGGAATCTGAAACGAAATAATATCACTTACATACTATAGAGTATGGAAGAAAATAATATTCAATACGAATATTGAACAAAAATAATATTCCTTACAAAAAATAATATCCTTTACAAATATGAAAAATAATATCTCTTACGAATATGAAATAAATAATACTCCTTACCTTAGTTGGAGACTAAATCTGACTGGTATAACGGAGATATTCTTGAGAAAATCTTGCACTATTAGTAACAATCAAAGTATTCTTATACTAGAAAGAAATACACACAATATAATAGAAGAAGAATTCTCTGATTCTGATGTGATTTTCATTTCTTAACTAAGCATCCTTTTTATAGGAGAATGACAAGACACTATTTAAAATCTTCACGGGTGAACAGAACGAATTCACGGACGTGAATTCGTCTGATTTTCTGATTTTTACTATTCATCATTGTGCAATAAAATATTCTAATAAAACAAAAATTTTATATAAAATATAATTTATTCTAATTATTATCTAATAAAATAAATAACTTTATATTAATATAAAAAGTATTCTATTTTATATAAAAAAATTTTTTTGTTTTATTACTATTATAATAATAATAAAATAAAACTGAGACAACTTTCTATTGGCGATTTTGAAGAATGAGTAAGTGGGGTCCATGTAATAAGCCAAACTTACAACAAATACTTCATGACAAACTCCTTTATTTATATTAAAAATTGAATAAATATTTATCATAAATCACTTATCTTCAATAAACACATTTTTAATCTTTCAACAACTATTCATCAATAATATTATAACTCACAATATTGACAACTAGATCATTTCCAGGAAAGAGATGGCTTTCCGATAAGGATTTCTCCTTATTGGCGCGCAATTAAATAACCTAACCCCTTTACTCAACAGAACTTTCTAGACATTGTCAATAATGCAATTAATAGTATGAATAATTATGTCGTCTCAATTATTTATTTAATAATATAAAATATTGTGCAGATGATACCGTGACAATAATTGAATCAATAATATGAGATACTTTGCAACAACTACTGTTGCAATAATTGATTAAAACTGAGTGACTTCTTACGTAAGCATCAATAATCAAAGATATTGTACAATACCGTGTGCTATTGTGAAACTACACGTATTACTGTACTTTTATCACAAGGTATTTCAATAGTTTAATGGTAAAATTTTTGCCGTTATTTTTTCTAAAAAGGTTATTTCTGTCGCTTTCTATATCCGACAGTTATTTCGTTATGTGGGGTCCACCAATGATTGTGCCGTTATACGAATATTCCCGATAAAAAGAATATTCTCTGACCAAAGAAATATTTTATGACAACTTGCTTGCTTTGAAAAATTTGCACATATCACCCATAACTATATCATTATATCAAATCAACACCTTATTATGTAAAATAATATTTAAAAAAAATTAAATCTTTATTCATAAAAAGTTGGAGTCTTACACTGTTACCTTTGAATTGATTAAATGTTCTTATTTTAATCCTTGATTTTTATTCCTCTTCCACCCGTAACAGTTGCTACCAAAATCAGAACTTAAATCTTCTAACAAATGTGAGTATAAGAAGTGAAGAATCTAAGATTCTCTTAATCAAGCAAAGGAATTGAACTTTTGAGTTTTGATTTGGTTTTATAGGTAACTAATTTCTTGCTTCCCACGTACCATAGCTTTGCTTACATGTTAGCCTAGTATTCCAATAATAGTCCAAGTCCAGCTTAGCATTTTACATGCATCAGACTTTGCTATTACTATTACTCATTTTACAGCTCTTACTCGATCAATATCCATTATTCCAGCACATGTTTAATATATTACATACATACATATTTAATTCTAATAATTATTTTAATACCCTTTGTACATATCACATTAGATATTATGTATATTAAATATACATAATTCACTTTAAATATCACAATAAATCTCCATAACTCTTTTCCATTAAAAAAAGGAAATTATTTATAAAATAATTATAAATAAATTTTATATATTAAAATAATTTATTTCCTTAAATTATTTTAATACACATCAAATTATATTCTTGACAATATAAATTGATTTCAACAATTTATTTTCACGTAGTAAATATATTTAGATATATTCACCACAACATATACACATGCACACATATTACACCACACGTAAATAATATATGCAATATAATAAACACATTAAAAATAAAAATTTCTTTTTATTAAATTCTTATTTTATTTACTCGGGAATTGCAAATCATTACATTTTCCCCCCTTATAAAGATTCCGTCCTCGGAATCGCAAAAGAAAACTACCTGAACAATTGCAGATAGTTCTTTTTCATTTTATCTTCCAACTCCCACATTACCTCTTCAGCATTATGGTTTCTCCATAATACCTTTATTGAAGGTATTACCTTATTCCATAATACTTGTTCTTTCCTATCCAATATTTGAACACGAATCTCTTCATACATTAAATCTTTTTCGAACTGGATAGGTTCATATTCTATCACGTGTTTATAATCTGATTTGTATGGTCGTAAGACAGATACATGAAACACATTATGGACATATTATAATTCTGGAGGTAAGGCTACTTCGTAAGTTACCTCTCCCACCTTTCTTAACACTTCAAATGGTCCTATAAAATGAGGACTTAACTTTCCTTTGTTTCCAAATCATATCTTTCCTTTCCAAGGAGATACCTTTAAGAATATATGTGACCAACTTCAAAATCTCTCTTTTTCCTTTGCTGATCCGCATATTTTTTCTGGCCATCTTGAGACGTTATTAATCGCATACATATTAATTTAACAATTTCTACAGTTTGTTGAACCAACTCTAGTCCTAACAGACGATGTTCCCTATCTCATCCCAACATAATGGTGTTCTGCATTTTCTTCCATATAACGCTTCGTAAGGCGATATGCCTATAGTAGCGTGATAACTGTTATTATATATAAATTCTACTAGAGGTAGATGGTTATCCCAACTTTCCTTAAAATTCATAGCACAGACTTGTAGCATATCTCATAGTCTGTATCGTTCTTTCACTTTTTCCATATGTCTGAGGATGGTATGTTGTACTCAACCTCAGCTGCGTTCTCATGTACTCTTGCAGGATTTTCCAAAAATTTGATGTAAACCTCGGATCTTTACCCGACACAATTGACAGTGGCACTCCATGTCTAGAAATGATTTCTTTGATATAGAGTTTAGTCAACTGATCTAGGTTGTACCAAATTTTAATTTGCATGAAGTGTGCCGATTTCGTTAACCGATCAACTATAACCCATATAACGTTAAATCTCTTCCGCGTTCTCGGAAATCCTACCACAAAGTCCATTATGTTATGTTGCCATTTCCATTCAGGAATTTCTAATGGTTGAAGTAAACCACTTGATTTTTAATGTTCAGCTTTAACTTGTTGACACGTCAAACATCTACTCATGCATTCCACGACTTCTCTTTTCATATTAGGCCACTAAAAATGTTGTCGGAGGTCTTAATACATCTTTTTACTACAAGGATAAATTGCAAACCTTGAACAGTGGGCCTCTTACAAGATCTCTTGTTTTAATTCTGATTTTGACGGAACCCAAATTCTTCCTTCAAATATGATAACTTCATCATTATCAATTTTGAACTTATTTTCTTTTCCTTCGAATTTCCTCTCTTTTAACTTTTCACATTCTGTCTTTGAGTTATGCTTCCTTGACTTTATCCAATAAGGTTGGACAAGTCTCTAATTTGAATAACTTATCTCTTGATTCTTGTGGAAGTCTAACTTCTAACTCCTCCATTATTTTTATTAGCTCATCATGAGTCGTTAACACCATCAACTTTTCATGACTGCCACAACATTCACTTTTCTTGGGTGATAAAGGATTTCATAATCATAATCCTTAATCAACTCCAACCATCTTCTTTGTCTCATATTCAACTTCTTCTGTGTAAAGATATATTTCAGACTTTTATAATTTGTATATATCACACATTTCTCTTCGTATAGATAATCCCTCCAAATCTTTAAGGCAAAAACCATTGCTGCTAACTCCAAATCATGAGTAGGATATCCCTTCTTATAATCTTTCAACTATCGTGATGTGTACGTAATGACTTTCTCATGCAGCATAAGCCCACATTAGTATGCAAACTAGCGCTTCACTTAACCTTTTCTTGAGTTCTTGAAAACTCGCTTCACATTTTTCTGTCTATACAAACTTCACTTCTTTTCTTATAACTTCTCCTACCTTAGTGTTTCCAACACTATTCTCAAATATTCTGCATGATTATTATGTGTCTTAGAGTACACCATAATATCATCTATGAATACCACCACAAACTTATCCACGTATGGTTTAAACACCATGTTCATCATATCCATAAACGAGGCTGACGCATTCGTCAATCCGAAAGAAATTACTAGAAACTCGTAGTAACCATAACGAGTCCTGAATATCATCTTTAGAACATCTTCATCTCACTTTCAACTAGTGATATCCAGTTCTTAAGTCCATCTTTGAAAAATACTTTTCCCCTTTCAATTGATCAAAGAGATCATCGATCCTGGGTAACAGATACTTATTCTTAATTGTTACTTTGTTCAAATTTCAGTAGTCGATACAAAGTCTTAACGATCCATCATTTTTCTTAACAAACAACACTGGCGCTCCCCAAGGAGATGTATTCGGTCGAATATACTTCTTATCTAGTAATTCTTGCAATTTTATCATCAATTCCTTTATTTCAACTAGAGCCATTCTATATGGTGCTTTCGAAATAGGTGTTGTACTAGGCACTAAATAAATAACAAATTCAATTTCTCTCTCTAGCAGAAGACCTGGTAATTCATCGGAAAAAACATCCTCAAATTCATTTACAACTACAATCTGATCTATCTTTGCTTCTGTTTGTTGGGTATCTACCACGTATGCTAGATAACCCACACAACCTTTTTGTAACAACTTTTTTTCTTGTATCATCTTTAAACAACGTGACTGCTTTGGCGATTCACTACCGTAAAATACTACCTTCGATTACTTTTCAGGCTTAAAGCTTAAAGATTTCTTCTGGCAATCGATCATTGCTCCATGGTGTTGGTTGTATTTCACGATCAATATATGTGTGCAAGTATACACGGTTAACAAGTAATAAAGAGTAAGTGTAGTATTGATCCCAAAGAGAATTTTCTAAAAAGAATTACCAAACACTAACTCGTAACCAACTTAATCCTATTTAAACGATTGATTTAGTATTTTAAATAACAATATGCAATTAAACTAATACTAACTATCCCTAGAATGAAACTAGATAATGAAGACATGAGAATACAATTTCACCTATTATTTCATTTAAATCAATACACTTCCTGTTAAGTCAAATTAATTATCACGGATTGTTAATCAAGAACACGAAGGTAAAGTATGGGCATCTCTCGATGTACCATACCCATATCAAATCAAATCCACAGATGATAGAATCAAGTTGAATACCCTAATTAACTAACTCACTATATCTCTATGCAAATTATAATTAAAAAGGGTTTAAGTGCAAGTTCTTATTAGATTACATGCGGTGCATAGGTATATCTCTATTCTAGGCACGAATCATGAATTCTATCGCCATGTATAAGTTACGAACATATGCTATTATGATCAGATCTAAACCCATAATCCGTTTCTCAATTTCAGATGGATTATCACGGTAATTGTTAGCTAGGCAACTAAGCAATTCAACACAAATCACAATAGACAATCGAATAACAATTAATAAGACTAACAAGGAAGCATATCAAAATAAACTACATAGCAAGATCCATTATAATCTCAAAATGAAGTTTAATTCATGATTGAAATAAAATTCATAATCCACAGTTGAATAAAAATTGAAAGATACAAAGAGATAAGAAGAGAATTTAGGGTTTGAGGTGAGCAAATCTGAATTCCCTTGCTTCCAATCTGAATCTCCAATGCTTTCCAAGAGCTTCAATCTCCAAAGATCTAATCTTATTTAGGATTTATCTAATCTAATCTAATCTAATGGAAAAGTAGATTATCTAATGATGATGTATACAAGATGATGATCCCAAAAGATGGAATCTTCTATTTACATACTGATATTTTCTATATATAAGCCCTAATTGACCCCACTTCAAGCTACAACTCAATTGGTCCATTAAATAAAAGTCAAAGTACTGGTCAATCAGGTTTGGTGCAGCTACGCTGCCCCATAGGTCATTTAGGGCGCAACTGCGCCGCACACCAAATGTGAAAATTCTGCTGTAGTGTTATTTAGTAAAACGGCCATAACGTTTGATCTGGGAAGAGTTACGGGGCCTTCCACCTATCAAATCAAAGATCTTAACAATTTTTACAACTTTCATTGCTTGAGATTTGATTAATAATGGCTGGATAACGGTCGAAATTGGACTTCAAGTGACTGTTGTGTAAATGGCAACTCCAAACTTTGAGATTCAACGTCCGTTGGTACAAAGGTCATAACTCTCGCATCCGAACTCCAATTAGGATGATTCAAGATATTCCAGAAAGCTAAGAAGTAGCTTTAAAATAAAATCCAAGTTCCAAGCCAAGAATCCAACTTGGCATTGAAAGCCTTATATTCTCTCCTTCTTGCATTTGCTTGAATATTGTACTCCAAACGATGTCCGAATTGGTTTTCCTTGCTTTCCCATACCAATAGTCGCTGACACAGTTCCCCAGTATAAGATATACAAAATGAACACAAAATGCATGAAAAGTGACTACGAAACATAGGTTTAAACAACTAATTCAAGTAATAAATACTAGATAAGTAGGTATACAATCTACTTATGAAAGACCCCCAAACTTAAATCGTTGTTTGCCCCCAAGCAACAAAACAAAAATGCAATCCAATAACTATGTAATATGCAATCTAATCTAACATGCTAACAAATCTAAATACCAGTAAGAATGAAATCCAAGAGAGTTGCCTCAGAGAAACCACAATGACATCAAACAGAGTATCTAAACACGAACAAATCGATAATGCATATCACTTTGTAAGTCAAAACCTGTCATAACCGATGTAGTGTGTATGTGCTTTGTAACCATTAAACTTGCTAAAATACAAATACTTCACATAATATGCTTCTTAGAGGGAAAAATACAGTTTTTAACTCAAGAAATGCAGTAAACAAATTAAGCTCCAACCAAGACTATGAATCAACTAAGCTAAGAGTTAACAAAGGGTTTATTATGCTTTTATTTACTCACGAGGGTGATATTCGCACTTTCCCATATATACATCTGACTATGCAATGTCTATTCCTCTTAGGCTTTTCAGTGATACCCGTGTAGCGAACTTTTGACCAACGACTCCTAAACCAAATGGCTTTAGGGCGCTGGGTGTAGAGACACCCTTAAGGCATACTTACTCAAGTATCAAAGGCCACATAACTAAACTAGACAAAGTGTTTATTCAACATATCTATTCTTTTTCTTTTTCTTCTTTTATATAAAGCATGCATTCCCACTGAATTCCCCCAAACTTAAGCTTTTGTCCAATCCTAGTCATTACTAACTATTTATTAAGCTTCTATCATTAAAAAACAAGTTTCCCACAAGAAGACAATTATGTGACTATTTAAACTGAGCAAATCGTAATGGTTACTCTAAAGTGCTATCCAATTACATCAGTTTCAAACAGATTAAGATTCACATCATGCTATAACATTATAACTATGCCTTAGTAATTAAAAATGTTCAAAAATCATGTAATTCCAATCTCATCATAGGCCAAATAAATTTCAAACCAACTAAAAAACTTAGATTCATGCAATATAACCTAACTAAATGCAACAATTTAAAACAAATAGTTTTGAAATTTTTTGATTTTTTAAATTTATTAGATGCAATATATGAGTAAAAATTAAACTATATGCACTTAACATGATTATAATAATATGCACCTTAAAAGAAGAATAATCCCCCCAAAATTAAGACGAACAATGCCCTCATTGTAATTAAAAGTGAGAGAATACTCCCCTAAGTGACAATGTCCTCTCCACCAGCCTCCTCATGATCCGAATGTGTATCAGGTTGTGGATAAGTCTAGACAGATCCAAAAGTTGGGAACTGCACTTGAACTTCTCTAATGCCCTGGAATTTCGGCATGCTATTCCCCCAAACTTATTTGGCACTCCAGTTTAGTCTTTCAACCCTTTCTAGAAATACTTGCAGTGTGCTCCATTTTTCCATTTTAGTCTTTCAACCCATTTTACTATTATGCTTTGACTCATGCAATCTCAGTGTAGTGAAAGTCTCTGTTTCCCTTGCCTTCTCCTTTCCACTCTCTGCCATAATGTATCCCAAAGTTCTAATTGTGGGTGTATGAAGGTTGTTTTGGAAAAGGATTTGGTGATGGTAGTCGTGGATTAGGACATAAAAAGAATGAGAGCAAGAGAATTTAGTTTGTTAGGCTTTAGGAGTGAAGAAAATAGGTCAAGGAGTAAAAAAGGAGGGAGGTTTAGGTTAAAATTTTAAAACTGGGGTTTGATAGCGGCGCAGCTGCGCTTGGATTTGGCCTTGATTGGGCACAGCTGCGCTAGATGGTAGTAACCGATTTTGTGACTGAGATAGGGCACAACTGTATAGCTTTCCTTTACAAATTGGGCGTAGCTGTGCTGCCCTGTACCCTGTAAACTACAACTTTTAATTTATATTTTGAACATTCATCCCCATAGCAATTGAATTGAGCCTGAACATGAGTATAAAAGAAAACTTATTAAAACCTTAAACTACGAAAATCCTAATTAATAATAATAATATCAAAAGTACGAAGAATTAAACATAGAGGGAGAAGATATTGGACATGTAAATAAGAATTAAACAAGGAGGGAGTAAAATTGGATTGGATGGGGTGCCTCCCATCGAGCGCTTAGTTTATAGTCATTCAGCCTGACTTCTTCTTGTCAATACTATCGAATTCCTCTTCGATAATTGAGGAACCCTCCATCATCAGGAGAAATGTAGCTTTTGGTAGGTTCCTCACAGTGATAGCCATTGAATTAAAGTCACCTAGTTTGCTCTATTTAGATAAGTGCCAAATTGAGAATGTTGAATAATTAGGTGCTTTTTCCTCTCTTGTGTCTGTGATAAGACTAGGGCATTGGGGATTGTCAAGCACAACGGGATCTTCTTCTATCTTCTCTTCCTCGGCCCACCATGGCTTCAAAGTTGTGCAAGCTCTCATGTTATAAAGAGCTTTGCCGATGATGTGACTACTAAGTGGGCATGATTTTGCAAAACTGACTGGATCCTTGATCTTTGGTAGAGAAGACACTTGGGGAACTAATAACATCGGCTCATCATTGTTGTAAATCATATTTGGATATTTGATGAACTCGTTTTCCTTATCCCCACTTGTCTCCCCTTTTCGATATTTTTTAGCTCATCTAGCTACAGATTTGGCTCGGGCTTACCATCAGCCTCAGAATCCATATCATAGCACCAATTGTTTTGAGGACAGTTGTTCAAGGCTTTGAATAATTGATCTATCTTATTTTGGAGATTTTGAATTGACATCTCTTGCTCAATCAATCTCTCCTCATTTGACTATACAGACTTGAACCATAATTCCTATAATCTTGAATTTTTCGTTTCATCTTTGGAATCCATGTATTGAGTATCATTGTTGAGGTATTAGTGAGTTTTTCCATTTAATTCTGAACTTTTTGGCTCGATATTTCTCGAGTCATCATCATCTTCTCTTGGTTTGCTATGAGCTTAGACATGAATTCCTCCAAACTTGACTTTTCTTTTTGTGGCAATGGAGATTGTTATGTGAATTCTGGTGCATATGCTGGATATGGAGAGTAGTATTGATCTTGAGAATTATGGCTCCATGAATAATCTCGGTGATACTCCCAACCTTAATAGTTATTAGGATATGCATTGTGACGCCCCCAAAATAGGTTCAATCCACCCAACCCATTCTGGGTCGCCAAATACATGGAACAGAAAACAACTACAACTTCATTATTATAATTTTCATTCAAAATACGACAACACATATACTGTGAGTTTTTATACCAACTGTGACTTTCATCCCTTTACATGGATAGCACCTCACATTGATACCTTACATAAAGGTACAGTCAATAACTATTTTAGAAATTAAAATCTTTGGAAAATGCTCAAGGAAACCTTTGTACATGGGAGGCCATGCATCTAAGGTATAATAGATATCATATGAGTCGAGAATTATCCTTGGTTGACCCAATAGACCCCAAAGAAAAATGAGAAGATTACTATCATGTTCTTTCCAATTGTGAGTCTTCTCTTGCCATATAATTATCTTCATTGTCTCCAATTGAGAATTATATTTCAACCAAACACCAATATTATATAGGTAGTGCTCATAGATATAATCAACAAGTGGATGTGCACAACTATGTCTTATGATAACATGAAGTCGTATGTCATTAGACATCTGGTATGATAGTGTCAAACCACCCTTCCAAAGTTGGGTTCACCTCACCCTATTCGGTTCACCAAAATCAACGGTTAAATGATGTATAAAATATGACACATTTATCTAAAATTCTCAATAAAATTATTTCCTTACTATTTTAGGGGAAACCTCAACAGCTATAGATCACCGTTCTATTTCCCTGTTACCCCTGCTCGACGCAGCTACACTCTTATTACTTGAAAGGAATTATGAAGCAAAAGGGTGAGCACAACTAGCCTAGAAAGAATATCATGACTAAAGATAATTAAATTATCAATAGTCTTCGTCAGTAATAAATCAAAGATTTAGAACATATGGTAGATGATAAAAAATTTCAACCATAGTTGCAGCGGAATGAACAATCCATTAGAAGAGTCAAGTAGAACATAATGTCTACTATCTCCTCCAAATTAAAAGTCCATCGTTAATATTTCATTCTTTTAATACTGATCAATAGTTCTTTGTTGCATCCAAGACAAAAAGAACTTTCATCACCTGTCTTCACCTGAACCACTAAAGATTGTAGTTAAGTTCATAATTCATATTTCTAATCCTGTAAATCAACAGTTTCTCCTTGCCACAAAGGCTTAATAGAATATTTACTCAATATCTTTAACCCAAAGGCTAAAGATATTCAAATGTAATAACAATGATCATACCAATTAGTTGTCTATCTTTGCACTACAGGCCAAAGATATTCAACTATAAAACCAATGGTCATGATCATACCAATCAATTATCTGTTAGTGCATTACGGCCAAAGACATTCAACTGTTAACTAATGGTCATGATCCTGCTACTCACATCATTGAATTATCCATGCACTATGGGCCAAGGATATTATTTAGTATCACCAGTGGTTATGATCATGTCATACACCTGTCCATCTTTGCACTACATGCCAAAGATATTAATATCTCAAAGAAATATATAATCATTTCAGAATTTATATAAACAATAATTATAACCATGTTGATCAATTAACCTTTTCACTTAAGCTAAAGATATTCAATTATAAATTTAATGATCATGATCATACCAGTCAACAATTCATCTTTGCACTACTGGCTAAAGAGATCTCATAGTCACGATCATACGAATAATCTACCCATCTTTACACTTAAGTGTAATTCTCGCGTAATTAAATTTCTAAATGAAATCGTTACCTGTTACCACCTCCTGAGTAGCCATTGCATCCTGCGCCGTTATGTTGAATGTACAGCCGATTGATCTTCTTGGCTGTGCAGGTCCTCGAATTGCCAATGTTCCACCACCGGGTCCTTTATTGACACTTTCCTTCTCTGCATTCCTCTTCGGACAGTTCCGTACCATATGATCAGTCGATCCGCACCCAAAACAACCTTGAATTTTCTTCGAGCTGGGGCAATTGGGTGACATGTGTCCCTCTTATCCAAAGTTATAACAAACTCCGTTCTTCTTTAGACAGACTCTAGAATGGTTCTTCCCGTAGGTCGCGCATGGTTCCCTCCCTTTCCTATTCTCTTTAGTCTTGCTACCCGATTGGGTATTCTCACTCCATTTTCTCTTATTCGGGTTACTACCACCACTGCTTCCTCCATCACTTATCTTTTTCTTCTTCTCCTGATGAAATTGAGATGCAGCTTCGCTCCCTCCTTCGACAATTAACGCTTTCTCCAACAAAGCCGTGAACGTGTTGATCTGCAATACCGCTACTGTAAGACCCCAACTTTTATGAATACAGATAAATTTTCTATAAATATCATTTTTGAATATTATGGAGTGAATTTAATATAATGTTATAGTTGTGGGTAATATTTATAAAATTTGCAAAGTACGCAAGTTGTTATATTATATTCGATTGGTCAGGGAATATTCGTTTTAACAGGGAATATTCGTACGACAGCACAATCATTGGTGGACCCCACACCAAAATTATTGTCAGATTGAGAAAATGACAAAAATATTTTTTTATAAAAATAACGGCGAAAGTTTTACCGTTAACTGGTGAAACACCCAGTGTTAAAAGTACAGTAATACGCGTGGTTGCATAGTAGCACACGGTATTGATTATTGATGCTTACGTGAGAAGTCACTCTACTTTATTCAATTATTGCTACAGTAATTGCTTCATAGTATCTCACGTTATTTGATTCAATTATTGTCGATATTTTATATATTAGTAAATCAATAATTGAGATGACAAAGTTATTAATATTATTATTTGTAATATTGACGATGTCTAGAAGTTCTGTCAAGGAGAGGTTTGGTCACCTAATTGCGCGCCAATAGGGAGAAATCCTTATTGTAAAGCCCCCTCTTTTCTGGGAACGACCTGGTTGTTAAATATTGCGAATTATAATAATAATGATAAATGTTGTTAAAAATATTGAGGAAATTTTTATGAAGTATTTGATGTATTTATGAACCCCCATTTACCCATTTTTCAAAATGATCGGTAGAAATTTATTCTTTATAATAAAGGTGGGGCCCACATGTGGGGGCCACATGTGGGGCCCACGTGTGGAAGAAATGGATGAAATAAAAATGGGGTGGGGGAAAGTTTACGTATTAGGGAGGGTATTATATATATATATATATATATATATATATATATATATAAGTATTATATATATGAGAGCCCTTCCGTAGCAACCGGTTGTTGTGCCTAATTATTTACCTGTACCGGCCTCTATTTTATTAAGTGAATATTAACTTGTCAATATAGTTATAAAAAGTGAATATTTATTATTAAAATAATCGCTAGTGGAAAGCTTGAACAAACTTCATACTTTTTTTTTTTATTTCCTAGTAGATACATACGAACTTCTTTTATCTTTTTTATTTATTTTTTCTTCTTTTCTCCATTATATGTTATGACTCAGCAAATTAAAATAAAATAAAATAATAAAAAAAGAAATTACTTAAGATATATTTATGACTTAACATTTTTTTTTATTTTTTTCTTCTTCTTTTCTCTATTATATGTTATGACTCAAAGAAATTAAAATAAAATAAAATAATAAAAAAGACCCTACGTAGATAAATTTCGTCACTACCGGTGATTTTTTTTTCAATATCCCAACTAGTCGCTGCTGAACATATTCGAACTCGCGACTTCATGCACCAATACCTCGTCATATGACCACCCGAGCACCACGGGCCTAGCTGCTAAGTTCAACCAAGGATATATCCTTATAGAAAAACTTCACCATCCCCTAAAATCTATATTCTTGCATTACTATTATATTACGATTTATTATTATTAATAAATCTATATTATTAATTGGATTTTTCTAAATAGAAATAAGTTAATATCTATATTTATTATTATCCCCTTTAATATTTTTTCTTATCTTTGTAATAATATCAATAAAAAGATTATTAATATATTAAAATAAATATCATTCTTTAATAAAATATAAATAATGATCATTATAAATCTTGCATTATTAGTATTATTAATTTTATTATTAAGCAATGATTATTAGTAATGATTTTATATATTAAGCAATGATTTTATTATTAATAAAACTAGTTCAATTAGTCTAATAAGTAATGATGATAATTTTTCAAGTCATTTCAGGAAATTAATTTACTTATCGAATTTATAAAAGTAGTGAAGTATTATTATTATAATAATAATAATGTGATTATCAATATTAGAAGTGCAGATTATACCAATACTAGTACTGCTGTGACGATCCCCAAAATAGGTCCATTCCACCCAACCCATTCTGAGTCGCCAAATACATGGTACAGAAATAACTACAACTTCAATAATACAAATGTCGTGTGAAATAATACGACAATACATCTTGTGAGTTTAAATCTGAGATATTGCCGCCTAGACAATATCCACACGCAAATAAATCCCCATCATAATTATGGATACATTATTTTACAAAAAATGGTGATCTGCTAAACAACTCTCTCTAGAACCTTCATTCCATACCCAGACTCGATCTCGCTATGTTCTCACCTCCCGAGAAGAAAAATGGAACAAAAAGAAAAAGGGTGAGCTCAACTAGCCCAGTAAAGAATATTATGACTAAGATAATATACAACAAATTATCGTTAGTCTTCAACAGGGAAAAATCTAATAGAATACAATAGACAACAAGTTTTAGATCAACAAATGCAATGTGAAGCAAACAATCCATTAGAAGAGTCACGTAGAAAAAGAATTCTACTGTCTTCTAAGGTTTAAAAGTCCATCATCAATATTTTATCCCTGTAACAACAATCAATATTCATCTTTGCACTACATGCCAAAGATATTCATTTAAATCACCAGTTGGTCATGTTCATCTCAACACCTGTTCATCTTTGCACTACAGGCCAAAGATATTCATCAGTTAATCATTCATCTTTGCACTACAGGCCAAAGATATTCATCAAGTATCACCATTAAGGACCGAGGATGATGAAAAATATTTTTAAGAACGAAACCAGTGAGATAGAAGGACAAATATTAGGGATTCGTACAACAGTTTATCCAAGATCGATAATACTTCATAATAAACGATTTTGAAGCAGAACTCAAAAATAATGATCAAAACATGGATACAATCAAAGATAGTAGCCGAAATAGACATCTTGGACAAAAAAGAAAAATTTTCATTTTTCGGTGAATAGTGCCATATTTGTGAATAGTGCCGTATACGTGAATAGTAACCCCGACACAAAAAGATAGAAATTTCACAAAAAACATTTTCATGCTTTGTGAATAGTAACTCGTGAATAGTAACTCATGAATAGTAACTCATGAATAGTAACTCATGAATAGTAACTCATGAATAGTAACCCCGACATGAAAAAGTTCCAAATTTGATAAAAAGTTCAACAAAGATTTTGGCATAATGATATTGAAGAAAATAATATCATTTATGAAAAGAAATAACATCCCTTACCTCAAAATAACCGTACTTACATTTGAATTTTGGTATAGTCTTGTGTAAACTCTCACCACAGATAACAACACTCAAAGTATACT
The DNA here is from genome assembly GCA_020205605.1 of Panax ginseng. Taxonomy (NCBI): domain Eukaryota; kingdom Viridiplantae; phylum Streptophyta; class Magnoliopsida; order Apiales; family Araliaceae; genus Panax; species Panax ginseng. The sequence continues at coordinate 38,238,441 of CM035128.1, read as the reverse complement.
CACAAGAATACGCTCGATAATATAGAGAGAGAAAGAGAGAAAACTTAGTTTCTGGTGTGATTTTCAATTCTAACTTAGCCCTCTATTTATAGGAAAATGCTAGAACGCCAAAGGAGACTAAATTAATAAAATATATTATTATTTATTCAAAATTCCTACCCACATATTTTGAAAACTCTAGCATGCCTTCTTTGGTCAAAAACATCAGCCACCCATGTGCCAACAACCACAAAAATGTTTTTCTTATATAAAATAATTAAAACTTCCAAAAATCAATTATTTCGGAACTCCGGAACTTCAATAATTCATGATAAATAGCCCTTTTCTCAGAAAATTCGAATCTCGCGTCTTTTCATAGGAAATTCCATTATCTACAACTTTGCAGAAGAAAGTTTTCCCAAATTCCAAACAGAAATTGACCAAAACCCACAAACGGCCGATTTTACAGTCTATGATAAATTTTCGGTCAAGAATTGTGTCCACCGACACACAAAACATGTGTTAAACATTTAATCCAACAAAAATACTCTTCCTCCTCATTTATTCATATATCCCACATTCATTGTAAAAAATATCACCATTAATATATTATTAAAATAATATATTTAAATGAATTATTTTATCAGAAAAAGATAAAATATTAATTTTCACCAATTGTCACATTAAAAATTTTCTCCATCTATATCCATATAAAATAAATATTTTCTTTATCATAATAATCAATAATTAATTATTTTAAAAATAATATTACGAATCATAAGATCGACAACGGTAGTTCCCAGAAAGAGGGCTTTCCAATAAGGATTTCTCCTTCTTGGTGCCGCAATTAGGTGACCAAACCACTCCTTAGATGTAACTTTCTAGACATTGCCAATAATGTTATCGATAATATTATTCAAATAATATGAATTATTGATCCGATAATGGAAAATCATGCGATGACAATTATTGAAACGGTAATAATATAAACTAGCAACGCAACAATTATTGAATCAATAAAATATTGAGCAAGTAACTCATCGTAATAATTATTGAGTAGTGCCTTCTTACGTAAGAATCAATAATTCAACAATCATGCAATACCTTGTCTTCTTTATGCAACCACGCATATTCATCGTATTTTAACCACCAGGTAATTCAACAGTGTAAACGGTAACAACTACGCCGTTATTTTTAAACAACTTATATTTGTCGTTTTCTTCCTCCAATCGCTTTCCGTTATGGGGCCCACACATGGCTGCGCCGTCGTACGAATATTCCCCAACAGTACGAATATTCCACGACCAAACGAATATTCCCCGACAACAATGAATATTTTATAACCACTTGCTTATTTTGTAAAATTTGCACATTTCACCCATAACCAAAGCATTATATCAAAGTTCCACCTTATTAATCAAGAATAATAATTAGAGGAAATTCGATTTTATTTATAAAAATTTGGGGTCTTACAACCTCCCCTCCTTATGAAATTTCGTCCTCGAAATTGACGTGCGTACCTGGTGTATCGAAAAGATGAAGATACCTCGCTTTCATTTTCGTTTCCAATTCCCAGGTCATTTCCTCAATAGCATGGTTTCTCCACAAAACTTTAACTTGTGGTATGACCTTCGTACGTAGCACATGCTTCTTCCTATCCAAAATCTTAACAGGTACCTCCTCGTATGTTAAGTCTTCGGCTATCTCGTCTGGTTCTAACTCAATAATGTGGTTCGGGTTGTCCACATATTTAAGTAACATCGATACGTGAAAAACGTTATGAACACGCGTCATACTTGGCGGTAAAACGAGTCTATAGGCCACAGTTCCTACTCGATCGAGGATTTCAAATAAACTAATAAATCGAAGGTTTGAGCTTTCCTCACATCGCCAATTCTCGCTTTTGGAATAACAACTTCTTGCACCTCCTTCTTCATATTCATCAGCTCCGATGTGTAGCCTGAGCGATTTTAACTTTATCGATAAAAGTCGATTATACTCGTATATCATCACGTGGGTACCTAGAGTTTTCATCTCCATCTCTATTATTTGTAAGTTATACGAAATGAGTCGTTGACAATATCGTACTCGTATACGATCTTTTACTCAACACGTCAGCTACCACGTTTGCTTTTCCAGGATGGCATGGTCAGAACATGTGCTGAAATGAGTCTCCTCTTGAGTTCTTCAAAGCTCTTTCCACATTCCTCGCTTCATTCGAATTTTGTATCTCTACGAGTCAGCTGCGTTAATGGAATAGCGATTCGAGAATATCCTTCAACAAATCTCCGATAATAACCAACTAAGCCTAGAAAGCTACGTATTTCGATTACCGACTTAGGTTTCTCTCAACTGTGACTCATATCCCAATCTTGGATAGCACGTCACAATGACACCTATCAGTTTACTACTGCACGAATATGGCGTCCCCTACGGAGAGTCTTGCTTCTATGCATTCCACAAAGGAAGTCATAAGATGGAGGCTCGGGTATCAACTTCTATAGTTGGGTTTTTAACTCCTGAAGTTCAATAGGAGCCATTCGATATGAGATTTTAGAAATGGGTTTTGTACCGGGTTCAAAGTCGATACAAAATTCAATATCACACTTTGGGAGTAAGCCAAGAAATTCCTCAGGAAATACGTCAGGAAATTCACTAACAACAAAAATATCATTCAAATCTGACGTATTATTGTTCAAGTCCATAACATGGCTAAGAAAGCTTGACATTCGTTTTTCAATAAACAAATAGCTTTGTGGTTTGATATGACAGTGTTTGACTTCAATGGTTTGGTTGCTTAAATTCGAATAACAGGTTGCTTAGGAATATGAAAACTAACAACCTTACAAAAGCAATCAATTTGGCATGATGAGTAGTTAACCAATAAATCCCTAAAATCACATCAAAAACAAGTATGTTTAAAGAAATAAGGTCAACAGGTAATGTGATGGTCCCAACCTGAATCAAGCAAGATTTCTAAACAACGGATGTAATGAAAGTTTCTCATAACGGAGTCTCCATAAATAGGTCAAAGTCTAATTTCTCCGTAGTCAAGTTCAAACGTTGAGCGCAAGCAAGAGAGATAAAAGAATGGGTAAAACCGGTATCTAGTAAGGTATAAACTTCGCAAGAATTATAATTAACTAACCCCTGCTAAACTCATTCGGGTTCTTCGCATTTTCACTGGTCACGACAAACGCTCTTCCAGGAACCGCTGATTTCGACTTATCCGGGACAGCCCTTGGAATCACCACTTTCGCTAAACTTAGTTTCGCTATAGTACAATCTCGAGCGATGTGGCCTTCCTTTCCATAGTTGTAACATACCTTGGATTGTTGTGGACAGTTTGGGCTAATATGTCCCTCCTTCCCGCATTTGTAACATCTAACTAGCGGTCGTTCTCCTCCCCTAGCATTTGTTGTTGGTGTTGGTGCTGCTGTTGATGTCTTCCCGTCATTGTTGAATCTTCTCTTTCTGAAATTTCCACTTGAGTCACCTTTCCTATTATCATGTCCACGATTACCACCTGAGTGGTTACCGCCTTTGTCCATATTCTTTCCTCCTCTTTGGTTATCATCGTTCGATGACTACTACAGTTGTGGTCCCCTCGGTTGAGTATACTCACTATCTCGCTCTAATAATCGAGCCTCATTGACAACATCCGGATACGAGAGAAAACTTATGAGAGATAAGGTATTGACGAATCTCGGGTTTTAGACCTCTTAGAAACATACGCGTCATTCGTTCCTCATTCTCCACCAAATGAGGTGCAAACCTGGATAACTCTGCGAACTTTGCCTCGTACTGAGACACCGTCATGTTGTTCTGTTCGAGTCTAATAAACTCTACCTCCTTCATATGAATAATACTTTCGGAAAGTACTTGTCATTGAACAGATTCAAATCTTTCCCAAGACATGTTAAGTGCATCTGGTCAGTACGCTTCACGATTCCCACCGAAGAATCGCTTCACCATTTAAACATAAAGGTGGCGAATGGAACCTTCGTTTCCTCCGTGCACCCCAAGACATCGAATATCTTGGTAATTTGCTTGACCCACGTTTCTGCCTTGATCGGATCCGGCTTTCTATGAAAATCTGGTGGTCCCAACTCTTTGAATTGTTTGGCCGTGACAAACCGCGCGTTGCCATCATTTCCACCCGTATTTTGTACACGAGTCTCCCTCGTCTGATTTTGCATGAACTGAAAAAAGCTCCTAAACATTCCATCGTTCATCGTTTGTTCGGTAGTGTTGTTTACAGGAGGAACATTGCCACTGTTGCACGCGTTCTCCTCGTTGGTGAGTCTGAAAGATCTCCACGGTCTCATTTACTCCATCGTTAATATTCTCGAACGACATTCTCAAACATCATCATAAAACAAGGGTTAATTAAACAAATTAACATGTCACATAATATCCCTATATTATGACTGACCAACAAATAAGCTTAGGTAGGACACACTAGCGAAGGATTTTCTCGCTCTCCCTCCTAGTTCTATTCCCGATCTCCGCCAGAGATCATATCCTAAGCTCTAATACCAACCGTGACGCCCCAAAATAGGTCCATTCCACCCAACCCATTCTCGAGTCGCCAAATACATGGTACGTAAATAACTATAACTTCAATAATACAAATGTCGTGTGAAATACGACAATACATACTTGTGAGTTTAAATACGATATATTGTTGCCTAGACAATATCCACACGTAAATAAATCCCCATCATAATTATGGATACATTATTTTACAAAAATGGTGAGGACTACTAAACAACTCTCTCTAGAACCTTCATTCCATACCCCGACTCGATCCTCGCTATGTTCTCACCTCCCGAGAAAGAAAAAATGGAACAAAAGGAAAAGGGTGAGCTCAACTAGCCTAATAAAGAATATTATGACTAAGATAATATACAACAAATTATCGTTAGTCTTCAACAGGAAAAATCTAATAGAATACAATAGACAACATGTTTTAGATCAACAAATGCAATGGAAATAAAGAATCCATTAGAAGAGTCACGTAGAGAAAGAATTCTCATCATCTTTCTAAGGTTTAAAAGTCCATCATCAATATTTTATCCCTCGTAATAACAATCAATATTCATCTTTGCACTACATGCCAAAGATATTCATTTAAATCACCGGTTGGTCATGTTAATCTCAACACTGCTCATCTTTGCACTCTGAGCCAAAGATATTCATCGATTAATCGTTCATCTTTGCACTCTGTGCCAAAGATATTCATCAAGTATCACCATTAAGGACCGAGGATGATGAAAAATATTTTTAAGAACTAAAACCGGTGAGATAGAAGGACAAATATTAGGATTCGTACAACGGTTTATCCAAGATCGATAATACTTCATAATAAACGATTTTGAAGCGTAACTCAAAAATAACGATCAAAACATGGATACAATCAAAGATAGTAGTCGAAATAGACATCTTGGACAAAAAGAAAAATTTCATTTTAAATTGAATAGTCCAGATTTGTGAATAGTCTTAGTATACGTGAATAGTGATGTATACGTGAATAGTAACTTACACAAAAGATAGAAATTTCAAAAAACATCTTCACGCCGTGAATAGTAATCGTGAATAGTAACTCATGAATAGTAACTCATGAATAGTAACCCCGACATGAAAAAGTTCCAAATTTGATAAAAAGTTCAACAAAGATTTTGGCATAATGATATTGAAGAAAATAATATCATTTACGAAAGAAATAACATCCCTTACCTCAAAATAACCGTACTTACATTTGAATTTTGGTATAGTCTTTGATGAGAGACTCGCACCAGTATAGATAGCAACACTCAAAGTATACTCACAAGAATACGCTTCGATATATATATAGAGAGAAAGAGAGAAAACTTAGTTTCTGGTGTGATTTTCAATTCTAACTTAGCCCTCTATTTATAAGAAAATGCTAGAACGCCAAAGGAGACTAAATTAATAAAATATATTATTATTTATTCAAAATTCCTACCCACATGTTTTGAAAACTCTAGCATGCCTTCTTTGGTCAAAAACATCACCAATCATGTGCCAACAACCACAAAAACGTTTTCTTATATAAAATAATTAAAACTTCCAAAAATCAATTATTTGAACTCCTAACTTCAATAATTCATGATAAATAGCCCTTTTGTCGGAAAAATTCGAATCTCGCGTCTTTTCATAGGAAATTCCATTATCTACAACTTTGTGAAGGAAGTTTTCCCAAATTCCAATGAGAAATTGACCAAAATCCACAAACAATCGATTTTCTGATCTATAATAAATTTTCATTAAGAATTGTGTCCATATACACACAAAACATGTGTTAAACATTTAATCCAAGAAAAATACCCTTCCTCCTCATTTATTCATATATCCCACATTCATTGTAAAAATATCACCATTAATATATTATTAAAATAATATATTTAAATGAATTATTTTATCGAGAAAAAAATAAAATATTAATTTTCACCAATTGTCACATTAAAATTTTCTCCATCTATATCCACATAAAATAAATATTTTCTTTATCATAATAATCAATAATTAATTATTTTAAAAATAATATTACGTAATCACAAGATCGACAACCGTGTAGTTCCTCAGAAGAGGGGCTTTCAATAAGGATTTCTCCTTCATGGCGGCGCAATTAGGTGACCAAACCTCTCCTTAGATGTAACTTTTAGACATTGCCAATAATGTTATCTCGATAATATTATTCAAATAATATGAATTATTGATCCGATAATGGAAAATCTCGTAATGCGATGACAATTATTGAAGCGGTAATAATATAAACTAGCAACGCAACAATTATTGAATCAATAAAATATTGAACAAGAATTCACCGTAATAATTATTGAGTAGTGCCTTCTTCACGTAAGAATCAATAATTCAACAATACATGCAGTAATACCTTGTGCTTCTTTGTGCAACCACGATATTCATCGTATTTTAACCACGTGTAATTCAACAAATGTAAACCAGTAATAACTACGCCTGCTATTTTTAAACAACTTATATTTGTCGTTTTCTTCCTCCAATCGCTTTCGTTATGGGGCCCACACATGGGCTACATGGTCGCATACGAATATTCCCGACAAAGATTTAATATTCCACGACCAAACGAATATTCCCCGACAACAATGAATATTTTATAACCACTTGCTTATTTTGTAAAATTTGCACATTTCACCCATAACCAAAGCATTATATCAAATTTCTACCTTATTAATCAAGAATAATAATTAGAGGAAATTCGATTTTATTTATAAAAATTTGGGGTCTTACAACTGCATAACATTAAGAGGAATAGTACATATTACATGTTCATTTTCATAAAATAAAAAAAAACATAGAATGATTAATACAACCGAAGCCAATTTTTTTGGCTCAGGAATCCCTAGCACTCGATAGTGATTTCGCTTATCGTGGTCGGTTTCAAAGCCACAAATTGCACATTTTCGATGAGTCTTAGAAGGAATGATTTTCTCGAGTGCACTCTTGAATCTAGATTGTTTTTTGCGGCCCTTTGTTTGAGAAATATTAGGTGGCAAAAACTCTTCTTCTTCTTCCACCTCTGCATCTTCATCGTCATTATCGTATCCCATATCATGATTTGGATCTCCAACTGTGCAATCAATGTCGTCATCTGCCAGTTCAGTAATATTCTCATCCGGATCATACTGGTCAACCAACTCTTTTTCTCGTGCATTCAGTTTAAGAACAGTTTTGTAACCTCGGACTGAGCAAGCCGCTTTGCTCGCTAACTCCTGGTAATCACCCATCAAATGATTATAGTGCATTGCTTGATTTTGTTCGAAGTCAGCAGATGTGGAGTTAAAGAGTAAGTCTTCATCATTGCTTTTGTTCGCGTCTCTTGTCCACCGATGAAGGATCATGTCGGTCGGTATTTGTGAAATACTCTATGCTATGAAATATCTCAAGATGTGCCTGCATAATTCACCAGAGTGAGAAAACATTTGGCAGTTACATGTTACCAATCCCAGTTGTCGATTGTTGACAACTTCTTTATATCTTCCACCACTTTCAGTTGCATCTGCATTATACACTACATAAACCTTAGTATCAGTAACACATAACCCACTAAGTTTATGAACATTGTATTTCATGGAATCGACGAATTGACGTTGGAAACGTCTAAACATCTCTTTTGTGTACACTTGTGCAGCGTGAACTTCTAAAGATGAATCGAGTACCATAATCCTTTTATGATGTTTTGTTATGTAGTCGGCCTTCCTCTCCCTGATAAACTGTCTTTCTACAGCCTTTTGACTCTGCAGTACAAAACATAGCATACCTGTTGATGCATTAACATACTCATCAAAAAAGGCATTCATGCTCTCGCTTCTTCCAGTGGTAGTCATTCCCACGGCAAAATATCTCTTTGTATATGCTTTGGAATCCATTTCATGTCAGACATCATACAAACTTCCAAGCCATTCATTAGTATACAATTCATAGGAACTTATCAGAATATGCCAACGCTCTTCAAATTCCTCGATGGACAATGAGTTATACACACAGTTGTTAAAATCATTTTTGAACGATGGGTGCTCAGAATAAACATGATGCAATTTTTCAGGAAATTTATTGCTAATATGCCAAGAACACAATAAATGATAACTAGTTGGAAGTACCGTAGCAATAGCATTACTCATGGCTCTGCTTCGATTGATCGATGATGATGGTTGTAGGTGCCTTGTAGTCCATGGCTTCAAGCCATGTCTCAGAAACCCAAACGAAAATGTCCTCTGTCTGCCTCGTAATAAAGGCAAATCCAAACAATATAGATCGATAATGGTGGTTGACCCCGGCAAATGGAACAAACGGCATACCATACTTATTTGTCCCAGATGTACTATCAAATGTCACAACGATCTCCGAACCGTTGATACATAAACCTTGATCGGCGGCCAACCCACAAAATACAAGCTACGCGGTTGTTTTCACCCAGTTTCACTCGGAAAAAAAATTTGTCGGCACTTCCGGGATGCAAGTTTGTTCAAATAATTCGATGCTGACTTGTGCATCATTTTCATCTGCAGAATCACACCTTAAATCTCGCACCACATTCTCAACATTAGCAGTAGAGAAAGGAACATTTTGCAACCCACCTCCCATTGTGCTCAAAACATTTATCATCTTACTAGGACCAATACCGAACTTATTTAAAGTGTCAATTAAATTTCTTGCAACAGGAGTAATATTTCTGTGAGTCTCAATCAAATCTACTTTGGTGGGGGTCACTAAGTGATGATTGTGCTCTAATTCAACAGTAGATATACGCCAATTGCCTTCTTTCTTATTGTGGACAACATATATTCTAGCTTTGCACATTGTTCGTCCTATAGAGTCTCTCTGTCTAGTTATTTGATTACTACTATCTTCATCATCAGGTAAAAACTCTTGCCAACAATTGGTGTACCGGCTTTCTTACATACATACTGCCTAGATCTGATATCATTCGTATTAGCATGTTTATGACTAGTTGTAATTCTAATCTCAAATCCATTTTTGCGAGCATATGATCTATAAAAATATTCAACCTCTTCTAACGTACAAAATAATTGACCAACGTACGGAACAATATCAGATTTATTTCTTTCAACTTCACTAACAAATTCAGATGTATTATATGACATTTTGAAGAACTTACTTGTGAATAATAGTGATGAATTTTGCTAGATCAGAACTTCAACTTGATTTTCTGAAGTGAAAGTGGGCAACCAGATGAAACAAATTATGAGTAGAGGAGAAAAGAGAAAATAATATCAGAGAACAAATTCTATTGAAGGATAAGAAGATGGGTGCTCAGAATAAACATGAGAAAATAGCAGCTTCCTAGACAATATTTAAAGGTAAAAAGACCAGCCAGTGTTGTACTTTTCCCATATAATCAATGTCAGCTTTTTTCTATTCCCATAGTGTTGTATTATTATGTTTGACTACTTATTCACCAGACAGTGTTTATAATAATAATAATAATAATAATAATACTAATAATAATGATAATAAAATAATTATATGTACATAAGCCGCTAGAATATGGAACGGCTTTATACTCAATTCGTAATAATAATAGAATAATAATAATAATCGAATACTTATAATAAAATATTGAGAAATTTAATTTGGGGGGAGATTGAATGTTTTAAGATATATCCAAATCCAAGGTAAGATATGACAGCTAGGCCTGTGGTGCTCGGGTGGTCATATGACGAGAGTTTGGAGTTTGAGGTTGGGAGTTCGAGTCTAGCTAGCAGCGAATTTATTTCCAGCCGTTATAGGCTCTACCGGCCGAACGAATTTATTAATAATATATATATATATTTTATTTCCAGCCATTATAGGCTCTATCGGCCGAACGAATTTATTAATAATATATATATTTTTTATTTCCAAATTGTTATAAGCTCTACCTACCGTTAACTAATTTATTAATATATATATATATTTTTAATTCCAATAAGTGAAGCCTCGCATCTACTTAAGAACAAAATGACACACACACATCGCCTCGGAAATGCAATCTGAATATTTTTTTGACAACTTTTTCTGCCACATCGCCTCAAGGAAAGAACACCGCAAGCTTGGTAAACTAAAAAAGTCGAGACATTTGTTTGAATTTGGTCCTAAATTAATTCATGTAACAGGACATTTGCATGAGCTTATTTAAACGTCTATTGAGAACATATGTTGTTCAAACTAAAGTTCACTTGCCAAGCTAGATAAAATAAAAATAACAGAGACTAGATAGAGGGAGTATTTCGGAAGAGAGGAACAAAAAACTTCAACAAGTAAGTTTTTATTTATTATTATTTGTTCGCTTTTAATAGTTTCTGTTGTTGTTATTATTTTCAGATAATAGTAAAATAATATTATTACATTATATAAATGAAAAAAACTTATTACAAAGTTGAACTCAATCAAGCCATTTTTTTATCAACGCATGTTATTATTGAATTAAAAGGGATATAATACCATGCATGTATTTTTTTTTTGTTGTCATTAATGCATGTTATCACCGTGATATTTATGCATGCATGTTATTACTGTTGTTGTTATTATTTTCGTATAATAACAACAAAATAATGCAAGATTTATAATGATCACTTTATATTTTATTAAAGAATGATATTTATTTTTAATATATTAATTAGACTAATTGGACATATTTTTACAAAAATAAGAAAAAATATTAAAGGGGATAATAATAAATATAGATATTAACTTATTTCTATTTTAACAAATCCAATTAATAGATTTTGGGGGATGGTGAAGTTTTACTATAAAGATATATCCTTGGTAGAAATTAGCAGCTAGGCCCGTGGTGCTCGGGTGGTCATATGATGAGGGATTGATGTTTGAGGTCGCGATTTTGAATCTGTTTAGTTTGCTGAGTCATCATTATACAATGGAGAAAAGAAGATACAAAAAATTAAAAAAGCTAAGCCGGTTTAAGCTGTACCGGCCGGGAAAAAAAAAAAAACTTTTGCAGTGTTTCATTTATTATTATGTTTCATTTATTGTTTTTATTTTATTCCAGTGTACTCAATTGTTCACTTATTGTTTTAATTTATTTTTCTTCTTATTGTTTTTGTTTTTAATAGTTTTTGTTTTTAATAGTTTTTAATGCATGTTAATATTATTACATTATATACATGCATGTTATTATTATATGCATGTTGTTCAGTTTTTAATGCATGTTAGTGTGTATTGTTATTACTTTCATTTTGCAGCATGTTACTTTCAACTTCATTTTGTCATGCATCTTAATACTAATATGGAATTGATGTATTTTTTTAGGTAAAAGATGGATAGTTTGGAATATGGGCCAATTGATCCAAGTGTTCTGCATGATCAACAAGATCATGTATCAGATGACATATATCATGGGAGAGATAGGGGAAAACTAAGCTCCAGTCAATATACTGATCAGAAATATAATCAGTGGGCTTTGACAAAAGAACAAAAAATCCTTTTAGATAAATGTGGATTTGGAGTATTTAGTTATCAAGGTGTTGTACACCAAACTGATCTTGGTCTGATATCTGCCTTAGTCGAGAGATGGCGCCCGGAGACCAATACTTTTCATTTAAACTGTGGAGAAATAACAATCACGTTAGAGGATGTTCACTTTATTTTTGGGTTACCGGTGGTGGGAAAGCCCTTAACGGGTCCCCATTGTCACACCAATTTGAATTATTTTAGGATTGTTTTGGAGATAAATTAGTCGGTGAATATTTTCGTTCAAAAAATGCAAAGGCAATTTCATTAGTGTGGTTGCATCTAATATTTTAATAATTGTCCCGAGAATGCAAGTAAAGATGTTGTAGGCTTACACACACAAAGGCATACATATTGTGGGTGTGGGGCAATATTATTCCCTAATAGGAGAATAGAAATAGTGTGCACCCACGATATATGTCTTTTATTGCCAACGTCAAGATTGTGTAACTTACTTGGGTAGCATAGTGTTAGCATATTTGTACAGATCTTTATATACCGCTACTAGGAAAGGAGTTAAATACATTAATGGTTGTGTTACATTGTTACACATTTGGGCTTATGATGTAAGTATTGGAAAGCCAAACCCTTGGCCACAATCATCCTTATGGTTACTTAGGGCTTTAGCATGGTCCTATTTTGGAGCCCATAGCCACTCTGGTAGACGTGAGAATCCCCATCACCATTTGTCATTTTACCGAGGGGAGTTAGATATTAAGTCTATGTGGGATGTGGTTTTGGCGGCCTTACATAATGTGGGATGATGATATCGATGGAATTAATTTTGAAGGCGATTGTTGGGATCTGTGGGGTCCCCTTGATCCACTTTGATATTGTGGAATTTCAGATGCCGGATCGTGTGATGAGCGGGTTCATGCAAGGCATACCATCACCAGCCAAAAGCCACGGTGACCTTAGGAAGGAGAAAAGTTTAAATTTATTGATGTCGAGGATTGTATGGCCTCGAGAGGGAATATATTTTGATGTGGGAGGCATACATGGATCATCTCAAGGACAACAAACCGAAATTTTCGATTATGTCCCAATAGATGATTACATGGGTCGGTATATGAAAATTACACGTTGGAAAATCCACCGAACCTCGATTGTGCAAGCGATCACGACAGTTGTTATGAGCCTCGGGCCATTTACAACCAACAACACCTTATTCAAATGGTATAAAATTATATTCTTCTTTAATAAATCATGTATTGGAGTAAATACTTAATATTACATTTATTCATATTTATTATGAATAATATTTGTTTGTGTTTATCTTACATGACAGGTTGAGAGTGCAAAGTCATTACTTGATAAATTTTCAGTACTTACTCAGCTGCCTCCCGAGTTGGTTCTGCAAAAAAATAATTGGGATTTCCAATACGCCCTATACGACTTCGAAGCAAGAGGTAAACAAATACCTCGACAGGGGGGTCCCACAAATTTTGGACCACAGTCCCAATACACACAACTCAATGAAGGGCTTGGGAAACAAATTGATTATGTTGTACAAGAGAGCTACATACCCACCCCACAAGTAATCGAGGAGAGCTCCATTCCAACCACCCAAGCCTACGAGGAGTGTTACATTCCAACCTTCCAAACCTATGAGGAGTGTTACATTCCAACCAACTCTTCATTTGAGGGACTTTCTGACGCCAAGGGATCTAGTTCACAAAAGGTATATATAGTTATGTTAATAGTGATGGTTTTAATTATTATTACTATATAATAATAATGTACATTTGGGTCTCAATCAGGTACAAGATACGGGAGACCACATCTCTTATGGACCAAAAGGGTCCTTATCCAAAAGACTTAAAGATTGGAAGGAGACATTTATAAATAAACATATGTTTGGAAACGTGGTGGCACCGTAAGGGATTTATATCCTTTATCACATCTCGCGCCAGCTTATATGAATTAGAACACAATGCAAATGTAAATCCTTAGGGCCCGGAGTTGGATATTCGAGCATGTCATCGACGCTTATATGTTGTTGCTACGAGATGTAGAGGAATACTACGGTGTCGCGGGAATATGAAGGTGGTCCCAATTTGGTTTCATGAATTCATTCTTCATGCATCTTAAAGGTATATGTGCCATGCACTAACGTGAATATTGCATGGAGTTTTTTGTGATCCGTATGTTAACCAAGATGTTGGTCCACCTTTACACTAATGCAAATACATATTCATGCCGGTGTAGTACCAATCAACGCCATTTTGTCTTGTTCTATTCGCGAGTTGAAGATTGGATGGTTACCATAATTGACCCACACTACAATGACACTAAGTATATTAAGTTATATGAAATGTACTCGTAATTTTCGTTAAAGTTAAAGATGTTTAGTTTTAAAATATTTTAATTTTATAATGTCCTTTAATATTAAAAAATTATTAACCAACTACTTTGTACATGCAAGTACATTTGATACCATTTTTGTTTGCGAAATGGTAATCCGATGCGTGAGTGGCCCAAATGATAATCCCACTGCAAGTGCACTCTTAAAGATTCAATCAAAACAACACAACAACGCAGATCGTGGCATTTTGTCCGCAAGTATGTCGATCGCTTCGTTAGGGCCAATGGTAATATTTTGAAGAGAAGTGGTCCTGGAAGATGTCACGTCTTTTCGTTATCGCGTCGCATGGGAGCTCTACAAGAAATCCAAGAAGATTACTTCCGCCTCCGAGATATAAAGCTTGGTTGTATTAATTATTCTATGTTTTTTTTATTTTATGAAAATGAACAAGTAATATGTACTATTCCTCTTAATGTTACGCAAAGACTAGTATTGGTATAATTTGTACTTCTAATATTGATAATCACATTATTATTATTATAATAATACTTCACTACTTTTATAAATTCGATAAGTAAATTAATTTCCTGAAATAACTTGAAAAATTATCATCATTACTTATTAGACTAATTGAACTAGTTTTATTAATAATAAAATCATTTCTTAATAATAAAATCATTGCTTAATATATAAAATCATTACTAATAATCATTGCTTAATAAATATAGATATTAACTTATTTCTAAATAGAAAACCCCATATGTATTATATAGACTTATTAATAATAATAAATCGTAATATAATAATAATGCAAGAATATAGATTTTGGGGGATGGTGAAGTTTTAATATAAAGACATATCCTTGGTTGAAATTAATACCAGGCCCGTGGTGCTTTGGGTGATCATATATGACGAGTGTTTGGAGTTTGAGGTCATGAAGTTCGAATCATTTAGCAAATGAATTGCTTGAATAAATTCATTTTTTCAATTTTTTAATACCAATTTGGGACAAGTCAGACTTCTACTTATTATTTTTTTTCAATTTTTAATACCACCAGATCAACAGACTTCTACGGATTATTTTATTATTTAAATGCCACGGTAGTATGAGCTCCTGCACTTAATTTGGGAGAAATAAAAAAATTAAAAAAAAATGTACCGGTAAATGATCAACTGTCTATTCATTTAATTATTTTATTATTTTAATGCCGTAATAGTATGAGCCCTGCATAATGTACGGAGAAATAAAATAAAATGGGAGAAAAAAAAATGTACTAAACCAGATCAAATTTTGTCTACCAGATTACTTTATTATTTTAATTCCAAATTGTATGAGCCTCTGTCATCGGCCGGGAGAAATAAAAAAAAAAAAAAAAATGTGTGTTTTAAGATAAGTTTTCCTACGGATTATTTTAATAATAAATATTCACTTTTTATAACTATACTGACAAGTTAATATTCACTTATTAAAATAGAAGTTTCAGATAGGTAAATAATAAGGCACAACAACCCGCGCTTGGCTTATCAAATACAAAGTCTAATCTCAAACCATCAATTCATTTTATCAACTATTCCAAAAGGGGGTGTTGAAGCAACCCATTATATATATGGAAGGCTCTATATATATATATATATATATATATATATATATATATATATATATTATAAGTTTTGTTTTATTAGATTTTAAATAGAATATATTTTATTTTATTTAAAGTTTTTGTTTTATTAGAATATTTTATTGCACAATAATGAATAGTAAAAATCAGAAAATCAACAATTCGCCGAATTTGTTCGCCCGTGAATTCTTCTGTTGATCCGTGAGAAATTAAATTCAAATAATATTCTTTCCATTCTCCTATAAATAGGATGCTTAATTAGAATTGAAAATCACACCAGAATCAGAGAATTCTTCTTCTATAATATTGAGCGTATTTCTTTAGAGTTTAAAGAAGCTTTGAGCATAGAAAACAGTTCAAGTTTTCTTCAAGAATATCCCCGCTTTACCGGTTGGAATACTCTTCTTTTCAAGGTAAGGGATGTTATTTTTGTTCAATATTCGCTTGAAATAATATTTTCTTCCATACTCTGTAGTATCTAAGTAATATTATTTCGTTTTAGATTTTGAATTCTATACTCGTTTTGTTAAAGTTTTGGCTTCTAAACTCCAAGAAATTAGTAGAATGTCCTTGATATTTGCGCTTCATCCAGTATCTTTTTATGAAAATATTATTCTGAGCATTCTTGATAAGTTTTAACTTTTTCATGCCGGAGTACTATTAACGGGGTTACTATTCCCTAAGTACTATTCACGGAGTACTATTCACTTTAGTACTATTCACCCGGGGTACTATTCCTGATAAAAATTAATTCGTTTTCAGTCCAAATTATTTTTGGTACAATATTATTCTTGAATTTTACTCCACATAGCAGTATCATGTTGACAATTTGGACGTTATTAATTTTTGGATAAATTAAATTATAAATCTTTAAAAATTTATCCTTGAACTTGTTTTATTGAATTCTTATATCATTATCATCATCCTCATGTTTATATTATGTTGAAAGTCATTTGTAGCCTGTAGTGCATAGATGGACTTGGTATGATTATGACCACGAATTATTCGGTATAATCAAGACCGTAATGTTACAAATGATGTGGTAAAAGTCCTCATTGGCCCGTAGTGCATTGATGGACAGTTGTTGGCATAATGATGACCATTGTGAATACACGAATATCCTTGGCTCGTAGTGCATGGATAATTTGTGGTCGTGATACTAAAGAATATCCTTGGCCAGAAGTAGTTTGATTTGATGATGTGGATTATTTATTGTTGAGTCTGCGTGATAAAAGTGATGAAAAACCTTTAAATTATAGAAGATAGTAGATTTATTGCTCTACTTGACTCTTAAGGATTGCTGTTCATTGCAGCAGTTAAACTTGATGTTTGTTATATTTTATCGGTTTAACATTGTTGAAGGCTAATGATAAATTATTCGCTTTTATCTTAGTCATAATATTTCTTCTTTGGGCTAGTTGAGCTCACCCTTTTGCTTTCACTGACTAGTCGAGAGCGAGTGAGCCGGTCCGAGATGTTTGCATTAGTAGTCCTCACTATTCTACGAAATAGTGTGATAATAAATGTATTGAGGACTCCTTTGAGAGTGGATATTGTCTAGATGACAATATTCGTATTAAAACTCTCAGTTTATGTTTTGTCGTATTTTACATTGCAGTTGTATTATTAAGTTGTATTTGAATTTTGTACCATGTTTTTGGCGACTCAAGATGGGTGATGTATACCTATTTTGGGGGCGTCACAGTTGGTATCAAAGCTTAGGGATATGATATGACGCCCCCAAAATAGGTATACATTACCCATCTTGAGTCGCCAAATACATAGTACATAATACAAATACAACTTAATAATACAGTTGTCGTGTAAAATACGACAAAACATAAACTGAGAGTTTTAATAAGAATATTCTCATCTAGACAATATCCACACTCAAAGGAGTCCTCATTACATTTATTGTCACACTATTTAACAGAATAGTGAGGACTACTAATACTATCATCTGAATCGTCACTCCGTTCCCCGACTAGTCCCCGTTATGTTCTCATTTCCTGAAGAGAACAATGAAAGCAAAAGGGTGAGCTCAACTAGCCCAATAAGAAATATTATGACTAAGATAATGCAGAATAAATTATCGTTAGCCTTCAAAAAGTTGTTAAACCGATAAAATATAACAAACATCAAGTTTAATCCAGCAATGAACAAGTAATCCATTAAAAGAGTCAAGTAGAGAATAAAATCTACCATCTTTTATGATTTTAAAAAGTTTTTCATCACTTTTATCGCTGGGACTCAGCTTAATAAATAATCCACATCATCCCTGCACTACGACCAAGGATATTCATTAGTATCACAACAACAAATTATCCATGCATTACGGGCCAAGAATATTCGTATTCATCAATGGTCATGATCATGCCAACAATCGGCCCATCAATGCACTACGGGCCAATGAG
The DNA here is from genome assembly GCA_020205605.1 of Panax ginseng. Classification (NCBI taxonomy): domain Eukaryota; kingdom Viridiplantae; phylum Streptophyta; class Magnoliopsida; order Apiales; family Araliaceae; genus Panax; species Panax ginseng. Next base: position 38,220,091 of record CM035128.1, on the reverse strand, counting down.
GACTTTTACCACATCATTTGTAACATTACTGGCCATGATTATACCGAATAATCCTCGGTCATAATCATACCAAGTCCATCTATGCACTATGTGTCACAAATGACTTTCAACATAATATAAACATGAGAATGATGACAATGATATAAGAATTCAATAAAACAAGTTCAAGAATTAATTTACGCAGAACCAATAACGCCCAAATTGTCAACATGATATCGCTTGCTTTGTGGAGTAAAATTCAAGAATGTTCGTAAGAATATTTTCATGAAAAAATATCGGATGAAGCGCAAAGATATTCCAAATGTCAAAGATATTCCACTAATTTCATGGAGTATTAAAAGCCAAAACTTTAACCAACTTAGTATAATAAAGAATAAAATAACAAAAGAAATCACTGTAATAATGCATAATGGAAGAGGATATTCCCGCATGACGAGGATGTGCAATGTAATAATAAATGGAATAAAAAGTTATTCCAATAGCATAATAATAAATAATGTAAGAATTTCACCAAGTATAGGTAGTCCGCGATACAAATTAATCTAATGAATAATAAAGAACGGAACCAGGCATGCGTAAATGCACAAACAGGATATTCCAACAACAGAAAGTTATTCCAACATAATAATAAATAATGGAACCAGTCATAGAATGGAATAACATAAGAATTTGAAACTTACATGATACCCCTTACATTAGAAGAAAGCTCGGATATTGGAAAAGTGAGTAGAATGGAAATACTTTTTCTTCTTTTTCTATAGAAATAATACCCTTCTCTAGAGTTTTGAAAAGTGAAGAATTGTAAGAAATAATGAAGGAATGAGCTTCTATTTATAGGAGAATGGAGAATGGATTGAATAGTAACTAATTCATGAACGATCCAGATTGATTTACTTTTAAACGGACGGTCCATATTGATTTACTATGCAGTATTAATAAAATATTCTAATAAAACAAAATCTTTTAAATAAAATATAATATATTCTATTTATAGTCTAATAAAACAAATAACTTTATAAAAGTATTATGTTTTATATAAAAAGATTTTACTATGTAAAACACTATGCAGGCACTATGCAAACACTATGCATAATAAAATATAATATATATATTATTTTCTAATAAAACAAATAACTTTATAAAAGTATTTGTTTTTATATAAAAAGATTTTACTATGCAAACACTATGCAAGCACTATGCAAAAAAGTATGCATAATAAAATATAATATATTCTAATTATTGTCTAATAAAACAAATAACTTTATAAAAGTATTTTGTTTTATATAAAAAGATTTTACTATGCAAAACACTATGTATAATAAAATATATTATATTTTAATTATTGTTTAATAAAACAAATAACTTTATAAAAGTATTCTATTTTATATAAAAAGCTTTTCTGCTTTTATTACATTAATAATACTAATAAAACAAAATTTATATATATATATATATATATATATATATATATATAAACTTCCGTGACTTCATAAAAATACACCTCAATATATTTAACAACATTTATCATCATTATTATAATTCACATTATTAATCGACCAGGTCGTTCCCAGGAAAGAGGAGCTTTCTAATAAAGATTTCTCCCTATTGATGCACAATTAGGTGACCAAACCTCTCCTTGGCAGAACTTCTTGACATCGTTAATATTTCAAATAATAATATTAATAACTTTGTCATCTCAATTATTGATTTAATAATATACAAAATATCAATAATAATTGAATCAAATAACGTGAGATACTATGCAGTAATTACTGTAGCAATAATTGAACAAAACTGAGTGACTTCTCACGTAAACATCAATAATCAATACCGTGGGCTACTATGCAACCACGCCAGACATCGTACTTTTAACAGCGGGTGTTTCAACAGTTAACGGTAAAACTTTCGCCGTTATTTTCATAAAATATTTTTGTCGTTTTCTCAATCCGACAATAATTCCGTTGTGGGGTCCACCAATGATTGTGTCGTTGTACGAATTTTCCCTTTTAAAACGAATATTTCCCGACCAATCAAAAATTATATAACAACTTGCGAACTTTGCAAAATTTATAAATATTACCCACAACTATAACATTATATCAAATTCATTCCATAATATTCAAAAAAATATTTCGAGAAATTTAAATCTTTATTCATAAAATCTGGGGTCTCACAATCTCCCCTCCTTATGAAATTTCGCCCTCGAAATTTACGTATGTACTTGGTATGCCGAAGAGATGAGGACACCTTGACTTCATTTCAGATTCTAACTCTTGAGGTATAACCTTTGAGTGTTGAATACGATCCTTCTTATCCAAGATTTTAACACGTATCTCCTCATACGTTAAATCTTCTTCTATATCGTCTAGTTCTAATTTAATAATGTGGTTCGGGTGATCCACATATTTACGTATCATCAATACGTGAAAAATGTTATGAACACGCGACATACTTGGCGGTAAAACGAGTCTATAAGCCACAGTTCCTACTCGATCGAGGATTTCAAATGGGCCAATTAAATTGAGGGTTGAGATTTCCTCTCTTCAGCAACTCTTGATGTTCAAAATAACTCCCTCTTGAACCTTCTTCTTCGTATTCATTAGCTCTGAGTATGCAGCTTGAGCGACTTTAACTTAATCGATTAAAGTCGATTCTACTCGTATATTTGATATCACCACGTGGGTTCTTAGAGTCTTTAACTCTATCTTCATCATTTGTAAGTTATACGAAATGGGTTTTTGTGTCAACAACATCGCACTCGTAAACGCATATAATCTCCTACTCAATGCATCAGCTACCACGTTCGCATTTCCACGATGGTATTGAATGGTACGATCGTAATCTTCAACAGCTTGAGCCAACGTCTTTGGCGCATTATACGTTCGTTTTGGTTGAAGAAATATTTAAGGGTTTTAGAAATGGGGTTTTGTACTGGGGTCAGTACAAAATTCGATTTCACGCTCTGGGGTAGGCCAAGAAGTCTTCAAGAATACGTCAAAAAATTTATTAACAATAGAAATATCATTCAAAAATATGACTCTGATCCAAGACTTGTATAGTATGTCACATTGATACCTATCAACTTGCCATCATCATTCACGATGTCGCCTATAGATAGTCTGGCTTTGGTGCATTCCACCCAAGGAAGTCAACAACGAAAGGATCGGGGTTCTTTACTTATGGCTTGATATAATAGTGATTAAATTTAGTGGTTTGGTTGCTTGAATTGGCATAATAGGTTGGTTATGAATATGAAATCTAACAACCTTACGAAAAGCATGATGAGTAGTTAACCAATCGATTCCTAAAATCGCATCAAAGGCAAATATTTTCAAAGAGATAAGATCGATAGGTAACGTGAAAGTGTTGATTTGAATCAAACAAGATTTATAAACAGTGGAGGTAACGAAGGTTTCTCCTAACGGAGTTTCAACCAATAAGTCGAAGTCTAATTTCTCTAGGGTCAAATTTAAACGTTGATCGCAAGCAAGAGAGATAAAAGAATGGGTAGAATCAATATCTATTAAGGTATAGACTTCGTAAGCGTTTATGATTAACTTACCCGTGATAACTTCATTTGGGTTCCTCGATAAACGCTCTCACTTAAACTACTGGCTTTAACTTATCTGAGACATCCTTTGGCATCATTATCCCAGCTGGACTTGACTTCACTAAATGACAAAATCGAGCTAGGTGACCTTCTCTTTCGTAATTGAAACATGCTTTGGATTGCTGCGTACAGTTTGGACGGATGTGTCCCTCCTGTACGCATTTGAAACATACGACCGGTGGTCGTTCTCCTTCCTTAACAACAGCTGCTGGTGTTGACATCTTTCCATCACCGTTAAATCTTCTCTTCTTGAAATTTCCACTCCTATTATCTTGGCCATGATTACCACCGAAGTGGTTACCATTCTTGGCATGATAATTTAACCCACGATGGTTATCATTGTTCCGATGGCCGTTGCCACCTGTACGATTATTATCGTGTTGTTGCTCGTTACCTTTTGGTTGTGCTAACTCATTATCGCGCTCCAATAACTGAGCCCTATTCACAACATCTGAATATAAACAACGTTTGCGAGAAATGATGTATTGGCGTATATCGGGTTTCAAACCTCGTAGAAACATTTGCGTCATTCGTTCCTCATTATCGACCAAATGGGACGCAAACTGGGATAACTCGGCAAACTTTGCTTCGTACTGCGACATGGTCATATTATTTTGCTCCAGCTTGATGAATTCCACCTCCTTCATGTGACGAATACTTTTAGGAAAGTACTTGTCGTTGAACAATTCTTGAAACTTCTCCCAAGACATCTTGAGTGCGTCAGGCTGGGAACATTTTACAGATTCCCACCAATGATCTACTTCTTTACGCAACATAAAGGTGGCAAAGGGAACCTTTTTCTCCTCGGAGCATCCCAAGACATCAAATATCTTGGTGATCTGCTTTAACCACATCTTCACCTTAAGTTGTTCTGGCTTTCCCAAAAACTCCGGTGGTCCCAGCCCCTTGAACTGCTTAGCGGTGACCAACCGTGGGTTGCCATTATTTCCACCTATATTTTGAACAAGATTCTCTCTTACCTGATGTTGCATGAATTGCATAAAGCCTCTGAACATTCCATCATTTATCATTTGGTCAGTGTTGTTGTTTACATGAGGATTCTCGCCTTCCTGATGCACATTATCTTGATTATTGATCTGTGAAGACTCAATGGTCTTTTGTGCTCCATTGCTATTCTCAACATTCTCGGATGTCATTTTCAAATACTGCCACAAAACAAGGGTTAATTAACATATCACATATTATCCCTATACTTTGACCGACCAATTAAATACCAAATAAACTTAGGTAGGTCATACTAGCAAAGGAATTCCCCGTCTCTCCCCTCCTAGTTCTTGTCTCACATCTCAGCCAGGGATCATATCCCTAAGCTTTGATACCAACTGTGACGCCCCCAAAATAGGTATACATTACCCATCTTGAGTCGCCAAATACATAGTACAAAATACAAATACAACTTAATAATAATGGTGTCATGTAAAATACGACAAAACATAAACTGTGAGTTTTAATAAGAATATTGTCATCTAGACAATATCCACACTCAAAGGAGTCCTCATTACATTTATTGTCACACTATTTAACAGCATAGTGAGGACTACTAATGCTATCATCTGAACTGTCACTCCATTCCCCGACTAGTCCCCGCTACGTTCTCATTTCCTGAATAGAACAATGAAAGCAAAAGGGTGAGCTCAACTAGCCCAATAAGAAATATTATGACTAAGATAATGCAGAATAAATTATCGTTAGCCTTCAACAGTGTTAAACTGATAAAATATAACGGAACAAGCATTCCATTAAAAGAGTCAAGTAGAGAATAAAATCTACTATCTTTTATGATTTAAAAAGGTTTTTCATCACTTTTATCGCTGGGACTCAGCTTAATAAATAATCCACATCATCCCTGCACTACGACCAAGGATATTCATTAGTATCACAACCACAAATTATCCATGCATTACGGGCCAAGGTTATTCGTGTATTCATCAATGGTCATGATCATGCCAACAACTGTCCATCAATGCACTACGAGCCAATGAGTACTTTTACCACATCATTTGTAACATTACAGTCATGATTATACCGAATAATCCCTGGTCATAATCATACCAAGTCCATCTATGCACTACAGGTCACATATGACTTTCAACATAATATAAACATGAGAATGATGACAATGATATAAGAATTCAATAAAACAAGTTCAAGAATTAATTTATCCAAGAACCAATAACGTCCAAATTGTCAACATGATACTGCTTTGTGGAGTAAAATTCAAGAATGCTCAGAAGAATATTTCCATGAAAAGATACTGGATGAAGTGCAAATGTCAAAGATATTCCACTAATTTCATGGAGTATTAAAAGACAAAACTTTAACCAACTGAGTATAATAAAGAATGGAATAACAAAATAAATCACCAGGCATGCAATAGACCACACAGACAGGTTATTCCAACAGAATAATAAATAACAAAATCTGGTGATGCGTAAATGCACAAACATAATATTCCAACAAAATAATAAATAATGGAACTAGGTCATGCGTAAATGCACATACAGGATATTCCAACAGAATAATTAATAATGGAACTAGGTCATGCGTAAACGCCCAGACAGGATGTTCCAACAGAATAATAAAGAATGGAATAACAGAAGAATTTCACCATGTATGTGGTACTTCGCATAGACAGGTTATTCCAACATAATAATAAAGAATGGAATAACAGAAGAATTTCACCAAGTATAGGGTAGTCCGCGTATACAAATTAATCCAACAGAATAATAAAGAATGGAATAATAGAAGAATTTCACCATGTATGCGGTACTTCGCATAGACAGGTTATTCCAACATAATAGTAAAGAATGGAATAACATAAGAATTTCACCAAGTATAGGGTAGTCCGCGTATACAGGTTATTCCAACAAAATAATAAAGAATGGAATAACAAAAGAATTTTACCATGTATGCGGTACTTCGCATAGACAGGTTATTCCAATATAATAATAAAGAATGGAATAACAGAAGAATTTCACCAAGTATAGGGTAGTTTGCGTATACAGGTTATTCCAACAGAATAATAAAGAATGGAATAACATAAGTTCTCTTCGTGAATACAAAAGAAATAATACCCCTTACCTTAGAAGAAACTAAATATTGGAAAAGTGAGTAGCAGAATACTTTTCTTCTTTCTCTCTATAGTTTCTCTATCTAGAGTTTCAGTGAATTCGTAAGAAATAATGAAGGAATGAGCTTCTATTTATAGGAGAATGGATGAATAGTAACTAATTCATGAACAGTGTGATTAATTTACTTTTAAGCGGATGATGATCTATATTGATTTACTATGCAAAGATTAATAAAATATTCTAATAAAACAAAATCTTTTAAATAAAATATAATATATTCTATTTATAGTCTAATAAAACAAATAACTTTATAAAAGTATTACATTTTATATAAAAAGATTTTACTATGCAAAAATACTATGCATGCATTATGCAAACACTATGCATAATAAAATATAATATATTCTAATTATTGTCTAATAAAATAAATAACTTTATAAAAGTATTTTGTTTTATATAAAAAATTTTACTATACAAACACTATGCAGTACTATGCAAACACTATGCATAATAAAATATAATATATTCTAATTATTATCTAATAAAACAAATAACTTTATAAAAATATTTTGTTTTATATAAAAAAATTTACTATGCAATACACTATACATAATAAAATATATTATATTCTAATTATTGTCTAATAAAACAAATAACTTTATAAAAGCATTCTATTTTATATAAAAAGCTTTCCTATTTTATTACATTAATAATACTAATAAAACAAAATTATATATATATATATATATATATATATATATATATATATATATATATATATATAAACTTAGTGACTTCATAAAAAGACATCTCAATATATTTAACAACATTTATCATCATTATTATAATTCACAATATTAATCAACCAGGTCGTTCCCAGGAAAGAGGGGGCTTTTCAATAAAGATTTCTCCCTATTGACGTGCAATTAGGTAACCAAATCTCTCTTTAGCAGAACTTCTTGACATCGTTAATATTGTAAATAATAATATTAATAACTCTGTCATCTCAATTATTGATTTAATAATATACAAAATATCGACAATAATTGAATCAAATAACGTGAGATACTATGCAGCAACTACTGTAACAATAATTGAACAAAACTAAGTAACTTCTCACGTAAGTATCAATAATCAATACCGTGTGCTACTATGCAACCACGCGTATTACTGTACTTTTAACACCGGGTGTTTCAACAGTTAACGATAAAACTTCCGCCGTTATTTTCATAAAATATTTTTGTCGTTTTCTCAATCCGACAATAATTCTATTGCGGGGTCCACCAATGATTGTGCCATTGTACGAATATTCATTGTTAAAACGAATATTCCCCGACCAATCGAATATTATATGACAACTTGCGAACTTTGCAAAATTTATAAATATTACCCACAACTATAACATTATATCAAATTCATTCCATAATATTCAAAAAAATATTTTGAGCTATTTAAATCTTTATTCATAAAATCTGGGGTCTCACATATGATCTCTGACTGAGATGTGAAACAAGAACTAGGAGGGGAGAGATGGGGAATTTTCTTCGCTAGCATGACTTACCTAAGTTTAATTGGTATTTAATTGATAGGTCAGAGTATAGGGATAATATGTGGTATGTCAATTAAACCTTGTTTTGTGGCAGTATTTAAAAATGACAACCGAGAATGTTGATAATAGCAATGGAGCACAGGAGACCGTTGAGTCACCACAGATGAATACCCAAGATAATGTGCAACAGGAAGACAATAATTTGCAGGTAAACAACAACGATCAAATGATGAATGATGGGATATTAAGAGGCTTTATGCAATTCATGCAACATCAGGTGAGAGTGGCTCCTGTCCAAAATGCAGGTAGAAACACTGGCAACTCTCGGACGGTCACCGCTAAATAGTTCAAGGAGCTGGGACCATCGGAGTTTTTTGGAGAGCCAAAACCACTTAAGGTGAAGACGTGGATAAAGCAGATCAGCAAGATATTTGATGTCTTGAGATGCTCGGAGGAGCAAAAGGTTCCTTTTGCCATCTTCATGTTGCGAGCAGAGGCCCATTCATCGATGGGAATCAGTAAAAGCGTACTCAAACTCGCCAGATCAAGATGTCTTGGAAAAAGTTCCAAGAACTGTTCAACGACAAGTACTTTCCTGAAAGTATTCGTCACATGAAAGAGGTAGAGTTCATTAAACTGGAGCAAAATAACATGACCGTGTCGCAGTACGAAGCCAAGTTTGTCGAGTTGTCCTAGTTTGCGTCCCACTTAGTTGATAATTAGGAGAGAATGACGCGGATGTTTCTAAGAGGTTTGAAACCCAAGATACGTCAATACCTTATCTCTCACAAACTGTGTTTGTATTCAGATGTTGTTAATAGGGCTCAATTATTGGAGCACGATAATGAGTCAACTCAACTAAGAGAGAGCAGTTGACAAAATGATAATACTAGTGGTAGCAATCATCGAAGCGGTGACAACAAACGTGGAGGGTATCAACATGCCAGAAATGGTAACCCCTTTGGTGGTAATCATGGCCAAGATAATAAGAATGGACATTTCAAGAAGAGGAGATTCAACAATAATAGAAAGACGTCAGCACCAGCACCTGTTGTTAAGGAAGGAGAATGACCACCTATCATATGCTTCAAATGTGGAGGGGAGGGACATATCAGTCCAAACTGCGCGATGCAGTCCAAAGCGTGTTACAATTGTGGAAGAGAAGGTCACTGTAATGACCCGGAAATTTAGATCGTTCATAATTGAAGTTTAAAGAATTAGTTATTAATAAAATGAATTTTTATTAATAATATTATATGCTATGAGTTTATTAATCGTTATAGAACCTAGGATGATTATAAGTCGGGAGGATTCTGGCTACGAGCTAGACTGAACGAGTAATAATTTTCAAGACAAAAATGAAAATTTTCTGGGAACAAAAATATGTTTGGGGAAAAAGACGAAATATGCACTATTCACTCGACGAAACCTAAGGGTTAGAGTTTGAATAACCTAAGCCTTTTCGAGAGTTCGGTATGTCGAAATGACATTCCATCGAAAGATTTGACGATAATATGTCGTGAAAAGTTAAGTAAGCCGATAAAAGTTTTTCTTGAAAAACGTGTAGAAATCAGATGAAATAAAAAAGATGAAAAGTACTGTTATGTACTTTTCATTCGTTTAGCTATGTTAGGGGAAAATATGAAGGAAAACGCTTGACACCAAAAAGTGTTTTTCAATTTTTCGGAGATCCGAAGAATATGTAAAAGTTAATCGATAAAGGAAAGACAAAATATCCAAAAATATTTGGATTCCGAAAATCGCAGTTTTTAAAACTGTCGGACGAAACCCGAAAGACAGAACCACAAAACTTACAGGCTTAGTTTCGTGAATAGTAAGAAGGTTAACTTAAGTGCTAAGAAAAATTAAGGGCTAAGTAAACTTAATGAGTAAGTAAACTTAGTGTTTAAGTCATGAATAGTAAGGAGGTTTGGGGGGTGAAATGACTAAAATACCCCTAGCCTTGGTTTTCTATAAATAGGAAGCTTAAATAATTTGTTTTAGGATTTTGAAAATCATATATCTTGAGAGAGAGAGAGAGGTGGGGGGGTTCGGATGAAGAGGGAGAATGGAGAGCCTGAGCTTGAATGATCGGATCAAAAGTGTTCGTGAAATAGAAAAGCTTGCGAATCGTCGGTTTTGTCTAGTGGAAGAAAAATAAGGAAGGAAGGTATTAAAATCTAACTTTTAGGTTAGATTTTATTTAAGTTTTATATGTTGGAAACAACGCTTAATAAGAATAAGAAGTAAATGATGTTAGGAATGATTTCATATGGTTGAAATCGTAAAAAAATGAAGAAGTAAGAATTAAAAGTTTAGTTTATAAATTTCTTAAGGAAGTATAATATTCGTAATGAATTAGAACGATCTGAGTGGATTATATGAATAAGTAGGTGAAATAAGTAAGGAATGATGTTCTATAACATCAAATTCCAATAAAAAGTGAAATCGTAATCCAAAATATCGATTAAAATGAAGAACGAACGAAGAACATGCGAAGATAAAGAACATAAGGTTCATCAAATGTAACACTTAATCTGGTAAATTAAACCTTTAGTACAGGTTGAACGAAATGCTCGAAAGAGATTAAAAGATTAAGAAGAGAATAAATGTAAACATAAACATAAATAAGCTTGAATTCTGGATCGAAAGTGTTCGTGAAATAGAAAAGCGATCTTAGCATACCTACGAACAGGAAGATGGCGTAAGAAAATGAAGAAGTAAGAATTAAAAGTTTAGTTTATAAATTTCGACATTAAGAAAGAGTAATGAACATGGGGTTCGGGTAATGGATAATGAAAGTATTAAGTAAGATAAAAATGGTAACAAGAATGTAGGGTTTCCATAACGAATGGTAATAAGATTAATGAAAGCCGATCGTGATTAAGAAAGGATAGAAAAATGATAGAATGAATTGTAAGTATGGAACATTTTAACCAATGTGAAAGTTGAGTGTATGCAAATATTAAGTTGATAGAACCTACACCCAAAGCCGTAGTGTGTATGGTTTGGCCGGATAGAACTACGTAAGATATTGAAGATCAATGATTAAACCATGAATGGTAAAAAGACCGAATTAAAGACAATGACGTTTAATGTAACAAAGCTGAGTAATGATTAACTTGAATGATCGCTCTGAGTATACAAAAGATTATATGACTTAGACGATAAAGAGTGAATACTGAGGTGTCGCATTTAGTTGCCAGGAAGCCATAAGGAATGAGAAATTGACTTGGCGAATGTTATAGTGTTAATGGTTCGGATAAGTTTAAGTTGTAGTACAATCGTAACCTTTGATGGTTGACATTTGGGAGTTGGGCTAAACAATTCCTTCAGAGAGCGAAGGTATATACAAAACTGGTAACTGATCTAACTCACTATTATGGGCAGTGTTGATGAGACGGGAACTTTTTGTTGGTTGTTTGTAGGAAACCACTCAGAGTACCATATGGACTACTAGCAGAGAAGCGATGTGTGCTGAGTCCTAGAGAAGTTATAAAAAGAAGATAAGAATGTAAAACATCAAAGATGATGAACGTATAAGTAAGACATCTTCGTATGTTATGAAGCCATAGAACAGTAATGAAAGTGGTCGCGTAAACTTAGGTTGCAAGAACGCGAACCCTAAGAAGTAAAGTTAAGTAAATAAATGCATATGTCAAATATATATGACTAATTGGTGTATGTGGTGTTTTCTTATGTGTTATATATGAATTGAAATGAGCAGTTCGGCATAAGCTATAGCTGGGTGTAAGGCAAGTTTCCTAACTTCATTCATATTCTAAATGAATGCTAGTTTCTTAAACTTCTCAGATGTTGAACTTGAAAAGTTCTGTCTATGTACGAATGTGAAATATTTGTACAAGGTGGTAGAACGTATGAGGTGTTGAGCCACAATCTGAACACTTCGGTGTTTTTATGATATGAACTTTTTTGTGATTGAGCTGTTCAATACAAGTATGTTCTGTTTATACATGAACCGTTATTGTTATGTCTGTGCTAATGATTCTAGCCAGACAGGATGTGCATGAAAAAGGTAAAAGAATGAAAGTATTTTAAAATGAAAGTGAATATTGTTTTGAAATAATAGGAATCGAGATTATTCCTATTATTTAAGCTGCTTCATAACCTTTGTTCGGTTATTGAAGTTCTGAAGAAATGTTTGAATTCTTGAAGTTGTTTGTTGAACTGCTATAACTTACTGGGCAATTGAATGCTCACACTTGCTTTAAATAAAAAACATTTTCAGCGAACGATGTTAGAAGAACTTAAGGATCCCGTAAAGATCAAGTTGATCGATGTCCAGATGAATTTCCATTCAGTATGTGAATGAGCATGAAGATCGAGTGAAGACTTGTAATATAAAATAAGTTAAATGAAATTTAGATTAGTTTGAAGAACTGTTATGTATCCTTAGTGGCGGATAAAAGTCACTCTTGTAAGATGAAATGAATAATGTATTTATAATTATTTGTAATGAAAAAGGTTATAAGGTTTCTAGAACCATGGATTTAAGAGTGTATGTTGTTATATTTCAGTATATAATGATGTATGTTTGGAAGAAGATGGGATTGTGACGTACGGAATCCGGATGTGAAAATAGACCAGATTTCGTGGAAGCCAAGTTCGGGAAGCCAAGTCCAGCTGGGATGGAGGCACCAAAGGCCGTTCCAGAAAAGTCAAAACCAGTAGTTCAAGGCAGAGCATTTGTTGTAACCTCCCAGAAAGCAAGGAACCCGAACGAGGTCATCACGGGTAAGCTTATCATAAACTCTAGCAAAGTCTATACCTTATTTGATACCGGTTCTACCCATTCTTTTATTTCTCCTACTTGCGCTCAACGTTTAAATTTGACTTTGGAGAAATTAGACTTTGACTTATCTGTTGAAACTCCGTTGGGAGAAACCTTCATTACATCCACTATTTTTAAATCTTGTTTGGTCTAAATTGGTACCCTCACATTAATTGTCGATCTTATTTCATTAAAAATACTTGCATTTAACGTAATTCTAGGGATTGATTGGTTAACTACTCATCATGAAAAAATTGATTATTTTTGTAAGGTTGTTAGCTTTCATATTCCTAACCAACCTATTATGCGAATTCAAACAACCAAACCATTAAAATCAATCATTGTCATCTCAAGCCATAAAGCTATTTGTTTATTAAAAAATGGATGTCAAGCTTTCTTAGCTCATGTCACGGATTTAAATAAAAATACGTCAATTTTGAATGATATTTCTATTGTTAATAAATTTCCTGACGTATTCCCTGAAGAACTTCATGGCCTACCCCTAGAGCGTGAAATTAAATTTTGTATCCTTGAACCCAATACAAAACCCATTTCCAAAGCCCCATATTAAATGGCTCCAATTGAACTTCAGGAGTTAAAGACCCAACTGCAGGAATTGTTAGACATTGGTTTAATTCATCCTAGTACGTCTCCTTGGGGTGCTCCTATTCTATTCGTGAAAAAGAAAGATGGGAGTATGTGACTTTATATTGATTATCGGGAGTTGAACCCATGTCACCGCTCAAAAATAGATATCCATTGCCTCGCTTTGATGACTGTTTGACCGATTGCAAGGCGCCAAATTCTTTTCAAAGATCGATCTTCGTTAGGATATCATCAATTAAAGATTAGAACCGATGACATTAAAAAGACGGCCGAGAACTCGAAGACGGACATTATGAATTCCTAGTCATGTCTTTTGGATTGACTAATGCTCCTGCTCGCCTTCATGGATATGATGAACCGAGTATTCAAGGAATATTTGGATCATTTTGTGGTTGTCTTTATTAGTGACATTCTCATATATTCCAAAATCCATGAAGATCATGAGCAACACTTGAGGTTGATACTCCAAAAGCTTTGTGAAAACAAGATTTATGCCAAGTTGAAGAAATACGAGTTCTGGGTTGAGGAAGTAGCATTCCTTGGGCACGTAATATTAAGTCATGGAATATCTGTTAACCCAGCAAAGATTGAAGCTATTCAAAGTTGGGAGCAACCTAAATCAGTGACCAAAGTACGTAGCTTTCTCGGCTTAGCTGGTTATTATCGGAGATTCGTAGAAGGGTTTTCTTGAATCGCTACTCCATTAACTCAGCTGACTCGAAAAGATATAAAATTTGGTTGGAGCGAGGAATGTGAAAAGAGTTTTCAAGAACTCAAGAGGAGACTCATTTCAAAGACTGTTCGACAATACCATCCGCTCAAAGGATTTGTCATCTCTGATGATGCTTCGGGCAAAGGGTTAGGATGTGTTCTCATGCAACATGGGAAAGTCATAGCCTATGCCTCTCGACAACTCAAAGAATATGAGAGGAATTACCCTACTCATGATCTAGAGTTGGCATCAGTTGGCATCGGTTGTCTTTGCACTTAACATTTGGAGGCATTACCTGTATGGAGAGAAGGTGGAGATCTATACGGATCATAAAAGCCTCAAATATTTCTTCACTCAAAAGGAACTCAACATGTAGTAACGACGATGGCTTGAGCTGTTGAAAGATTATGATCATACCATCCAATATCATCCTAGAAAAGCGAATATAGTAGCTAACACATTGAGTAGAAGATCATATGTGGGTACAAGTGCAATATTGTCAACGCAAAGGCCCATTTTGTATGACTTACAAAGGATGGAGATAGAGTTAAAGACTCCAGGGACCCATGTGATGGTGGCGAATATACGAGTAGAATCGACTTTAATCGATAAAGTTAAAGTTGCTCAAGGTATAGACCTGGAGCTAATGCTTATGAGGAAGAAAGTGCTAGAAGGTGCTATGCCGGAAGCAAGAATCGATGAAGAAGGAATACTACGAGTCAACTTTAGACTTTGTGTTCCTAATGACCCTGATTTAAAGTATAAAATCATGATGGAGGTGAACAACACACCATTTGTAATCCATCTTGGAAGTACCAAAATGTATCGTGATCTTCGACATACATTTTGGTGGAGCAATATGAAGAGAGAGATAGAGGAGTTTATCTCAAGGTGATTAACTTGTCAACGAGTCAAGGCGGAGCATCAAGTACCAAAAGGTCCATTGCAACCACTTGAAATTCCAGAATGGAAGTAGGAGCACATTACCATGGATTTCCTTAATGGTCTTCCCAAGGTTTCTCAAGACATAGATGCAATTTGGGTCATTGTTGATAGATTGACCAAGTCGGCTCATTTCTTACCTATACGAGAAACTTTTACACTTGAACGTCTGGCTCGTATGTACATAAACAAGATTGTAAGATTGCATGGTATGCCAGTATCCATAATTTCTGATCGAGACCCAAGATTCACTTCAAGATTTTTGGTTAGTTTGCAAAAAGCTACGGGCACAAATTTACGATTTAGTTTGGCATATCATCCTCAAACTGACGGGCAGTCAGGAAGGACTATTCAAACTCTTGAAGATTTATTAAGACTTTGTGTCCTTGACTTCAAGGGAAGTTGAGACAAGTTCTTACCATTGGTGGAGTTTTCCTACAACAATAGTTATCAATCAAGTATTTTGCATGGCTCCATTCAAGGCGTTGTATGGAAGAAAGTGTCGTTCTCTAGTATGCTGAGATGAGGTGGGTGAAGCAACGTTGTTGGGACCGGAGTTGGTACGTATGACTACGGAAAAGATTTAAACAATCCGACAATGTATAAAAACCTCACAAGATCGACAAAAGAGTTATGTTGATCTTCATTGAAAGGACGTGGAATTCGATATTGGAGATCATGTGTTGTTCCGTGTTGCTCCATGGAAAGGAGTTACAAGATTTAGAAAGAGAGGAAAGCTCAATCCTCGATTCATTGCCCCATTTTTAATCCTCGATCGAGTAGGAACTGTGGCTTATAGACTCGCTTTACCGCCAAATATATCTCATGTTCATAACGTTTTTCACATATCCATGTTAAGTAAATATGTGGAAGACCCGAACCACATTATTGAGTTAGAACCGGACGAAATAGCGAAAGATTTAACGTATGAAGAGGTTCCTATTAAAATCTTGGATAAAGAGCATATTTTACGCTCCAAAGTTATACCTCAAGTCTATGTTTTATGGAGAAACCACGATGTTGAGGAAATGACCTGGGAGTTAGAATTTGAAAAGAAATCGAGGTATCCTCACCTCTTTGTCATACCAGGTATGTACCCTAATTTCGAGGGAGAAATTTCATAAGAAGGGGAGGTTGTAAGACCCCAATTTTTATGAATAAAGATGAATTTTCTATAAATATCATTTTTGAATATTATGGAGTGAATTTATTATAATGTTATAGTTGTGGGTAATATTTATACATTTTGAAAAGTACGCAAGTTGTTATATTATATTCAATTGGTCAGGGAATATTCGTTTTAACAGGGAATATTCGTACGACGACACAATCATTGTTGGACCCCACAACAAAATTATTGTCGGATTGAGAAAATGACAAAAATATTTTTTTATACAAATAACGGCAAAAGTTTTACTGTTAACTGTTGAAACACCCAGTGTTAAAAGTACAGTAATACGCGTGGTTGCATAGTAGCACACGATATTGATTATTGATGCTTATGTGAGAAGTCACTCAGTTTTGTTCAATTATTGCTACAATAATTGCTGCATAGTATCTCACGTTATTTGATTCGATTATTGTCGATATTTTATATATTAGCAAATCAATAATTGAGACGACAAAGTTATTAATATTATTATTTGCAATATTGACGATGTCTAGAAGTTCTATCAAGGAGTGGTTTGGTCACCTAATTACGCGCCAATAGGGAGAAATCCTTATTGGAAAGCCCCCTCTTTCCTGGGAATGACCTAGTTGTTAAATACTGCGAATAATAATAATAATGATAAATATTGTTAAAAATATTGAGGAAATTTTTATGAAGTATTTGATGTATTTATGAACCCCCATTTACCCATTTTTCAAAATGATCGGTAAAAATTTATTCTATATAATAAAGGTGGGTCCCACATGTGTGGGCCACATGTGGGGCCCCGTGTGTGGAAGAAATGGATGAAATGAAAATGGGGTGGGGAAAGTTTACGATTAGGGAGGGTATTATATATATTATATATATATATATATATATATATATAAAAGTGTTTATAAACATATATATATATATATTTTAAGTTTTGTTTTATTAGATTTTAAATAGAATATATTATATTTTTGTAAAGTTTTTATTTTATTAGAATATTTTATTGCACAGTAATGAATAGTAAAAATTAGAAAATCAACGAAATCACCGAATTCGTTCGCCCGTGAATTCTTATGTTGATCCATGAGAAATTAAATTCAAATATTATCCTTTCCATTCTCCTATAAATAGGATGCTTAATTAGAATTGAAAATCACACCAGAATTAGAGAATTCTTCTTCTATAATATTGAGCGTATTTCTTTAGAGTTTAAGGAAGCTTTGAGCATAGAAAACAGTTCAAGTTTTCTTCAAGAATATCCCCGCTATACCAGTTGGAATACTCTTCTTTTCAAGGTAAGAGGATGTTATTTTTGTTCAATATTCGCTTGAAATAATATTTTATTTCATACTCTTTAGTATGTAAGTAATATTATTTCGTTTGAGATTTCAAATTTTATACTCGTTTTGTAAAAGTTTTGGCTTCTAAACTCCATGAAATTAGTAGAATATCCTTGATATTTGAGCTTCATCCAGTATCTTTTCATGGAAATATTATTCTGAGCATTCTTAATAAGTTTTAACTTTTTTATGCCGAAGTACTATTCACGGGGTTACTATTCCTGAAGTACTATTTATGGGGTACTATTCACTTGAGTACTATTCACCCGGGGTACTATTCATGATAAAAATTAATTCGTTTTCGGTCCAAATTATTTTGGTACAATATTATTCTTGAATTTTACTCCACAAAGCAGTATCATGTTGACAATTTAGACGTTATTGATTTCTGGATAAATTAAATTATAAATCTTTAAAAATTTATCCTTGAACTAGTTTTATTGGAGTCTTATATCATTGTCATCATCCTCATGTTTATATTATGTTGAAAGTCATCTGTGGCCTGTAGTGCATAGATGGACTTGGTAGGATTATGACTAGGGATTATTCGGTATAATCATGACCGTAATATTACAAATGATGTGGTAAAAGTCCTTATTGGCCCGTAGTGCATTGATGGATAGTTGTTGGCATGATGATGACCATTGATGAATACACAAATATCATTGGCTCGTAGTGCATGGATAATTTGTGGTCGTGATACTAAAGAATATCCTTGGCCGTAGTGCAGGGGTGATTCGATGATGTGGATTATTTATTAAGCTGAGTCTCAACGATAAAAGTGAAGAAAAACCTTTTAAATCATAGAAGATAGTAGATTTATTGCTCTACTTGACTCTTCTAATGGATTGCTTATTCTTCCGCAGTTAAACTTGATGTTTGTTATATTTTATCAGTTTAACACTGTTAAAGGCTAACGATAAATTATTCTGCTTTTTCTTAGTCATAATATTTCTTACTGGGCTAGTTGAGCTTACCCTTTTGCTTTCATTGTTCTCTTCAGGAAATGAAAACGTAGCCGGGACTAGTCGGGAAACGGAGTGACGGTCCAGATGTTTTCATTAGTAGTCCTCACTATTCTATGAAATAGTGTGATAATAAATATATTGAGGACTCCTTTGAGAGTGGATAATGTTTAGATGACAATATTCGTATTAAAACTCTCAGTTTATGTTTTGTCGTATTTTACATGACAGTTGTATTATTAAGTTGTATTTAAATTTTGTACCATGTTTTTGGCGACTCAAGATGGGTGATGTATACCTACTTTGGGGGCATCACAAATACCTTGTTGTATATCCCCAACTTCAGTCCATTCTCAAATCTTCTTGCCTTTCTTGCCTCTACGTCCACTTGATGAGGTGCAAATCTTGCTAATTCGTTCAATCTAGCAGCATATTCAGAAACAAACATATTCACCTGCTTGAATTCTAGAAACTTGACTTCCATTCGAGTTTGCATACTTGAAAAATAATTCTCAAAGAATAATTCCTTGAATCTTGTCCAATTCATTATGGTCGTATCGGACTCTCGTTTGATTAGTCTCCCACGAAGAATCGGCTTCCCCTTCATCAAGAATGTCACAAAAGCCATCTTACGCTCTTACGCCACTCGCAATGCAATGACAAATGCTTTCTCCATCTCCTTTAGCCAAGTTTGGGCTTCAATCGATTCTGTGGTTCCCTTGAATTTTGGCGGTCCTACCGCTTTAAAGTCTTTAAAATTAGCCAATTTATCGGCTGGCTGATTTCTCGCTCTTACTCTTGCAGCTGGAGCTCTATTTTCCATAGCTTGGGCTAGCATATCTACAAAATTCTGCATTGGGTCCGCTTGACCTCCTTCGTTATTCACTCTCTATTCTTCTCGTTGGTTTTGATTACGTCCGTCTCAGTTGCATGATCGATTTAAATAAAAATCTTATATTAATTCTCTTTCTCTACATGATTCTTAACACAATAAGAATTTAACACATAGTTCTCATATAATCACATATTTATTCAAATAGCACATAGTACATATAGTACTTAACACATATTACTATCCTTTTTTTAAAATAATTTTAGGATTAACATACACAACTTTACATAACAAGTTGCAATTCCCCAACTTTACACAAAAAGTTGCCATTTATCATTCTCACATAACTATTTCCAGTTCATCAAACTTACCACACTTATGAGTTCAGTAACTTGCCACAATTATATGAGTGTATGAACTTATCCTAGTCAGACCTTTGGCATCCATTCGCCGAGGGGTTCAAAATATTTCATATAACCATGAGTTATGAACTTACCATAAGTATGAGTTTTAAGAACTCACAACTTAATTTTAATCTTATATTCATATAGAAAATAAAGATTTCATTCATAAAACATATATATTTACATATGCTTAAACAACATTCTCGATATTACAACACTTAGTATCATAACCTTCTACCAAAAGATAATAACGCTAAAACTTAAGCTATCTACCGTCCACTCCCTTCACCAGTCTTCTTCTTCTTTGGGACACTTATTGAATCAAGTGACTGCTTCCAACATGAGAAACACTTCCTCATATTTGGCTTAGGACAATGTAGAGAAATATGCCCTTCTTGCTTACAGTTGAAGCACACGTTCTTCCACATCATGCATTCTCCCGCGTGAGTCTTTTCACACTTGCTACAAGCTTGCCTCTTCTTCGGGTTTGAATTTTTAGAGTTTTCGCTGTCTTTTTCCCTCTTTCTACTTCTTGTCCTTCTTGTTGGTTCGTTCAGACGATCCATCACCTTCAGTCTTCATTCTCTCCACCTGCGCCTTCAACTTATTTCGTTCTTGATCATTTCAGCATTTCACAGCTCGCTCTTTGTCTTCCACAGCTCCTCCAAGAGAAATATTTTACTTCGAAGTTCCTGGACTTCTGTAGATAGCTGATCTTGTTCTCCAACTTTGATCTCATTCTTTAACTCCACCTTAGCTTCTTCAGACTCCGCCTCCTCATCACCACTTATATACATCTCGGGATAATCATCATGATCACTCCTGAGATTGATCATAGGTACATCTTTTCCCACCTCTTTAACTGATTCGCTCTGTGCTGGCACCTCAGCTACTAGCACTGGTGCTACAGCCGCTGGCATCTCCGTACTCATCTTATCTTATCCCGACATCCTACAATCAGTTTAAACAACTTGATTAGTACTTCCCTAGTACAAAATTTCTCACACAATGTGTCCACTTATCTCACTATTGATACGCTTCTGCAATCCCTCACTTAGTACTCTAAATGAGTATTCTCTATCTCGCTCAGGGTTATAATCCTAGGGTTTTCCCCACCCCACTTAAGGTTTATACCCTACAACTTTGATACCAACCAAGATAACACCCCAAATTTGGGTTACGACGACCTCGAGTTTAGTGTTCACGATCCATAGTATAATACCATCTAACTACCCATTCAAATATAAATAGGAATACATAACTCATTAACATATGTTGTTAATACATAAGTCCATGGTTTTCTAACCTTAACATTACACACATACCCCATAGATAAACAAAAAGGGTTTACCATACAACATAATCATAATAAGGTTCATTATACTAATTTATCACTATGTCATTTCCTTTGTTCTTCTTCACAGCACCTTCTACAACTTCGTCCCTAGCTGAAAAGTTTTACTTAGCAAGGGTGAGCAACAAGTTTGCCCTGCAAGTTAAGACATACAATAAAGGTATAGAAATCAATATCAAGTCTTCTCACATTCTACCTTAACAATAATCGATAATGAAAAAGTACAACACTTTCAAGGTTTTTCTACGATATTCAAATGAATAATCAAGAATTAATTCTACGAAATAGCAAAGTGGAATATTTTCCAGATTTATGCTGAGCGATCCATTAGATCTTGAACTTCTCTTCTCGAGTAACTATCAAAGTTATACTTTGATATACCCAGGTGTATCAAATAACCATAAAGATTAAATCATACCCCTCTACAAGTATATAAAGTGATCAGCTTTATTATACCCTATATTATGCATAATACTTAATCACGCGCAAAGGCCGAATATACGACCAATAAAATATTCTCTTTATATAAAAGGTTGTTCTTTATACCTCGTAATCAAGATTTTGATTTAACAATGAAATACTATGATTTCAATTTCTAATTACTTCTCGATCTAGCCAAAATAATTGGCATCAATCTGTCAATAACAATTGAATTCTCTTCTCGAACCTATCAAGTTCTAACAAATGTTTGTCTAGCCAGAATAATTGGCTAAGACATTTCTTAACATAATTCGATAATAAATAGGAATTATCTGTACTGTCAATACTAGCTTCTACGGATATGAATATCCAACAACAGTTATTTTGCGAATGTATATTTTTTGAATCAGTAATTCAATTTGAATGATTAATCATGTACTAACTGCGAATAATCAACAAAAAATTCTTGGACATGGTATAATTAACAATAATTAACCACTATAATATTTAAACAATATTAACTCAAGATTGAGTTAGGAAACTTGCCTCTTCCGCTGATTACAGCTACAAAATAAACTTATCTTCTTTCGAAAGACCTATAACCAATAATATCGGTCTCACAATTAGAACAATATTTTCATAACACGCAACACTGTATTCTACAATCAAACTTCTCCTAGACACATTACCACATAGCCACAACAGTGTTTATAACCTATATAAACACTTAACAAATCTAACTATTTCGGTCTGGTTGGACTTCAGTCCATTCTCGGTGTTTTGGTCACCCTATTCGACAATTAACACAGTTATTGTAAAGTAAATTCGGTTTATAAGCTTCAATATTATTTTAGATAAGTCAAATATCATTAATAATATTTTTCGGAAGCTTTTAATAATTTATAAACAATTATTATAATTTATAATAATTTTTCAAACATCGGAATCATTTTTAAATAATTTAATTATCAAATAATCTTATCATCATTAATATTTAATAATATTAAAATATTCATGACACACTTGCCAAAATATTAAAGTTATTATTAATAACTTAAAATATTTTTAAATCATCAATATTCTACTTAAATGATTTTTAAAATAATTAAAATTATTTTTAAATCATCACCATTAATATTTAAATATTTTTAAAATCATCAAATATTAAAAGCCATTAATTATAACTTTTTAAAATATTTTTCTCATTTTTAAATGATTTTTAAATCATAAAATCAATTTTAATTATTTATTTAATATACTAATTAAATAAATCAAATATCAAATATTAATTTATTAATGAGAATTTAAAATATAGAAAATTATATTTTATAATTTTCAAACATTTTCTAATACTTTATTCTCATTTAAAATGATTTTAAAATATTAAAATCATTTTTAACTCATTTATTTAATATAATAATTAAATAAATCTAATATCATTAATATTAAATTATTAATGAAAATTCTCTAAAAATATTAAAAGTTATATTTTATAACTTAAAATATATTTAAATACATTATTCTTATTTAAAATGATTTTTCAAAATATTAAATCGTTTTTCTATAATTTATTTAATATACTAATTAAATAAATTAAATATCATTTTATTCAAATAATTAATATTATTAATGAAAAATATTCCAAATTCTCAAAAATTATTTTTCATGATTTAAAATAATTTTGAAAATAATTTTTAGTAATTTTTATAATTTTATTTTTATTTTTAATAAATTTTAGAAAATTCAGAAATTAAAATATTTAAAACCGTCACTAAAGTCTATAGCGACACTTGTCTGTTGTTTTTGGTGTTCTTGGCTCAAGAACACTGACAGTTTAGCTTAGCAAGGGTCGTGGTTTGACCACACTTAAATCATAGTTTGATCATGTTCTGAGCTATTTTACCATTTGATCATGTAGTAGAAATGTAAGACTTCAATTACCAATCCTTATCTAAGTCATATCACATCATAACAAGAAGATCTGGCCACCTAAAGTCATTGTCAGACTGCTCCTGGGTTTTCCAAAAACCCAGGCAGTTCGAGTGATCAGTTTCATGCTGTATTAACTCTATGTTCTGGTCACCAAATGGTCGATCTCAAGGTTCAAATCTATAGTCCTTGTGTCAAGGAACATTACTGTAAGACCCCGATTTTTATGAAATAAAAGTATTCAATTTTCTTATAATTATTATTTTATTTAGTAAATGGTTAAATTGATAAAGGTTAAAGTTAAGGGTGACATTTGAAAATTTTACAAAGTAAGCAAGTTGTTATTCTTTGTGTCGGGGAATATTCGATTGGTCGGGGAATATTTGTTTTAACAGGAATATTCAGATGATGACGAATAATCATTGGTGGACCCCAACGGAAGTATTGTCGTAGTTAGAAAACGACAGAACTATCTTTTTATAAAAATAACGGCGAAAGTGTTACCGTTAAAACTTTCGAACTACCCGGTAGTAAAAGTACAGTAATACACATGGTTGCATAATAGCACACGGTATTGATTATTGATGCTCACGTAAGAAGTCACTCAGTTATACTCAATTATTGCTACAGTAATTGCTGCATCATATCTCTCATATTATTGATTCAATTATTGTTAGAATATCATCTGCATAATATGTTATATTATTAAATCAATAATTGAGACGACAACGTTATTCATATTATTATTTGCAATATTGACAATGTCTAGAAGTTCGGTCAAGGAGAGGTTAGATAATCTAATTGCGCGCCAATAGGGAGAAATCCTTATCGGAAAGCCCTCTCTTTCCTGGGAACGACCTGGTGGTTAAATATTGAGAGTTATAATATTAATGATGAATTAGTTCGTGTTGATTAAAGATAAAATTGATAGTTTTATTGTGTGAGAATTATTAGAGCTAGTGGAAATCGACATTTATTTCGATAATAATTGATGTCTGGAAGTTATATTGACTAATCGGGTAATTTACCGGATAAATGAGCAATTAATTGCTATTAATTCACATGCTTATAACTATGTGTTCACATGTGTGTACTATTGATTCACATGATTTACTATTAGGGGAGTTGGTGCAAGATTGATAATACTTGCATGACTAAATTAAAAATGGAGGTATAGATGAAGGTACTATACTGTAATTATTTTTTCACATGTATAGAACTATTGAGTCACATGATTTACTATTGATTCACATGATTTACTATTAGGGGAGGTGGTGCAAGTTTGATAATACTTGCAAGACTAAATTAAAAATGAAGAAAAAGAGGAAGGTATTATACTGTAATATTTCGAGCCCCAAAATGTGCAATTATTGAAACTAAATTTTCCTATAAATAGAAGCTCATTCTTCCTTCATTCTCACCAATTCACTAAGTTTCAAAAGAGAATTATTATAAAGAGAAATTATAGAGAGAAAGAAGAAGAGAAGTCCGCTACCTCACTATTCCAGTATCCAGTTTTCTTCTAAGGTAAGGGGTATTATTTATTTCATATTCTGAAGAGGTATTATTTTTCGTTTTCGTATTCGTATGAATATTATTTTCGTTCAATATTCATAAAGAATATCATCTTCATTCAATATTCGTAGGAATATTATTTTCGTTCAACAGTAGTTAGGGGTATTATTTATTTCATATTATTTCAAGAGATGTTATTTTTCTTATCAATATTATGAATATTATTTTCGCTCAATATTCATTAAGAATATCATCTTCGCTCAATATTCAGTAGGAATATTATTTTCATTCAATAGTCGTAAGGGTATTATTTCTTTTCATTATTCATGAAGGGAGTTATTTTCTTTCAATACTCGTGGTGAAAGGTTATTATTCATTCTTTATTATTTCGTTGGAATAACTTGTCTACATGGACTACCGCATGCATGGTGAATTCTTTTATTATTACATTCTTTATTATTCATTGGAATAACTTGTTATTCTCTACGTTGGACTATCGCGGATGCATGGTGGAATTCTTTTTGTTATTCCATTCTTTATTATTTTGAATTGTCTCACGAATAACATGGTGAATTCTTCCGTTATTTCATTCTTTATTACGTGGATTACCGCATGATGCATGGTGAATTCTTCCGTTATTCCATTCTTTATTATTCGTTGGAATAACTTCGCTCACGTGGACTACCACGCATGCATGAAGAATGACCCTTCGTATTCATTCCTTATTAAATTATGGAAATGATCTGTCTACGTGGATTACCGTATGGCGGGTGAAAATCCATTTGCAGTTTCATATATTCTATTATACTCATTTGGTTAAAGTTTTAGCTTCTATACTCCATGAAATTAGTAGAATATCCTTCATATTTGCGTTTCATCCAGTATCTTTTTATGGAAATATTCTTCTGAGCATTCTTTAATTTTACTCCACAAAGTAGTATTATGTTGACCATTTGGACGTTATTGAATTCTGGATAAATGAAATTATAAATCTTTAAAATTTATACTTAAACTTGTTTTATTGAATTATTATGTCATGGTCAACATCCTCATGCTTATATTGTGATGAAAGTCATCTTTGGCTTACGTGCATAGATGGACTTGGTATGATTATGACAAGGGATTTTTCGGTATAATCATGACCGTAATGTAACGAATGATGTGGTAAAAGTCCTCATTGGCCTGTGGTTCATTGATGGACAGTTGTTGGTATGATTATGACCATGGATTATTCGGTATAATCATGACCATTGATGATTACATGAATATCATTGGCCGTGGTGCATGGATGATTCAATGATGTGGTTTATTTATTAAGCTGAGTCTCAGCGATAAAGTTGATAAAAATCTTTTTTTAAATCATAGAAGATAGTAGATTTTATTTTCTACTTGACTCTTCTAATGGATTGCTTATTCCGCTCCAATTATTGATCTAAAACTTGTTGTCTATTGTATTCTATAAGTTGTTATACTGTTGAAGGCTACGGATAATTTATTCTGCATTATCTTAGTCATAATATTTCTTACTGGGCTAGTTGAGCTCACCCCTTTGCTTTCATTGTTCTCTTCAGGAAATGAGAATATAACTGGGACTAGTCGGGGAACGGAGTGACGGTCCAGATGATAGCATTAGTAGTCCTCACTATTCTGTTAAATAGTGTGATAATAAATGTAATGAGGACTCCATTTGAGTTTGAATTCGCCTCAGAAGACAATATTCGTATTAAAACTCTCGGTTTATGTTTTGTCATATTTACACGACGATTGTATTATTA
Source organism: Panax ginseng (assembly GCA_020205605.1). Lineage (NCBI taxonomy): Eukaryota > Viridiplantae > Streptophyta > Magnoliopsida > Apiales > Araliaceae > Panax > Panax ginseng. Next base: position 38,193,110 of record CM035128.1, on the reverse strand, counting down.
AGTTATATTTGAATTTTGTACCATGTATTTGGCGACTCAAGATGGGTGATATATACCTATTTTTGGGGCGTCATAGTTGGTATCAAAGCTTAAGGATATGATCCCTGTTTGAGATGTGAGACAAGAACTAGGAGGGGAGAGACGGGAAATTCCTTCGCTAGTATGACCTACCTAAGTTTATTTGGTATTTAATTGATCGGTCAGAGTGTAGGGATAATATATGATATGTCTGTAACGATCGAAAAATTTATAATTTAATTTAAATATTTATGGAATTAAATAAATATTTTAAATAATTTATTTATCGAGGAAAATAAATAATTGATGAATTGTGGTGAATCAATTTAGTAATTAAATTGATTAGTGTAAATTAAATTGAGTAATGATAATTTTATTTGAAGGATTTAATATAAGGAAATAATTAAATTAAATCAATTGCTTAATATTTAAGAAAATAATTAAATTAAATGAATTGTTTAATTTAATGGAAATAAATAAATTAAATAAAGTGAAGTGTCTAATTTATTAATTAAATTAGATATATAATTATTTGTTAATTATAAGATATAATGATAATAAGAATTTTATTAGTATTATAAGTTAATTAAATTAGCTAAACTAAAGTTATTTAAATTAACTAAATTAAAAGTGTGACAATTGGAAACTATATAATATAAGGTTATTAAAATAATCAAGTTGAGAGTATGTGCTTAGCCAAACAAGGCCTTGTGGCCTTGGGCTTATTCAACTGACGTAAACCTTTGTCTTATTCAACTAACGTACGTGGGATTGTGGTTAGCTTATATTTTTCCTATGCGTCTTATTTGTTTTCCTAAGGTTTGATAACATAGAGATACAGAGGAAGAGAGAGTTGCAGAGTATTTAGGGTAAGAATTGAGAGAGTAATCTCTGTAAGTTTGCTAATAGAAAGAAGAGATTCACGTGCTAGCTTATAATCAAGAGGATTAAGGTATAATCTATTTCTAACTCTAACTCTCAGTTTTGTAATTTTTATTTTCTGGAATTGGGTTTTGTTAAGTGTTGATTGTAAGATATGAGTTATGGGTGTGTGATAGTATTGTAGAGTCTGTTATTGGCATGTATTTAGAAAAGGGGTAACAATCAAACACGTGAAATTGAATTGTAAGAAGGAAATATAACTAACCGTGTTCATATTTGAAAAATGGTCTTAGAAAGTACCAAATTTCTTGTCCAATATGTGATGTAATCTTTAATTTGTTGGTGGATTGTGATAATATATTAAGAAACAAAAGCGACATAGTTCGAATCGTGTCGAATGATTAAGAAACGAAATCGTGCTGATCAAATTCGTTAAAAGTGTAAAAATGAAGAAATTTGGAAAAAAAATATAGTTTTGATTCTTCAAAATGATGTTTATGTAATGTTTTTGTATATAGAATGGTGTTTAGCATGTATAACTATAATATAACAAAGTGTTAGATGTTGAAGTTGGGAGATTTTCTGTAGAATTGGGATTTTTGGCCAAAGCAGAGTCGATTTGAGATTCGCAAAAAGCTGGAATCGAGGCATCGTCTTGGCCTTGGCTATATATACATACGGGCGCGTGTCTAGATTAAATGTATTATATGTGATGTATCAATGCGGTATGTGAGTAGCTAGTCACAGATAGTGAAGTCTGCTTATTTGCAGGTCATGCGTAACGGACTTGGGTTAGTTTAGCATGCATGTTAAGGATATTAAAACATAAAGTGGACTACAATAACAGATTGTAAGGTGTTGTAATACAAAGTGTAAAAGAGTTTTAGGTGATTGTTAATTGAGTTATATAATGAAACTAAAAGTGATGTTTTCAAAAGTTAGAAATGAACGAGTAAGTTATGTTGGCTCGTAATGCGATTTCGAATTTGTTAAGTATGTTAACCTAAATGGTTAGGTGCTAGGTTAGGGTTATGACTTAAATGATGGTTTAATACCCATAGTGTTAATATTCATACTACTAATTGTTATTGTGATTGTAATGATATGTGTAGGGTAACTGGAGATTATTTTACACTTGTGTAGCTTATAAACAAGGCAAGTTCCTAAACCTTAACTCATTACATTGAGCAAGCTTTCTAACTTCATTATTTTCATATTGAATGCATGTTCCCATTCCTAAATCGTTATTGTACAAGTTCCTAAAATACTTGTAAGGTTGAGCAAGCCTAGTTTATCTTGAGTATGTTTGGGAAAGCTCTTGTAACCTAATTTGTTACATCGAGCAAGCTTTACTTTCCTTATTATCATTCGAAGTATATATTGTTCTAATACATTGATTCATAGAAGATTGTTCTAAACTCCTTTGAATATAGCACTTTGCATGTATATCATGTTATTAAGTTATATATATTGTTAATATCCTATCTTTGGCTTTAATAGCCTTCTTCAGTTATACATTCTCGTATTAAACCTTTATTGATGGAAGTTGAATAGTGTTCTAAAATTCTAGAGACACTGATAAGCTAGTTCCAAATTAAACTTTCTTTAGTGCGGAAATTCTAAATTCAAACCGAGACGAAAGCAATAATAGGGATTTTTATGCGTGTAACGTTTAGATGTTTGTGCACAATACATGGTACAAAAGACCTGACCCCCTAAGTACGCTAAGAAGGGTGCATGCAGGTTTAATGATCATTAAGGTTAAGGTAATAATACTTATTTACCGGAGACATAATTCGTGGTCTTAAGACCCTCAGACATTGATTTCGAACTTGTTTTCTATTCTTAATTCACAGAACAAGTTCATTATTGCTAGCATTCGTTGTTCATTCTCATGTTGTTATTATTACTACTTCCTATATGAGTAAGCAATTGTTTGCTCACTCTTGCAATTAACACTGCAGCTAAAGTGGAGAAAGTTGATGAGCCATCCACTAGCAAAGGAAAGGGCAAATTGTCCAAGTGCTGAAGACTTATGAAAATTTTATTTTAATTAATTATGTTAGAGACTTGTTTTAGTATGTGATGTATTCTGCAAACTTATGTAATGAATTTAAGGTTAGATTACCTTGGATTTATTTTGAGATTATGATGTTGCCCTTTAATGGGAAAGATTATTGTTTAAGTTATTTAAATTATGTCTTTATCCTTTGTGATGGGTAGTTAGATGTAATAGTTTTGATAAGTGAGCACCAAATCCTGTGGGAATGAAGTACCTGGATTTGGGCGTGTCACAATGTCAATTGACCCTTGTTTTGTGGCGGTGTTTGAAAATGGCATCTAAAAATGTTGAGATCAGTAATGAAGCACATGAGACCGTTGAGTCACCAACGATCAATACCCAGAATAATGTGCAACAGGAAGACAATAATCCTCAGGTAAATAACAACACCGATCAGATGATGAACGACAGGATGATCAGAGGCTTTATGCAATTCACTCAACATCTGGCGAGAGAGACTCCTGTTCAAAATGCAGGTGGAAACACTGGCAACTCTCGCATGGTCACCACTAAGCAGTTCATGGAGCTGGGACCGCTGGAGTTTTTGGGAAAGCCAGAACTACTTAAGGTAGAGACGTGGTTAAAGCAGATCACCAAGATATTTGATGTCTTGGGATGCTCCGAGGAGCAAAAGGTTCCCTTTGCCACCTTTATGTTGCGCGAAGAGGCAGATTATAGGTGGGAATCTGTAAGGTTCCCTTTGCCACCTTTATGTTGCGCGAATGCAAGTGCAACCCTTTGTGTATTAGCATAACTTAATGATAACATGTTGGACATGTAATAGGATGTTGTATCAAGTTGTTAATGTGTATGTGGTGCAATGACATGATCACTTAAGTAGTTTTAATAAAGCTAAAAAGTAATGTTCATGAAAAGATACGATGTTGTTTAAACTTAAACTTAATTAGTAGCTATACTAAAAGTAGAAAGCAACTCATGAAGGTAATGTTAGTGTAACTAATGTGTATTGTCAATACATTTGGTATGTGTAGGACTTGGGGTGAATGTGAGTAGTGATTGTTTAACCTACGCACGAGGCAAGTTCTCTAACTTTACTCTTATAATTGTGCAAGTATCTAGCCACCTTTGAGCAAGTTTTCCTAACTCTAAGCTTTCTTTGTGAAAGTTTCTTAACCCTAATTATATCGTGCAAGCTCCTAAACCTTATCTCTTGATTTTGAGCCAATCTTTAACTTGTTAATTAGCATGCAAATTTCTACATTCTTAACACACTAATGTTGAACAAGTTTTATCATTCCACCTATTATTTGTTATGCATGCTTAAGATTTAACTCTAAATAAGGTTTTAACCTTGGCTTAATATTGTTCAAGCAAGGCATATTATAATTATTCGATGTTTATGCTGTTAGTTTATTCCTAAAGCACGATCTTAATTTTTAATGTCAATTTAGTTAAGATTATTCCATAGCATGATGTTATCATTATTGTATTAAACTAATCCTTAGTTGATGACCGTTGAATTCTAAATTACCCTCAAAATGTATCCAAACCAAACTTACTTTGGTGTGGACTTGTATTCTAAATACTGAGATGAACAACCCTATTATTAGGGGATCATTACGCGTAACGTTAAAATGTTTGTGCACAATACATTGTACGAAGGGCTGATCCCCCTAAGTACGAGGTCCTTATAGTCTTATGACTGTTAAAGTTGGAGTTGAAAGATTACTTGCAACTGTGGACGCAGTTCATGGTCTTATGACCCTCAGTGATGTATATTCCATATTTTGGGTTCTAGTTTTTGATTATCATTGTTAGAGTACTATTCAGTCCTGATGAGTTTATTATTGGCAGTTATTATTGTTATACTCCAGTGAGCAATTGTTTTGCTCACTCTTGCATATTTATAAACTGATTACAGCTAAAGAGAAGAAGGTAGATGAACCTTCGACTAGCAAATGAAAGGGAAAAATGTACAAGTAATGAAGACTTGTAATCTTGACTTTGATTATGATGTTACTTTTGCTATGATGATCTTAAACTTTATTTTAATGATGTAATGTTATAATTTTAATTCCGCATTTGAATGACGTTTAAAGGTTAGATAACCTGGGATGTTTTTGAACTTAATAATGTAACCCTATTTAAGGGGAGGTTTTATGATTCAAATATTATTTTATTTTGGGTAGATAGTATGAATGCTTGAATAGTGAACACCAAATCTTGTGGGAATGAAGTACCTAGATTTGGGGGTGTCACAGGTTGGTATCAAAGCTTTAGGTTATGAACCTTAGGTGGGGAAAAAGCATTAGGAAGTAACCTTTGAAAAGATAGTGATGATAAACTCTTATCGAGTTTTAGGAAATAGAAAGTAATAAAACACTTATGTGCTTATGTGATTACAACTTATGTTCTAATGAGTGTCGAGTAGTAATGATTAGTAATTAAAACTTAAACTTTGGTTGACAGGATGGCTAATGTAGGAGAATCCAGTCAGGATAGAGAGGAGGAGCCTCGTGATATTCAGGTGATTTGGGAACAACTACTGCCATGGGAAACAGTTCCGTCCGTCATAGTAGTTGAGCAAGAGAGAGCCCCTGATGAGGATGATGAGATAGAGACGGATGAGGGGGATCCCGTGGAGCTGCCACAGTCGGAGGATGAGGAGGATGAGGAGGAAGAGCTTTCACTTGATTCGATAGGTGCCCGTATGTACGACGAGGTGTATGATCGCAATGTGGAACTTCAAGATACCGTCGAGGAGTTGCAAGAGATAGTAGCTGAACAACAGACTTCGATGACGCAGAAAGATGATGAGATCCAGGATCGAGAAGAATGACTGAACAACGTTAAAGAGAAGCTGGTCCACACTGAAGGAGAGAATGAGCGAATGATGGAGAAGATTGCAGAATTGGAGAGCTGAAAGAAGAATTTACAAAAAGGGTAAGAGCTGAAGACGCGTACAATGAAGCTTATCAATGAACCGGAATAGCAGATAGTGATGCACAAGCCAAGAGGAGAAAGATGGAAGAAATGAGCAACGTATTCAACACCGTGGTCAATCGAGCTCAAGATCGAGTCATGAGTTATCCGATTCAGTTTGAGACGCTACCATCATACGTATTGGATCGCCGAACAATGTTAGAATTATGGAGGAAGAGCGTCGTAAAAGAAGGCTACACAAAGATCTTAGTAGGACAATGTAGAAATTGTAATTGATAGGTGATTTTGAAAATAAATGAAATGTAAATCCCGGGTATGATATAACCAATGGGATAAATGATGATGATGATATCCTGAAACTGTTATAGTTCAGGAAAGTAATTTAAATAGCAGTGATGCTATTGTCTTGATGTTTTAGATGATGAATGAATAAAAATTATTATTTTATTCAAAGTGTTAAGTGTTATGTGTTACATGATAAATTTTTATGATTGAATAACATTTGATGGGTTTATTTTAACAGAAAATGGCTTCAAGACGTCAACCATCACGACGGAGAACCACTGAGGAAAACAACAACAATAATGTAGAAGGAAACCCGGTTCACCAGCTAGTGTCGTTATTAACGGGTGCTTTGCAGAATCAACCTCAGAATCAAGGTACTACGTTTAAGGACTTAAAGGCGGTTGGACCACCAGAATTCCGAGGGTCCATGAATCCAGTTGAAGCACAGACTTGGATTATGGAAATCGAGAAGGTTTTTGATGTGGCTAGGGTAGAGGAGAATCAAAAGACTTCTTTTGCAACGTTTATGTTGAAAGAGGAGGCTAGCTATTGGTGGTAGGCCAACAAAACTCGGGAAGGACCAGGACTAATGACCTGGGATAGGTTTAAGGAGCTGTTCTTCGAGACCTATTTCCTAGAGAGTTTGAAGAGTCAGCTAGAAGTGCAGTTCTTGGAACTGAAGCAGGGAACAATGTCAGTATCTGAGTATGCCGCAAGATTAAACGAGTTGGCGAGGTTTGCGCCATATCAAGTCAGCACAGATGAATGCAAGGTGAAGAGGTTTGAACAGGGACTAAAGCCCTGATTGTATAGTAGGGTCTCCCTGTTCCAACTGAAGACGTTTGCAACGGTAACGGAGAAAGCAATTCTCGCTGAGAGTGGAGGCGAGGCGGTAACAAAAACACAACCAAGAGCGGAGGAAGAAGAAAAATGAAGGTGAATCTAAAAATGGTGGAGGTAGTAATGGTGGAAACAACAACAACAATTTGAAGAGGAAGTGGTATGCGAATGTGGGAGCTGGAAATTAGCAAGGAAACCAGTAAAATAAGAAGTTCGAAGCATGTACTACATGCGGGAAGTTTCATAAGGGTGTGTGCTTGATGGGGAAATAAGTATGATTCAATTATGGCCAAGAGGGTCACATCGCCCCAAATTGCACTCAATCTAAGAAAAAAGTTTGCTTCACGTGCGGGTCCAAGGATCACTTTGCTCGTGAATGTCCTAAAAAGAGATCTGGTGAGGCAAATGGAAGCAAGGGAAATGCTGGTAGAGATACGCTGACTATTGCTGCACCAACATCAACAAATAAGCCTACAGCAAGAACCTTCAACATGACGGTGCAGGACGCGGTGCAATCAAAAGATGTCGTGTCAGGTATTATCCCAATCAATAATATAGATGCATATGTATTATTTGAGTCGGGTGCTACTTGCTCGTTTATATCTGATAAATTTGCTAAGAGGTTAGAAATACCTTGTGAAGAGTTGGAATTCCCTTTAAACATAGAAATTGCGAATATGGAAGTGATTCCTATTAGGTTCGTATACAAGAACTGTAGAGTGAACATTAAGGGGAATGTTATGAAAGTAGATTTAATTCCGATAAAACTCGGAGAGTTCGATGTTATTTTAGGAATGGATTGGCTATTCAATTATGGAGCAATAATTGATTGCCAAAAGAAGTGTGTAAACCTTATGACTCCGTCAAAGGTAGTTTTTCATGGTAGCAAATCGCCTAGACAAATGAAATGTCTGACGATGATGTAGGATAAGAAGTTATTGAATCAGGGCTGTGTAGGGTATCTAGCTTACATAGTTGATACTCAAAAAGAGAAGGGTATGAAATTGGAGGAAATACCAGTGGGTAGGGAGTTCGAGGACGTGTTTCCGGAAGATTTGCCAGGACTTCCACCTGATAGAGAAATCCAGTTCGTGATCGACTTAGCGCCAGGAACTACTCCTATATCGAAGGCCCCGTACAAAATGGCTCTGGTAGAAATGAAGGAACTAATGGTGCAACTGCAAGAACTATTAGATAAGAAGTATATTCAACCAAGTGTACTACCATGGGGAGCACCGGTGTTATTCGTGAAGAAGAAGGATTGGTCAATGCGTCTTTGCATTGACTATAGGGAATTGAACAAAGTCACTATTAAGAACAAATATCAGTTGCCAAGAATAGATGACTTGTTTGATCAATTGAAGGGTGCTAGATATTTCTTGAAAATAAATTTGAGAAGTTGATATCACCAATTAAAAGTAAGGAAGGAGGATGTACCGAAGACAACATTCCGAACTCGGTATGGACATTACAAATTTTTGGTGATATCATTTGGTTTGATAAGCGCCCCTGCAGCATTCATGGATTTAATGAAAATGATATTTAAACCATTTTTGGACAAGTTTGTGGTGGTGTTCATCGACGATATCCTGGTGTACTCTAAAACTCAAGAGGAACATGTGGAACATTTACGTTTGATGTTGGAGACGTTAAGAAAAGAAAAGTTATACGCGAAATTCTCCAAATGTGAATTTTGGCTGGAACGTGTACAATTTCTTTGGCATGTAATTGATAAGGATGGGATTTCTGTAGATCCATCAAAAGTTGAAGCTGTGATAAATTGGGAACAACCAAGAACTCCATCAGAAATGAGAAGTTTCGTGGGGTTGGCAAGCTATTATAGACGGTTTAATCAGGATTTTTCCAAGATTGCTACTCCGTTGACAAATTTGACAAGGAAATCTATAAGATTTGTTTGGACGGAAAAATGTGAGGAAAGTTTTCAAGAATTAAAGAAGAAGCTCAGTATGGCACCTGTGTTGTCATTACCAGATAATATAGGAAACTTTGTGGTGTATAGTGATGCTTCACACAAAGGATTGGGTTGTGTGCTTATGCAGAACGATAAGGTTATTGCGTATGCATCAAGGCAACTGAAGGACTACGAGAAAGGGTATCTAACTCATGATTTAGAGTTGGCGGCAGTTGTGTTCGCACTGAATATATGGAGACACTATCTCTACGGAGAAAAATGTGAGATCTACACATACCATAAAAGTCTAAAGTATATTTTCACACAGAAAGACCTGAACATGCGTCAAAGAAGATGGATGGAACTGATAAAAGATTATGATTGCGAGATCTTTTATCATCCGGGTAAAGCTAATGTGGTTGCAGATGCCTTGAGTAGGAAAGGCAGAGAAAAGTTGATGATGTTAACTAATAAGGAGGTGCTCATTTTAGCTCATTTCAGCAATGGAAAACTAGAGCTGGAAATCAAATTTCCAGAAGAATCCAAGGAAAAATTATTCCAGATGGAAGCCAGTCCAAATTTTGTGGACAAAATGAAAAACGCTCAGCTACAGGATGAGGAATGCAAGAAAATAAAGCAAAGTATAGTCGAGGGTAAAGAAGCGAAGTATAAGGTCGATACTGTGGGGATGCTAAGATTCGAGGGACGAATTTGGGTTCTAGCAGTTCAGGAGATTAAAGAAGAAATTTTAACGGAAGCACATAACTCAAGGTATTCAATTCATCCGGGAAGTACGAAAATGTATCAAGATTTGCGGAGTCATTTTTGATGGTCGAACATGAAAAGAGATGTTGCAGAGTGTGTTGCAAAGTGCTTACATGTCAGAAAGTGAAGGCAGAGCATAAACGACCAAGCGGATTACTTCAACCATTGGAGATACCGGAATGGAAGTGGGAGTACATCACAATGGATTTTGTGGTAGGTCTTCTAACGACTCAGAAAGAATACAATGCGATATGGGTTATAGTGGACAGATTGACAAAATCTGCACACTTTTTGCCAATAAAGATTAGATTTAATCTTGATCAGCTGGCAAAGCTATACGTTAAAGAAATTATCTCAAGACATGGAGTTCCAGTGTCAGTTGTATCAGACAGAGATCCAAGGTTCAAATCAAATTTCTGGAAAAGACTACAAGAATGCATGGAACGCAACTGAAGATGAGCACAACATATCATCCGCAAACTGATGGGAAAGCGAACGAACAATCCAAACTTTAGAGGATATGCTTAGAGAGTGCATAATGGATTTTAAAGGAAACTGGAATGATCATCTACCGTTGGTGGAATTTGCATACAACAACAATTAACATGCAAGCATTGGTATGCCGCCATACGAGGCATTATACGGCAGAAAGTGCAAAACTCCACTATGTTGGGATGAAGTTGGAGAACGTCAACTACTTGGACCAGAACTGGTACAATAGACCGCTGAAATTTTGAAACTCATCAAAGCAAGATTGGTAGCTGCTCAAAATTGACAGAAAAAGTATGCTGATCAACACAGGCAGAATCGTGAATTTGAAGCAGGAAGTTTCGTGTTCCTGAAAGTTTCTCCTTGGAAAGGGAAAATTCGTTTTGGCAAGAAAGGAAAGCTCAGTCCAACGTTTATTGGACCTTTCGAAATTCTACGAAGAGTGGGAGAGGTGGCCTACGAAGTAGCTTTACCTCCAGAACTAGAATATGTTCATAATGTTTTTTATGTTTCGGTATTACGACCGTATAAACCTGATTACAAGCATGTGATAGAGTATGAACCCTTGCAGTTCAGTAAAGATTTGTCTTATGAAGAGATTCCTATCCAGATAGTGGACAGGAAAGAACAAGTGCTCAGGAATAAAGTGATACCTTCTGTGAATGTGATATGGAGAAACCACAATGTCGAAGAGGCTACGTGGGAACTCGAAGCTGATATGATGAAGAATTACCCTGAGTTATTTGTTTAAACTGTGTCTTCGATTCTGGGGATCAGAATCTTTGTAAGAAGGGAAGAATGTGACGATTTATTTGTTTGAGTTGTGATTCGGGATGTAATCCTTGTAAGAGAGGAAGGATGTAACAATCCAAGAAAATTTAAATTATAATTTTAAATATTTATTGAATTATATAAATATTTAATTGGTGTATTTATTGCTAAATAAATATTTGTTTAATTTGAATTGATTAATTATTTATGTGTTAAATAAATAATTAATGAGTTAAGGAAATTATTATTATATTGATATTTCAAGTTGATGGTTAATTATTTATATTGAGTTATGTGATTAAATGAATTATTTAATAAATTGTTATTTGAATTAATTAAATTAAATATGAAAGCTTGATTAAATAAAGTGTGACAAATAACTATAGTATAAGGAGTTATTAAAAATAAATTAAAGTAGTTTGAATCTAGTTTTACCCAAACAATGCTTAAGGATATAAATTCTTTAAAATTTAAATGGTTTGCCAAACAAGCCTTATGGCTTTTGATATTTCTAATTTATAAAATAAATAAAATAAATAATAAATATAATGTATTGATGTTGTAGACGTTATTTTGATAACTAATGATGGCTATTAAGGCCATATCAGTTTTTGTTTTCTTATGTTACGCATACTAGCTATCAGGCTTCATTCTAGTTGTGCTAGGCAATAGAGAGAATTGAGAGAATTTGAGAGAGAGCTTGTGCAGAGAAGAGCAATTCCAGTGTGTAGCAAGGATTTCTGTTAAGAAGAAAAAGGTCTCTTATTATGCATATATGAGTTTCTACGGAAAAAATTTTCTATGCGCTGTGAATTCTATTTCTTCCGAATTGTTGTTATGTAACTAAGTTATGGGGGTTATACATGTTTATAGTGATTAGATATGGTGTTTAATCAATAATCGCATGCAAATTTTGGTTTACAGTAGGAAGAAATAATGTCATTATATGTATTTCTTATGTGGCTTATGCAAGTAACAATTATGATGATCAATTTAGTGTGTGAAATTGAACTGTGACTATGTTAGTTAGTTTGTTAAGAATTACAGAGAACTTAGTTCAAAAGAATCAAATTGGTGTATCATTATGATTATAGTGTTCACTGTGTCAAGAAATATCAAAAATGGAGTTTTTGGTTTTAAAAATATGCTATTCCAGTATTTAATTTTTCTAGAATTATGATTTAAGTTGTGTTATGTTAGTATTTGTATGCTTGATGAAGTTTATGTGTAATTTACATAAGTTATACATGTTAGTTGGTGTTAGAAATTAAGACATAGTAGCTTGGTTTTGTTTCTGGTTTTGGGTGTTCTCAGTAATTGAGTCCCAAACGCCAAATTTCGTGCCCAATACTTAAATTTCACGTCAAATACCAAAAATAAGCCAGAAGTTCGTGCCCCAGCGCTGGAATGCGCGCCCTGGCTTTGGAATTCGCGCCCCAGCAACATTGTCTCGCGCCCCAGCGCTGGAAAAGTGGTCTAGGTTGGACAGTTTTCACCCCATGTAGTAAAATGACCATAACCTTTTCATACGAACTCCGATTGAGGTGATTCAAGATGATTCGGAAAGACGACGAATAGGCCTATAACTTTTATTCTTTAAGGTTTTCAATTTGAAATCGTTATGAAGGGTCAAACTGGTCATCTTTAGGACTGTTGTGTATTTGGAGCCAATCGGAGGGCGTCGGGATGCGCGAATGCAAGTGAAACCTTTTGTGTATTAGTATAACTTAATGATAACATGTTGGACATGTAATAGGATGTTGTATCAAGTTGTGAATGTGTATGTGGTGTAATGACATGATCACTTAAGTAGTTGTAATAAAGCTAAAAAGTAATGTTCATGAAAAGATGCGATGTTGTTTAAACTTAAACTTAGTTAATAGCTATACTAAAAGTAGAAAGCAACTCATGAAGGTAATGTTAGTGTAACTAATGTGTATTGTCAATACATATGGTATGTGTAGGACTTGGGGTGAACGTGAGTAGTGATTGTTTAACCTACGCACGAGGCAAGTTTTCTAACCTTACTCTTATAATTGTGCAAGTATCTAGCTATCATTGTGCAAGTTTTCCTAACTCTAAGCTTTCTTTGTGAAAGTTTCTTAACCCTAATTATATCGTGCAAGCTCCTAAACCTTATCTCTTGATTTTGAGCCAATCTTTAACTTGTTAATTAGCATGCAAATTTCTACATTCTTAACACACTAATGTTGAACAAGTTTTATCATTCAACTTATTATTTGTTATGCATGCTTAAGATTCAACTCTAAATAAGGTTTTAACCTTGGCTTAATATTGTTCAAGCAAGGCATATTATAATTATTCGATGTTTATGCTGTTAGTTTATTCCTAAAGCATGATCTTAATTTTCAATGTCGATTTAGTTAAGATTATTCCATAGCATGATGTTATCAATATTGTATTCAACTAATCCTTAGTTGATGACCGTTGAATTCTAAATTACCCTCGAAATGTATCCAAACCAAACTTACTTTGGTACGGACTTGTATTCTAAATACTGAGATGAACAACCCTATTATTAGGGGATAACTTACGCGTAGCGTTAAAATGTTTGTGCACAATACATTATCGAAGAAAGTGATCCCCTAAGTATGAGGTCCTTATAGTCTTATGACTGTTAAAGTTGGAGTTGAAAGATTACTTGCAACTATGGACGTAGTTCATGGTCTTATGACCCTCAGTGATGTATATTCCATATTTTGGGTTCCAGTTTCTGATTATCATTGTTAGAGTACTATTCAGTCTTGATGAGTTTATTATTGGCAGTTATTATTGTTGTACTCTTGTTGATTCTCTATTATATCCAGTGAGCAATTGTTTTGCTCACTCTTGCATATTTATAAACTCATTACAGCTAAAGAGGAGAAGGTAGATGAACCTTCGACTAGCAAAGGAAAGGGAAAAATGTACAAGTAATGAAGACTTTTACTCTTGACTTTGATTATGATGTTAGACTTTTACTATGATGATCTTAGACTTTATTTTAATGATGTAATGTTATAATTTTAATTCCGCATTTGAATGACATTTAAAGGTTAGATAACCTGGGATGTTTTTGAATTTAATAATGTAACCCTATTTAAGGGGAGGTTTTATGATTCAAATATTATTTTATTTGGGTAGATAGTATGAATGCTTGAATAGTGAATACCAAATCTTGTGGGAATGAAGTACCTAGATTTGGGGGTGTCACAGCCATGGTGCAGGGATGATTAAATGATGTGATTTATTTATTAAGCTGAGTCTCAACGATAAAGTTGATGAAAATCTTTTTCTAAATCATAGAAGATAGTAGATTTTATGCTCTGCTTGACTCTTATAATGTATTGCTTATTCCGCTGCAGTTGTTGATCTAAAACTTGTTGTCTATTGTATTCTATCAGTTGTTATACTATTGAAGGCTAAGGATAATTTATTCTGCATTATCTTAGTCATAATATTTCTTACTGGGATAGTTGAGTTCACCCCTTTGCTTTCATTGTTTTATTCAGGAAATGAGAATATAGCTGGGACTAGTCGGGGAACGGAGTGACGGTCCAGATGATAGCATTAGTAGTCCTCACTATTGTGTTAAATAGTGTGATAATAAATGTAATGAGGACTCCATTTGAGTTTGAATACTGTCTAGAAGACAATATTCCTATTAAAACTCTCAGTTTATGTTTTGTCGTATTTTACACGATAGTTGTATTATTAAGTTGTATTTGAATTTTGTACCATGTATTTGGTGACTCAAGATGGGTGATGTATATCTATTTTGGGGACATCACAATTACTATAACAACAAACCGGTCCAAAAACAACCAAATCACATAATAAAGTTCGGTCAAACATGGTCAGAAAGTTCATGCAAAACCTTTTCTGGAATTTCCAGAAATTTAAGTCATGGCCGAATGGCCTACTTTGACCACCTGTCACGATCGATCTATTGACTGTTTTAATGTTCTACAAGCATGGATCTAGAGTCCATCCTATAGGCTACAACATGGTTACAAACACAACATCAAACAACATAACACCTGTCAGATCCGGGCCTCACAAAAAGTTGTCAGACGCTGTAAAAGGCTTTTTGGGTTACCCAGAATTCTTTTGGTCATGCCCGGTCAACGGGTTTTGACTGTTAATAATAACAAATCTAGACATCAAATGACACTAATTCAACTTGCAGGTTAAAGAACACATGATAAGCTACATATAACAATTTTAAAACATCAAAAACCATAAACGAATAAGAATCTGTGGCTCCTAACATTAGCTTATCAGACCACAAATTTTGTTCTTGGACAGTTTTGGAAAAACTTAACTTTTACCCACTTTGATGTTATGGATCCATGATGGATCAACATAGATCAACTAAAAACACCTTTTAACACAAATATAAACACTTAAACAAGGATTTTAACAAAGCATACAAGATCAAAGGCTAGCTAGGGTTTATACCTTTCTAATGCAAAGCTTTGATCTTAGATCTCCTTAGTTGTTCTTTGTGATCTAGGAGCTGTTTAGGGGACTGATCTACTTAACAAATTCGGGATCTTAGTGAGAGAGAGAGAGAGAGTTGGTGAGAGCTTGGGGTGTAAAATGAGCAAATGCTAGACTTTCTCTCTCTCAAATCTATTTATATTGCTTGACATGTTGCTAGATCTGATGTGTTGGTTGATATTTGTTGGATTTTTAGGTTATTAAGTCAATATAGTGGTTCACCAACCAAAGTTGCTAGAAATTTCTACAAGTCACCAATTAAAGAAATGAAAAAGGGCATTTTTGTCATTGTACATGACATTTTAATGGCATACTTGACATTTTCCAAACCCTTAGGGTTTAAACCTGAGGTTCTAACCCTTAGGTTTTAAAACACTAATTAACTTTTTAGGATTTTCTAAATTAGGGTTTTAAGTTAGGAAATTAAAAGTTTAAAACTAAAATTAGGGTTTCCTAAATAAATTAGGTTTTCCTATCATATTAGTGTTTAATAAACACATTATGCTCGCCAATTAGGATTAGGTTTCCTAATTAAGGTTTAAGATTCTCGGATATAAAATTAGGGTTTCCTGGCTTTCAATTAGGGTTTCTAACCGCGCGTTAGAGTTTCTAATCACTTATTAAGGTTTATTAGTTTTAAACCTTATCCAATCAATCATTGATCAACATTTCTATACAGTACAAACACGTATTCATCGATACAATTATTTTAATTGCATTTTCTATCGAATCCCTTTCCAAAAATTAGGGTTAGGGTTTCTAAAGCTGTTAAGCACAACTCTACTCTATTTTCTTAGTCAATACACCAATTGACTAATTCTTGAGACTTGTATCACAGATACACAGTACAATATTAACAGTCAATGTCAATATTAAATAAAAACAAATTATTCAAAAAAATTTGATTATTCGAAATCCCGGGTTATTACACTTGGCTTTCTTCTTCTCCACAGTTCGTAGGGAGTCTTCTTTAACGTAGAGTGCACAAGAGATCTGTTCTGAGTGTAGCATGCAGTGTTGACAGCTTCTGCCAAGAAGTATTCAGCCAAACAAGCTGCTGCTAGTAGAGTTCTTCTAGGCTCTATCAACGTTCTGTTCTTTCTCTCAGCTACTCCATTTTACTGAGGAGTTCGTGGAGCTAAGAAGTTATGACTGATGCCATTGTCTGTTCAGAACTGATCTATTTCAGAGAAGTCAAATTCTCTACCATGATCACTCCTTATAGCCTTGATTTTTTCCCCTTTCTCATTCATCATTAGTCTAAATATTTTGATTAGTTGGGAGCTTGTTTCATCTTTTGAGTTTAGAAAGAACACCCATGTGAATCTGGTGTAGTCATCCACTACGACCAATGAGTATCTCTTCCCTCCAAGGCTTTTCGTTGGAATTGGCCCAAATAGATCCATGTGAAGCAACTGCAGAGGCTTGTCAATTGAGTTGACAGTTTTGCTCTTAAATGAGCTTCTAGTCTATTTTTCGAGCTGACATGCATTACATGTCCTTTCTTTGATGAAGCTAAACTTGGGTAGGCCTGCGACTAGATCCTTGGAGGCCAGTTTTGACATGCTTTTTAAGTTAAGATGAGATAGTCTTCTATGCCACAGCCAGCTCATTTCTTCAGAATCTTTTTCCAGAAAGCATATTGTCTCGTTAGAACTCATTTGACCAAGATTAACATTGTAGATGTTCCCTTCTCTTATTTTGGTTAACTTTATAGAGGAGATCTTCAGGTCTTTGACTTAACATTGATTGTTGAGGAATGTGACTTGATGACCCTTGTCGCAGAGTTGACTTATGCGCCGAAGATCATATTTTAGTCCTTCCACATAGGTTACTTTACTGAAGGACACTGCACCATTCCCATCTGATCGATATCCTTTTGTCTTGCAAGAACCGTTGTATCCAAAGATGACTATTGGACCCTCCTTTTCTATAAAGTTAGGTAGAAGGGCTTTGTTCCCGGTCATATGCCTTGAGCATCCAGTATCCAGATACAAAGTTGTGATCGTGGAGCTCTGTTCCTGTGGCAAGATTAAACTCTCATTTTGGTACCCATACTTGCATGGGTCCTACCTTATTAGTACCCTTGGGAACCCAAATTTGTTTGACTTTGGGTTTGATATGCAAAGAGTTATTGTAGCATATTGTAGCCTTATGACAAATTTTATGACATATATAACATCTAGCATAATGCATGCTTGTGTGTGTATATAGATTCTTTCTCCATTTGGAATTATTTGGGTTATTGGCAATCTTTCTTTTAAATTGAGTCTTCTGTTTCCATGTATCCTTGTGATTCATGATTTATGAAGAGTGACACTTAACTCTACTGTTCCTACCTAGTTGGTTCATGGAGTTGATTTTACCCGACTCTACGATCCTTCGAGGTTGGAGAGTAGCGATTAAGTTACTCTTCTCTTTTCTGAATCCTAGGCCAACATGGGATCCGTTATGCCTAGGAACATGGATTGGATGAGAAGAGAAGGGATGGAGTGGTTGTTCCTTCTGCGAGGATTTCACAAATGTAATGCTTCTATTAAAATTTGAAACATTACTAGAGTTAGTTTCCTTTATCTTTTCCATATATGGTTCTAAGGTGGATTCCCCAAAACCTAAACCTGTTCTGTCAGATACACTTCT
Source organism: Panax ginseng (assembly GCA_020205605.1). NCBI lineage: Eukaryota > Viridiplantae > Streptophyta > Magnoliopsida > Apiales > Araliaceae > Panax > Panax ginseng. The sequence goes on along the minus strand of CM035128.1, from coordinate 38,175,039 downwards.
ATGATTGGAGATCAGGGAGTCCATGGATGAAGAGGATCTATTCCACATTGAGATTGTCTTTTCTAGTTCCTCAATCTTGAAGGTTAGATTTGACTCTCTTTGTGTATTGAGTTCATTGGTCTGTTTTAAGAGTTTATTCTCAGGTTAAAGTTTGGAGAGAGAGTTAGTGCTTAGAAGAGCTGTTTCCAGTTCTTCCTGAACTTTCTCTTTCTCTTTTTGAAGAGGAGAATAATCTTTAGATAGAACTCTGAACCATTTCATGTATTAATGCAAATCAGATGTTATGCCATGTAGTGCAGTTCTTATGTCATCAATATCTACATCAGGAGAGTTAAAGTCGAATACCTCATCTATACTTACTTCATGATTGTCATGACTTTTCTTTTCCTTTGCATGTTTGGCCATTAGACATAGATTTGACACTTAAGGATCCTCATCATCACCAGACTCAGGAGTTGTGTCACTGTCTGAGTCACTCCACGATCCTCCGGCCATGAGACCTTTGTCTTTTTTCTGGAGCCTCTTGTTGCCTTTGTATTCATTCTTTGAATTTGATTTCGTCTTCGGTTCTTCTCTAAGAGGTTTGTTGCAGTTAGCAATGAAGTGGCCAGGCTTCTTGCAGTTGTAGCATAAGTCATTTATCTGCTCCTGGCTATTGTTGTTGTTGTAGAATCTTTTAGGTTTGCTGCTTCTGCCTTTACGCATGAACCTCTTGAGTCTTCTTACCATCATTGAAATATTCTCATCATCATCTTCCTCAGAGTCAGAGTCATTTCTAATGTTAGCTTTGGAAATGTTATCTGTTTCTTTGAGAGAAACTCCTTTTTCCTTCTTTCTTCCTTTAGATAGAGTTTCTGCTCGCTGAGTCAGCTCTAGTTCATAGGTGAGAAGGTTGCCATATAATTTTTGAATAGTCATTTCATGGAGATTCTTTGATTCACTGATGGCAGTGGTTTTGGCATCCCACTTGCTAGGTAAAGCTCTCATGAACTTTATGATCAGATCTTTATTTGGATAGATTTTTCCAAAAGCTCGAAGATAGTTGAGTAAAACGTTGAATATCTCATAAGTGGAATTGACATTTTCACCTGGAACATGGGAAAACATTTCGTATTGTTGAATCAGAAGAGATTGTTTGTCTTCTCTGACTTCTTCAGTTCCTTCGTGCATTGTGACACCCCCAAATTCAAGTACTCCATATCCACAGAATTTGGTGTTCACTATCCAAAACCATTACATCTAACTGCCCATCATAAAGGATAAAGACATAATTTAAATAAATTAAACCATAATCTCTCCCATTAAAGGGTTACATCATCATCTCAAAATAATCCCAGGTAATCTAACCTTAAGTTTATTACATCAGTTTGCGGAATACATCATAAAATTAATCAAGTCTCATAACATAAAACATTTAAATAATTTCTCATAAGTCTTCAGCACTTGGACAATTTGCCCTTTCATTTGCTAGCAGACGGCTCATCAACTTTCTCCACTTAAGCTGCAGTGTTAATTGCAAGAGTGAGCAAAAAAATGCTCACTGATATAGAAAATAGTAATGATAGCAACATGAGAGTGAACAATAAAAGCTGAACAATAAAGAACTTGTTCTACGAATAAATGTAGAAAACAAGTTCGAACTTTAATTATTTGAGAGTCTTAAGACCACGAACTATGTCCCCGGTACTTAGGTATTATTACCCAACCTTAACAAACATTTAGACTATACGGACCCTTCTTAATGTACTTAGGGGGATCAGCCCTTTGTACCATGTATTGTGCACAAACATCTAATCGTTACACGTACAAAATCCCCTATGTTAGGGTTGTTCATCTCAGTTTGAATTTAGAATTTCCGCACTAAAGAAAGTTTAGTTTGGAACTAGCTTATTAGTGTTTCTAGAATTTTTGAACACTAGACAATTATAGATCAATAAGAGTTCGCTTACTAATTGAAGGTTTAATACAAGCATATATAACTGAACAAGACTATCAAAGTCAAAGATCGAATATCAACAATATATAATTGAATAATATGATATACATGCAAAATACTATATTCAAAGAATTAGAATAATCTCACTTGAGTCAATGTATTAGAACAATATATGATTTGAATAATAATTAGGAAAGTGACACTCGCTCGATGTAACGAATTAGGTTACAAAAGCTTGTACAACATAGACTAGGCTTGCTCAACTTTACAAAGAATTTTAGAAACTTGCACAATGCTGATTTAGCAATAGGAACTTGCATTCAATATGAAAAGAATGAAGTTAGAAAGCTTGCTCAATGTAAAGGGGTAAAGTTTAGAAACTTGCTCAATAATAACAAGGTAGAGTTAGAAAACTTACCTTGATTGTAAGCTACACAAATGTAAAATAATCTCCAATTACCCTACATACATCATTGAAATCGCAAAAATAATTAGTTGTATGAATATTAGGTTTAGGGTTTAAACCATCATTTAGGTCATAACCCTAACCTAGCACCTAACCACGTAGGTTAATATACTTAATGAATCTGAAATCGTATTACGAGCCAACATAACTTACTCGTTCATTTCTAACTTTTGAAAACATCACTTTTAGTTTCCATTACCTAGCTTATTCAAGTAATTACTTAAATTCTTTTATACTTTATATTGAAACACATGACAATCTGTTATTGTAGTTTCTATTATGCCTTAACATCATTAACATGCTTGCTTAGCTAACATAAGTGCATTATACATGACCTGCAAATAAGCGAGACTTCTTCGTCTCGAGAACGAGGGTATGCAACCGCCGCCATACTTAAGTTTGGGGCCCAAGAAGCAATGCTTGTGATTTTTTGCTTGACACCTACAGCGGTGAAATTTGGTGTCTGAACAGACAGAAGAGTAGATGGCAGTGAATAGTAGCCGTTTTTAGCCCAACTAACACGAAATTCACCCACCAAACAGTGATAATAACAGGTAAAAATGATATAGAACTATCACAACAATGTTTGTGAACATATTCCACCAATTAAAACAATTTAACAACAATCTAAGTTAGGTTAATTTCTCAAATTTCATAAATTTCATATAAAACTCAAATTTTGATATTCATCCCCAAAAATCAACACTGCGAATTCAATACATGGCTAATTCGCCTCATTCAAATTGCGTTATGCTCGTTTCTTAATAAACTAACATATACAAGCATTAATTTACAGTTTCACATACAATTTGCCCACTAAAATTGGTACTTTACATGAATCATATGAACAATTCATATACTATCAAAAATTCTACTGCTACAACGAAATTAGCATACAATTTCCTTGTTTAAACATGAACTCCAGCATTATATCACATATATCCCCCATAATTTAGTTGCACAACAACAATTTTGAAAAAAAAATTAGAATTCACAAAACATAAACAATCTTTGCCGTAAATTCATATATGTATATATATATATATATATATATATATATATATATATATATATATATATATATATAATAGAAGGGTTAGATAGAATACCTTTAATATGCTTAATAATCCCTTGCTAACACTGAAATTACTTAGGTTTTTTCTCAATCTCTCAAGTTCTCTATAAACCTTCTTCTCTCTTAATTCCTACGCTCTCATTCTTTAGCCAAATACGTGAATAAGAAAACTGAACGCTAGCCTTAGGAAATAATATGTGTAAAACATAAACTGACTCCTATTAACCCACATTCTCTTTCAGTTATAAAACAAAAGTTTGCGTCAGTTGAATAAGCCAAAGGCCACAAGGCCTTGTTTGGCTAAGTACATACTCCCAACTTGATTATTTTCATATTATTTATATTATATAGTTTCATATGTCACACTCTAGTTAATTAAATAACTTTAGCTTAATTAATTTAAATAACTTATAATGGTAATTAAAATAATTTCTATTATAATTACTAATATATAATTATATATCTAATTTAATTAATAAATTAGACTCATCACTTTATTTAATTTATTTATTTCCTTTAAATTAAACAATTCATTTAATTTAACTATTTTCTTAAATATTAAGCAATTGATTATTTTCTTAAATTAAATCCTTCAAATAAAATTATCATTGTTCAATTTAATTAACATTAATTAATTTAGTTACCAAATTAATTCACCACAATTCATCAATTATTTATTTTTCTCAATAAATAAATTATTTAAAATATTTATTTAATTCAATAATTATTCAAATTAAATTATAAATTTCTCGATCGTTATATCCTTCCCTCCTTAAAAGGATTCTGTCCCCAGAATCACAACTCGAAAAATGTATTCGTTACATTCTTCCCTCCTTAACAAGATTTTGTCCCCAAAATTGCTATACAAAATCAAGAAAACAACTGAGGATAATTCTTCATCATAACACTTTCAAGTTCCCACGTAGCTTCTTCAGCATTGTGGTTCCTCCAAATTACCTTAACAGAAGGTATCACCTTATTCCTCAGTACTTGCTCTTTTCTGTCAACAATTTGAACAGGGACTTCTTCATAGGACAAATCTTTCTCAAATTGTAAGGGCTTATATTCTATAACATGTTTATAGTCAGGCTTATATGGCCTCAACATTGAAATATGAAAAATATTATGGATATGCTCCAACTCTGGAGGTAAAGCTACCCCGTACGCCACTTCACCAACTCGGTGAAGCACTTCGAAAGGTCCTATAAATCTAGGGCTCAATGTCCCCTTCTTGCCAAACCGAATTTTCCCCTTCAAGGGAGACACTTTCAAGAAAACATAACTACCGACATCAAATTCTCTATTTTGTCGATGCTGATCGGAATATTTCTTCTGTCTATCCTGTGCAGCGGTTAATCTTGCTCTAATCACTTTGATGATCTCGACAGTCTGTTGTACCAATTCTGGACCCAATAGCTGACGTTCACCAACCTAGTCCCAACATAATGGAGTTCTGCACTTCCTGCTGTATAGCGCTTCGTAAGGAGGCATGCCAATACTCGTGTGTTAACTATTATTATAGGAAAATTCCACCAATGGTAGATGATCATCCCAATTTCCCTTGAAATCCATGATACATGCTCTGAGCATATCCTCTAGTGTTTGGATGGTTCTCTCACTCACTGTGGCTCGATTACGAGGATGGTATTTGTGCTCATTCTCAGTTGTGTTCCCAAGAATTCTTGTAGTCGTCTCCAGAAACTAGATGTGAAACGTGGATCTCTGTCTGACACAATGGACACAGGTACACCGTGTCTTGAAACAATTTCCTTCACATACAGTTTTGCTAACCGATCTAGGGTAAATCGAATCTTGATTGGCAAAAAGTGTGCCGACTTCGTCAGTCTATCGACAATCACCTAGACGGCATCGTAACCTTGTTGGGTCGTTGGAAGACCTACCACAAAATCCATTATGAGATGCTCCCATTTCCATTCGGGTATCTCCAACGGTTGTAACAATCTGCTTGGCCTTTGATGTTCAGCTTTAACTTTCTGATACGTTAAGCATTTTGCCACACATTCAGCCACATCCTTTTTCATATTCGGCCACCAAAAATGATGTTTAAGATCCTGATACATCTTTGTACTCCCAAGGTGAATCGACTATCTTGAGTTATGAACTTCACTCATAATCTCTTCTTTAACTTCTGGTACTAGCGGAACCAAAATTCTCCCTTCGAATAGAAGTAACCCTTCCGAATCGATTTTGAATTTGTTTTCCTCACCTTCAAATATTTTCTATTTTATCTTTTTATAGTCTTTATCTTGAAATTGTACATTTTTTACCTTATCCACCAACGTTGAACTGTTTCCCATCTAGAAAAACTTTTCATCAGATTCTGTCGGATATTTAATTTCCAACTCCATCTTAGCCATTTCCGACACTAGCTTCTCCTGAGCAGTTAACATCATTAACTTCTCTCGTCCCTTCCTACTTAAGACATCAGCAATAACATTCGCTTTTCCGGGATGATAGAAAATCTCGCAGTCGTAGTCTTTGATCAGCTCCAACCATCTTCTTTGTCGCATGTTCAAGTCTTTTTGTGTAAAGATATACTTTAGACTTTTATGGTCAGTATATATCTCACACTTCTCTCCATAAAGATAATGTCTCCAAATTTTCAGGGCAAACACCACCGCCGCCAACTCTAAGTCATGAGTCGGATACCCTTTCTCGTAATCTTTCAACTGACGTGATGCATACGTAATAACTCTGCCATTTTACATAAGCACACAACCTAGTCCTTTATGTGATGCGTCACTATACACCACAAAATTTCCTGTATCATCAGGCAATAACAACAGAGGTGCAGAGCTCAGTCTCTTCTTTAACTCTCGAAAACTCTCCTCGCACTTCTCTGTCCAAACAAATTTAATCGCCTTCCTAGTTAAGTTCGTCAATGGAGTCACGATCTTGGAAAAGTCTTGAATAAAACGCCCGTAGTAACCCGCCAATCCTAAGAAACTCCTTACTTCTGACGGTGTCTTTGGCTGATCCCAGTTTATTACAGCTTTAACTTTTGACGGATCTACCAAAATTCCGTCCTTATCAATAACGTGTCCGAGAAACTGTACACGTTCCAACCAAAATTCACATTTTGAAAATTTTGCGTACACCTTCTCTTTTCTTAACGTCTCGAATGTCACTCTTAAATGTTCCACATGCTCCTCCTTGGTCTTAGAATATACCAATATATCATTAATAAACATTACCAAAAATTTGTCTAAGAATGGTTTAAACACCCTGTTCATCAAATCCATGAATGTTGCAGATGCGTTAGTTAAACCAAAAGACATAACCAGAAACTCGTAATGACCATACCGAGTTCTGAACGCTATTTTTGGTACATCCTCCGACCTCACCTTCAACTGATGATAACCACTTCTCAAGTCTATCTTAGAGAAATACCTTGTTCCCTTCAACTGATCGAACAGGTCATCGATTCTAGGTAATGGATACATATTTTTAATCGTGACCTTATTTAATTCTCGATAACCATTGCAGAGCCGCATCGATCCATCTTTCTTTTTAACAAACAACACCGGTGCTCCCCATGGCGAAACACTCGGCTGAATATATTTCTTGTCGAGCAATTCTTGTAATTGCACCATCAACTCCTTCATTTCTACCTGGGCCATTCTGTATGGTGCCTTAGATATCGGGGCCATTCCTAGTAGTAAATCAATCACGAACTCGATTTGTCGATCCGGTAGAAGACTAGACAAATTGTCGAAAATACATCAACAAAATCTCTTATAATCGGTATCTCTTCTAACTTTGCACTCTTCTTCTGTGTATCGACTATGTAGGCTAAGTATCCTACACATCCTTGTCTCAACAACTTCTTGGCTTGCATCACCGTCAGACAACTTGCTTGTCGAGGTGACTTCTTCGCTAAAGAACACAACCTTTGATTTTGAGTCATAAGGTTAACACACTTCCTTTGGCAGTCAATTACTGCTTCGTAATTGAATAACCAATCCATTTCCAATATAACATCGAATTCACCAAGTCTTATTGGTATCAAATCTACCATCATCTCATGACCCTTTATAACCACTCTACAATTCCTATATACAAATCTAACATAAATCATTTCTCTATTCGCAATCTCAATGCTTAAGGGAAATTCTAATTCTTCCTGAGGCAAATCTAAGTTCTGAGCAAATTCATCAAATATAAATGAACAAGTAGCACCCGAATCAAATAGTACATAAGCATTAATATCATTAATCGGAATGATACCTGACACCACATCCTTGGATTGTACAACATCCTGTACGGTCATATTGAAAGTCCTCGCAGTAGGTCGACTTGACTGTGCTGGTCCAGTGATAGTCAATGCACCACCACTGTTGCTGTTTCCTTTTCCATCACTTGCGCTTCCCGCTGGCTTCTTAGGGAAATCACGAGCCATATGATCTTTTGAACCGCATGTAAAGCATGCTCTTTTCTTTGGACTAAAATAGTTTGGTGCAATGTGTCCCTCCTGACCATAGTTGAAACACATCCGCTTTCCCTTCAAACATACCCTAGTACAGTTCTTCTCTCACATTGCGCAAGCTTCAAACTTTTTCTTCTGCTAATTTCCTTATTGTCCTCCCGTTGTTAAATTCTCGCTCCACTCTCTCTTCTGACTGTTACTTCCAACATTACTTCCACCAAACTTATTTTCATTCTCATTCTTCCTCTTCTTCTGTTCTTGGTTGTACTTGGTCAAGGCATCGCTTCCACCTTCCGCGATAATTTCCTTCTCCAGTACAGCCGCAAATGTGTTTAGCTGAAACATTAAAACCTTGTTGTAAAGCCAGGGTTTTAATCCTTGTTCGAATGTTCTTGCTTTACATTCATCAGTATTAACTTGGTAAGTGGAAAACCTTGCAAATTCGTTAAATTTCGCAGCATATCCTGGCACCGTCATAGTTCCTTGCTTCAACTCCAGAAATTGCACTTCCAACTGATTCCGAGAACTTGCTGGAAAGTACATTTCAAAAAATATCTCCTTAAATCTATCCTACGCTATCACTCCTTGACCTCCATGTACCATATTTGCCTGCCACTAGTAGCTAGCTTCAGACTTTAGCATGAACATTGCGAACGCAGTCTTCTGGTCTTCGTTTACTCTAGCAACGTCGAACACTTCTCCATTTCCATAATCCAGGTTTCGGGTTCCACTGGATTCACAGACCCTTGAAACTCTGGCGGTCCAACCATTTTGAATTCCTTGAAGGTCATGACTTGAGCTTGCGGTTGATTCGCAAGTGCACCCGTCAATAGAGTTACCAACTGCTGAATCAGATTAGCATTGGCCTCGTTGTTATTATTAGTAGACCCCTCAGGAGGTGCTTGTTGTCGTGGTTGTCTTCTTCTAGGAGGCATCTTCTGTTAAAATATGCACTTGATTAGTTCATTACTCAACTTCTTGGGTATTTAAAGTTTAACTTTAAACATTCCAAGATTAAAGCTATAATACATAACATTTCAAATAAACATTGATATTTTATTTATTCATAAAGTTTTAGAACATACTCAAAATAGCATAACCGCTATAAACATTCACTTTCCTTAACTAGACAAGTTTCAAGATTACATACTCATACTATCCCTTTATTTATCTCAAAATAAGGGATTAACAGTTTATTTATTCACATAATTAACCACATATTATTATCAATCTTATTCTATCTAGGCATATTAAGAGGTCGTAAGGCTTCCCGACGCTCTTCCTCCATGATACGATATGTCGTTCTACGATCCATCACGAACCACGACGAGTCTTCAAACTGGGGTGGGTAATAATAGACTCGATCTTGGGCCCTATCAATCACAGAATTAAAAGCGTAATCTATCTCCTTCATCTTAGCTTTCTTCACTTGGACTTTAGGTTCAGCACGGTCTGCACGTTGAGTCGCCTTCATCCAAGCATCCTCTGCTCTTGCACGCTTAGCTGACTCCTCTTTGAAGTCATCTTTCAATTTCTCCATGTCAGTCTTCATTTTCTCGTTTACCACCAACAGATCTTCATGCTGACCCTTTGTATGAACTAAGTCCCACTCCATGTTTACAAGTTTTGAGTCGAGTTCCTGAATCTCCGCATCCTTCTGCTCTATCGAAGCATGATGCATCTCAACCATCTCCTTCAGCTCCTCAACTTTTTCCTGTAATTCTATGTTACGGTCATACAAAGCGTCATACATCTCAACTGATATGGAGTTTGGTGGAAACTCCTCAAGATCCTCCTCCTCATCCTCCTCCTCTATCTCCTCAGAACTTTCCTCCTCGGGATCGGTCACAGGCATATCCTCCTGGATCAACTGTTCCCGCACAACATGAATATCCCGGGGTTCATCGTCTATAGGTATCTGAGGTATCGCTTCCCTAGCTGGACTGGATCCTCCTTCGTTAGACATCCTGACAACAAAATAGTTTAAGTTTTACTTAACATTTTTCGATACTCGCGAGCACATAAGTTATTAACATATAGCACATAATGTCTTTTATTGTTTAATTTCAATGGATACCTTAATCCATTCCTTAAAACTCGATAAGAGTTGAACACCTCTATGTTTTCTATTTCCTTAAAGGTTACTTCCTAAGGTTTCCCCACCTAAGGTTCATAACTTAAGGTTTTGATACCAACCTGTGACACCCCCAAATTCAGGTACTCCATTTCCACAGAATTTGGTGTTCACTATCCAAAACCATTACATCTAACTACCCATCATAAAGGATAAAGACATAATTTAAATAAATTAAACCATAATCTCTCCCATTAAAGGGTTACATCATCACCTCAAAATAATCCTAGGTAATCTAACCTTAAGTTTATTAAATCAGTTTGCGGAATACATCATAAAATAAATCAAGTCTCATAGCATAAATCATTTAAATAAATTCTCAAAAGTCCTCAGTACTTGGACAATTTGCCCTTTCCTTTGCTAGTAGACGGCTCATCAACTTTCTCCACTTTAGTTGCAGTGTTAATTGCAAGAGTGAGCAAACAAATGCTCACTGATATAGAAAATAGTAATGATAGCAACATGAGAGTGAACAACGAAAGCTGAACAATAAAGAACTTGTTCTACGAATAAAAATAGAAAACAAGTTCAAACTTTAATTATCTGAGGGTCTTAAGACCATGAACTATGTCTCTGGTACTTAGGTATTATTATCCAACCTTAACAGTCATTTAGACTATACGGACCCTTCTTAACGTACTTAGGGGGATCAACCCTTTGTACCATGTATTGTGCACAAACATCTAAACGCTACACGTACAAAATCCCCTATGTTAGGGTTGTTCGTCTCAGTTTGAATTTAGAATTTCCGCACTAAAGAAAGTTTAGTTTAGAACTAGCTTATCAGTGTTTCTAGAATTTTAGAACACTAGACAATTATAGATCAATAAGAGTTCGCTTACTAATTGAAGGTTTAATACAAGCATGTATAACTGAACAAGGCTATCAAAGTCAAAGATCGGATATCAACAATATATAATTGAATAATATGATATACATGCAAAATACTATATTCAAAGAATTAGAACAATCTCACTTGAGTCAATGTATTAGAACAATATATGCTTTGAATAATAATTAGGAAAGTGAAACTCGCTCGATGTAACAAATTAGGTTACAAGAGCTTGTACAACATAGACTAGGCTTGCTCAACTTTACAAAGAATTTTAGAAACTTGCACAATGCTGATTTAGCAATAGGAACTTGCATTTAATATTAAAAGAATGAAGTTAGAAAGCTTGCTCAATTTAAAGGGGTAGAGTTTAGAAACTTGCTCAATAATAACAAGGTAGAGTTAGAAAACATGCCTTGATTGTAAGCTACACAAATGTAAAATAATATCTAATTACCCTAGATACATCATTGAAATCGCAAAAACAATTAATTGTATGAATATTAGCTTTAGGGTTTAAACGATCATTTAGGTCATAACCCTAACCTAGCACCTAACCACGTAGGTTAATATACTTGACGAATCTGAAATCGCATTACGAGCCAACATAACTTACTCGTTCATTTCTAACTTTTGAAAACATCACTTTTAGTTTCCATTACCTAGCTTATTCAAGTAATTACTTAAATTCTTTTACACTTTATATTTCAACACATGACAATATGTTATTGTAGTTTCTATTATACCTTAACATCATTAACATGCTTGCTTAGCTAACATAAGTCCATTATACATGACCTACAAATAAGCAGAGACTTTCTTTGTCTCGAGCAGGTAGGTATGGTAGCAATTGCCATACTTAAGCCTCGGGGCCGTAAGCTGCGCCATTTTTTTCCTTGGCACAGTAGCAATTTAGATAGCAAGTATTGCAGACAGAGAAGAAAGAGAGATGGCGGAAGAAGTAGCCATTTTTAGCCCAACTAACACGAAATTCACCAACCAAACAGTGATAATAACAGGTAAAAATGATATAGAACTATCACAACCATGTTTGTGAACATATTCCACCAATTAAAATAATTTAACAACAATCTAAGTTAGGTTAATTTCTCAAATTTCATGATTTTCATATAAAACTCAAATTTTGATATTCATCCCCAAAAATCAACACTGTGAATTCAATACATGGCCAATTCGCGTCATTCAAATTATGTTATGCTCGTTTCTTAATAAACTAACATATACAAGCGTCAATTTACAGTTTCACATATAATTTACCCACTAAAATCGGTACTTTACATGAACCATATGAACAATTCTTATACTCTCAAAATTTCTACTGCTACAACGAAATTAGCATACAATTTCCTTCTTTAAACATGAACTCCAGCATTATATCACATATATCCCCCATAATTTAGTTACACGACAACAATTTTGAAAAAAAATTGGAATTCACAAAACATAAACAAACTTTGCCGTAAACTCATATATATATATATATATATATATATATATATATATATATATATATATATATATATATATATATATATATATATAAGGGCTAGATAGAATACCTTCAATATGCTTAATAATCCCTTGCTAACACTGAAATTGTTTAGGTTTTCTCTCAATCTCTCAAGTTCTCTGTAAACCTTCTTCTCTCTCAATTCCTACGCTCTCACTCTTTAGCCAAATACGTGAATAAGAAAACTGAATGCTATCCTTAGGAAATAATATGCGTAAAACATAAACTGACTCCCACTAACCCACGTTTTCTTTGAGTTATTAAAAAAAAAAAGTTTGCGTCAGTTGAATAGGCCAAAGGCCACAAGGCCTTGTTTGGCTAAGCACATACTCCCAACTTGATTATTTTCATATTATTTATATTATATAGTTTCATATGTCACACTCTAGTTAATTAAATAACTATAGCTTAATTAATTTAAATAACTTATAATGGTAATTAAAATAATTTCTATTATAATTACTAATATATAATTATATATCTAATTTAATTAATAAATTAGACTCATCACTTTATTTAATTTATTTATTTCCTTTAAATTAAGCAATTGATTTAATTTAATTATTTCCTTAAATTAAATCCTTCAAATAAAATTATCATTGTTCAATTTAATTAATGTTAATTAATTTAGTTACCAAATTAATTCACCACAATTCATCAATTATTTATTTTTCTCAATAAATAAATTATTTAAAATATTTATTTAATTCAATAAATATTTAAATTATATTATAAATTTCTCGATCGTTACATGCATAATGATCAGTGTTTCCTATACTTCCTTTGCAGTTTTGTTATTGACCATATTTTCATACAGATCATCTTCTAGAGATTGGAACAAAATGTTCTTGGCCTTTTTGTCGAGTTGGACAACTTTCTTTTCGTTGTCAGTCCATTATTCTTTGACCTTGATTTAAACTCTGTTTGGATTGTCTGGAGTGGGTGCAAGCTTTGTTGGAACCTAGGGCCCAATCGAAACAGTTTCAAATAGATCTTCATCTATTGAATCCATGTAGGCTTGTATACAAACTTTTCAGTTGGCGAATTTATCTTTGTTGCACATTGGTGGCTTGCTGTCTCCTCCAGTCTTTGATTCGCTTATCAGCTGTGCCATTGGATCTACTCAAGCTTTGTAGGCTGATTAAGAGAACCTACTCTGATACAAATTGTTAGTTTCCAGAGGCACAATAATTATCTAGAAAGGGGGGTTGAATAGATATTTTTAAAAATTCTTTTACAAAATACTTGGTCAGATTTGATAATGATTTAATCACAGCGGAATTTAAGATTTGTTTGTTTTCCCTTTAAGATAAAGCGAGTTGATAGAATATAAGCAGTTATGGCAAATATAGCAGTTGTGGAAAGAATATAAGAGACACAATGTTTTTAAGTGGTTTAGAGCACTCAAGGCTCCTAGTCCAGTCTTTTACTCCTTGAGAAGGAAATCCACTAAGGATATCTTTACTATCTTTGAATCTCACAGATTCCTTCAAGACCAGTAGTCTTGGAACTTCTTATTTCACTTTAGAACACTTCAAGTCCAGCAGACTTGGTATTTCTCAGTTCACTTAGAACTCTTTAAGTCCTTTTGACTTGGAACTTCTTACTTCACTTAAAGATGGTTGAGTTCTTGAATGGTGCTACTCAGTTGCCATTAAGCTTGTGTTCGAAAGACCTGAGTAGCTGAGCAAGCTTTCTTTTCAGATCGTAGAATTGAGCGCTGAGTGTTCTTCAACGTTTCGTTGTATGCTTGCTTGATCTTTGCATCTGCTCTTCTTTTGCATATATAATGCCTTTGAAATATATTTGTTTGAAGACATCCGTTGAAGCATTAATTGAATTTGACATTTCTGAGCACTGATTGTGACTTTCTAGAAATCTTCTGTCCAGCTGTCTAGCTCACTGACGTTGTAGACTGCTATCTCACCTAACACCTAAAAAGGTGTTTTCTGCTGACCCATAATACTTTCCTTAACTTCTTCAATACGTTTATTTGTTATATACTAAGGATGACTGTTGTGTCATTGGGACTCCCGATAGTCTCAACGTCTATAATCCATTCCACATTTGTTAACTTTTATTCTAAAATAAATGGACAAGGCTCGATGCTTCTGATGCAGACAAATGATACACTACGATCATGATTGTGGTGTCTTGCCACCTTGGAGCTTTATCTGGTACTGATGGATGAGAACACTATGATTTGTCTTAAGTATTGGCACACGACGATCTTCACTTGCTTGACTTGCAGACTCTATGCTTTCGAGAACACTCTACGATTCATGAGTTTGACTCGGCAGGCGTTTGGACCACTCTACGATTTCATGAGAGGCCCTCCAAAGCAAACAGACTACGATCCTCGATGCTCTACGATTGTGCCTTGGCTTCTACAATCTTTTGATCAGCTTGATAGACCACTATTCTGTTGAAGCCTATCTATTACATCTCAAGACATAGATCAACCTAACAACTTTGATCTTTTCTTCTATACATTCATTTACAGAATGATAAACATTAAAGCTCAGATCAACCTAACAAGTTTGATCCACCAGTTAGTCCTTGTACATGTATTCCTTGAAGGACTTTACATATAATCATGAATATTGACTTTCAACATCAAATTTAAATAAACAATCTTCCAACATGATATACTTCATTATGTTGAAGTTGAGAAAAGTGCATCTAAAACATGTGGTAGACCTGTCCGTGCGTTTGCGAAGAGTGTTGTGTTGAGGAGTCCATATACATCGAAATTTGGTTCAGCTGATTTAACTTCTGATGTTGTGGTTCCTAGACCAATATGCAGAGGTCTGTCTGCATTCCCAAATGTTTGTATGTGTATGCCATCGAAATTTAAAGATGTTATGTTTGATTAGTGGTTTAAGATTGGAATAAATAACAGGAAAATGTATGTTATTTGTAGTTTAAGATTTATATAGTCTATTTTTTTAAAAAAAAATAAACAGTTGTTCTATCTTACTAATATGTTTTTGTTTTGAAGGATTAAAAAATTTTCGGGAGATCATGATGAGATTGAACCTACATTCAGATTTGGGTCTGTCCCAATATCGTCTAAAATGTGGTTCTATAAGTTAAAGACACCTGGACAGTGGCTTGATGATGATGTGAGTTTATTCATTTTTTGAAATTCAGTTTTGTGAGTTATGGTTACCTTATTTAATTATTTTGGTCACTATTTGTAACTATTTTTGGCTACCTTTATCATAATGTTTTAATTTTTGGCAATTGTTTACATCTGATGGATTTTTAGTTTGATTTTTGGTTCAGCATATCAACATTTATTTGTATTACTTTCGAAAATTGGCTAGGCACTCTGCCAATATTCAAATAAGGGCCACTACAAAAAATTGTTGGTTTCATGTCAAGTTGTCTACTTTGTATGGGGAATATTGTCATAAAAATACAGATAAGACTCTTCTGTTGGGGGATGGTGATGTTGTTGAATATATTCGTGGTTTTTTGATAGATGTGAACTATTGGGTAAAATCTAATTACGTACAATCACGCAAGTATATGTGGTCAACAAGTAATATAATGAAAGTAGAGTATCGTTCCCACAAAGAATTAGTTAACAAGAATTACCAAGTACTAACCTATAATCAATTTAATCTTATTTAAACAAATGATTTAATATTTTAATTTAAAATAATTAATTAAACTATTACTAACTATCCCTAGGATGAAACAAGATAATGAAGACTCGAGATTACAATTTCACTTATTGTTTCATTTAAGTCAACACACTTCCTGTTAAGCCAAGTTATTTATACTGGATTGTTAATCAAGAACACGAAAGTAAAATATGGTCATCTCTCAACACACCATACTCATATCAAATCAAATCCACAGATGATAGAATGAAATTGAATACCCTAATTAACTAACCCATTATATCTCTATGTGAATTACAATTAAAAAGGGTTTAAGTACAAGTTCTTATTAGACTACATGAAATGCCTCGGTATATCTCTATCATAAGCACAAATCATGAATTCCAACTCCATGTAGAACACATAAATACATGCTATTATGATCAGATCTAAACCAATAATCTGTCTCTCGAGTTCATATAGATTATCACAGTAATTGTTAGCTAGACAATTATGCAATTAAGGGCAAACCATAATAGACAATCCAAATATAGCTAATAAGACTAACAAAGAAGCATATCAAAGTAAACTACCCAATAAGATCCATAGTAATCTTAAAACAAAGTTTAATTCATAACGGAACTAGAATTCATCATCCATAATTGATTAAGCATTAAAAGATACAAATAGATAAGAAAATAATTTAGAATTGAGATAAAAAAATATGTATTCTCTTGCTTCCAATCTGTTTCTCCAATGATGATCAATAGCTTCAATCTTCAGTTCTAATCTAATCTAGGGTTCCTAATCTACTATATTCTATACTAGTGGAATCTTTTCCCTTTTATGCCTCCCATCATGTATTTATAGGTTACAAGTCTAATTTTTAGCTTAGGAGCAAACCCAATCCAATTTGGAGTCAAAAAAGTATCAAAGTTCGACCCAAAATGCGTCAAAAACTTGTTATGGCCCGTACCCCAGCCCCGACGAACTTTTTTTATTGGCTAGGCCCGCCCTGGCGGGGTTCCTTTTTCTACTGCAGTGTTCTCTGGTAAGACGACCCTAACTTTTTATCCGGGTGGAGTTACAGGGCCTACCACCTATCAACTCGAAGCTATCGAAGAGATCTACAACTTTTATTCTTCAAAAATTGAGAAATAACGGATGTATGAAGGTCCAAATTGGGTTTCAACTGACTGCTATGCAAATGACCATCCAAAACAGTGAAATTCAACGTCCGTTGGTACAAATATCATAACTCTTGCATCCGAACTCCGATTGGAATGATTCAAGATGTACCGGAAAGCTAAGAAGAAGCTCTACAACATAATTCAAGTTCCAAGACAAGAACATGAAACAAACATGAAATCCCAAACGATGTTCGGATTGCTTTTCTTGCATTTTCATACCAATAGTCGTTCACACAGCTCCCAAGCATATAATCTTCAAAATGAACACAAAATGCATGAAAAGTAGCTAAGAAACATGACTTTAAGCAAATAATTGAAGTAATAGATACCAGATATGTAGGTATAAAACCTATTTATCATATACCCCCAAACTTAAATCGTTGCTTGTCCCCAAGCAACACAACATAATGCAATGCAATGGAATGCAACTAATCTACATGCCTACTAATCCAGCAATATTGATAAACACAAGTCTATTCAACTGGCCTTAGAGAATTCAAGCAAACACGACAATACTTCATATCAAAACCAATTAATAATTCCTATCAATCATCAAATCATAAACTGTTATTACTAGTATAGTGTGTGTGTGCCCAACATCCATGCTAACTGATACAAATTCAAATTTAATACATAATAAATCTATTTGAAGGCATCATACAGTGTAAACTCAAGAATTTCAAAAACAGACGAGATCCAAATAAAATCAAACAATTACCAATATTAAGGGTCCAAATAGGGTACTTATGCTTTCTTTTTTTATTTTATTCAATCACGGGGGCTTTTTACTTTTAATTCCCATTTTATTCTTCTTCTTTTTTCTTTTTTTCTTTTTTCATAGATAATGAGTGCATTTTACGCTCCATCTCACGCTTTTGTTTATGGGGAGTGATTTTCATGATTCTTCTCAACCCACCACAAGACTCAATTATTTACTTTTTTAGAAGCTTATATACCCCACTTTTCCTCCAAACTTAAGTTCTTGCCTAATTCTTCATCTTCACTGCCTATCCTTTGCATTCTCTCATTTAAACTAGCACTATCCTTTAGAAATTCATTATGTATCAATTTGAACAAATCAATTAACAAAGCTGTTATTACTGTGTTATCCTTGTTATACCAGTTTCAAATAGAAAAAGATTCAATTCATAACAAGAAATCACATCAAAGCTCTAATAATCAGTACTATACTCGTCTGCTCAATTCTAGTCTCATCATTGGCCAAAATAGATTATAAATATGAAACAGATGGAATCATGAAGATGAACATAGTAACTAACTAATATTTTATTTAATTTTTATAGACATAAATAAAAACTATTTATAACTACTCTATTATGCAAACTATTATGCACTTACACTACATGAATGCAAACATATAATAAACCTAAACTAAACAAACACGATAACTTATGCAAAACTAAAATAGCTCCATTAAACATGCAAAACTAAACTAATTAACTCCCCCAAACTTAACAATTACAATGTCCTCATTGTAAAATAAAGCATTAAGTGGACGAGGACTTCCCTGTAATCATTTAAGCTTGTGGTGATGGTGGCGTGGCATAAAGACTGAAAAACTCCTCCACATCGGAATTTGAAGGAGGATACTGTGTCATGGGCTCAGGCTGGTGGCTTCCCTTTCTATAATCTTTTGCCTATCCATTGAACCTCCAATACCTGTAATGAAGAGAGACAACATGGATTAAAATAGCACTTTGGATTTGAAGAGAATCTTAATAAGCAAAACAATCCCTATCTACTAAATAAACTAGTAAAGCATATAAATATAAAATTCCTGGGTTGCCTCCCAGTTAGTGCTTGATTTATAGTCTTTCAGCCTAACTTTGACTGGTCAATGCTATCCAATTCCCCTTCGAAAATTGAGGAACTCTCCATCCATCAGAAACATTGTAGCTTTTGGTAGGTTTCCTTTTGTGAGGGCTTTTGAATTAAAGTCACCTAACATGCTTTGTTTAAATAAGTGCCCAATTGAGAATGTTAAATAACTAGGTGATTTTTCGTCCGTTGAGCTTATGATTCGATTGGGGCTTTGAGGCTTGACAAGCACAACGGGCTCTTCTTCTATCTTCTCCTCCTCATTCCACCATGTCTTTACATTTGTACTAGCTCTCATGTTATAAAGAGCCTTATCGACAACATGACTACCAAGCGGGCAAGATTTTGCAAATCTCATGTTTGAGTGCCTACTTTGAGGCTTAATTAAACTTAGGTTCTGGTCATTAACTAGTCGATATCATAGTTCAAACAAGTAGTACATATGTAAGAGAACACATACATATCATGAGCTTAGTCCAAATATAACAGAATCACAAGTTGTGATCTGGTCAAACCCAAACCCTGTCAGAGGGGTCGTTCTTACCGTTTCTGAGTTTTCAAGAAATTTAACAAAACTGGTGGTCAACCCTACTTTGACCTTAAATAACTTTGATCCTATAATGGTTCTAGGTGTTCTAATGACTTGTATGTGTAGATCACATACCATTCTACAACTTAACAACAACAACTTGGCCAAAATACTTAAACACATCAAGATTAAAGGCTAGCAAAACTTGTCAAAAAGCCATCTGGGCAAATCTGGGCTGCCCAGATTCGGTCTCTCATGGTTGGTCAACCATGTTGGACCACATATATCTTGAGATCTAGACATGGTATGGAGGTGATTCCACTTCCAGTGTACTCTCCTCATGGCAAAGAACAAGTCTATAACATCTAACACACCTAATCATTAACATACACAGATCTATGGGCCCTGACATTAGCTTGTCAGACAACAAAATTAGGGTTCTTGATCAGTTTGAAAAACTTAATTTTTGGCTTCTAGATGTTATGGATCCATGATCCAACAACCCAGATCATTAAAAGACACCCTATAACACATATCTAGTCAAAAAATTACAACATATAACATCAAATCATGAGATTTTGAAATTTTAGGGTTCATACCTCTTTCACCCTTTGATTCTTGATTCTGACTTTTGATCCTGATCTTGGAAAGTTATGAACTGAGAATGGCTTTACACATGACCCTCTTTCACTCCATCTCCCAAAATTTTAGAGAGAGACAAGTCTTGGACAAGTTAGAAAATAAAGTAAGTGGTTTTTCTCTCTCTAAATCTATATAAGTGATATAATTCAGTGTATTTGGTGGCAATTGATGGCTGATAATTGACACATAGCTAGGCTAGGGCTAGGGTTAGTCACCAACCCAAAATCATGGCAAGATTTGCAAGCTACCAATTATAGAATGTGACATAAGGGCATTCTAGTCATTTTGCATACCAATTTTAATTCTAAAGTTGTCATTTGATCCAAACCTTAGGGTTTGACCCTTAGGGTTAAAACCTAAGGTTTACAAAAATCACAATTAGGATTTCAAAATTAGGTTTTCAAAAATAGAAAATTACCATTTCTAAATTATAATTAGGATTCTGTAATTATATTAATATTTCCTAATCATGAAATTCAATCTTGCTAATTAGGATTAATTTATCCCAATTAAAATTGCTAATTTAGCAATTAAGTCCATAACTGTACATTAGGGTTTCTAACGAAACAATTAGGTTTTAAAATTTTGAAATTAGGTTTTGCTAATTAATTAAGCTTTACCCTAATTAATATTATAATTAATAACACTTGAGCATTATAATTATCCTTTAAGTTCCCATATTAGGGTTTGAAATACCAGAAAATCTAAAATTAGAGTTTCCAGATCTGGTATTAGGGTTTTCTAATAATCAATTAGGGTTTCAAGTAATTCATTAGGGTTTTCCCTAATAAATTATAATTAACGACGTTTAAACCTTATACATAGCATTTAAATTCCCAAACTAGGATTTTCAATTTCTGAATTAGGGTTTCGAATTCCCGAAAACAAAATTAGGGTTTCAGAACCGGTTTCTAGGGTTTCTTATCAGTCGTTAGGGTTTTCTAACAGAGCATTGAAGTTCTTAATATAATACTAGGGTTTTACATTGATAAAAATTATCTGTCAACCCTTGACCCTTAACCACATACTGTACATATAAATGACCATATACACAGATCATATTCACGTATACACTTAATCTTGACAAATTCACTAAAATCCTTCACAGAATTTTGAAATCCTCAAAATTCATTCCCAAAAATATCAAATGCATACACTTATATTCTGTCTAGGTTCTAATATTGAACCTTAAATCAATTAATTATGATTTTAAAAATTTTATAAATTCTCGAGTTGTCACATTCACCCCTTCTTCTAAGAATTTCGTCCCCGAAATTCACCTTACACCTTACATCATACTGCTTACACCATCTATACACATCATTACATGCTACCCAATACACCACTCACAAGAGTAAAAATTTTCAAATATTGCTGAGTTATGTAGATTATTGTCTGTCATTTTTTCAAAGGTTATATGGAAATTCATCCGCAAACCGTCTTACCCTGAAGACATAGAGGGTGATTAGCTTGGGTATGCCCGAAGATCGCCTTGATAATACTAGTTTTATCTTTTCGTCATCTTTGCCATAGGCACAAAAATTTTTCCTCAGTCTTATTGGATTCCGCACCAAAACAATTTGGTTCGGGAAAGTTTTCAGAAAATGTTTAGAGTTTTCATAAACATTGGTCTAGCTTAATTGAATAGCATAGAATCATATCAATAATTCAATTCAATCGAATTATTTAGGTGTAGCCAAACACCGTTGGCAAATTAATATTTTGAAAATATTTTTGAGAATGACGTCATGATGCCGTACTGTATTAACAGTTCATTTGAGGATGCCGTCATTGTATGACTTTGTCATAACACATCATACAATAGTGGAACATTGATTTTTAGATCAAATTCACACTAAGTATTCCTGTATTTATAAATCCATCAACTTTTTATCATCTTTGCACCAGGTTACATGGTAAGTGAGTGATAAATAAAAATATATTTTGATATTTCAAATCATTTGCGTCTAGCCGAAATAAGTAGCATAGACTATGATTTAAACCATTCCAAAAATGATTACGAGTTTATATAATTTTTTATAAAAGCATATAGTGTGTATTTAGCTTGATGTCAAAATGTCAAAGTCTAGCATAGCTAGGAGTTTTGGAAAACTAATGTCTTCACTAATGATCAGTTGCTTAGTAATCTATCTATTCCTATTATCCTCAATACTCCATTCATACATGACTATTCCCAGTTTGTCAAACTACACTCATGAGTTCAGGAACTTTCCACAATCATATGATTTTAAGAACGTACCCTAGTCAGACCTTTGGCATCCATTCGTTGAGGGGTTCATAGACATTTAATATAACTATGAGTCACGAACATACCATAAGTATGAGTTTTAAGGACTCGTACTTAACCTTATATTCTCTACCTATAACCTATCTATTTGTTATATACATGAGAAAGGAATCACCCTCTTAACATGCATATAGCAAATAACGCGACACAAATATTTCAATAATTATCAGTGCCAGAAACTAAGTGGTTTTTACACCAAGTATAATTCCCCGCCCATAGAAGGAATCATACAACTTAGCTGCTGACATGAGTCCTCAATTGAAATCCCAACCTAATCTTAACTCCCTTCTCAATACGAATTTCATTTAATCCGTATTCATAATCCTTTCTTGAATCTTTACCAATTCACATAGAAATCTTGCTGTAAACTTTCCAATCATTAGATTGATTCTTTTCCTTACTATCATCTTATCAGATCACGGGGTGATCTCATCGTATATATTACTATTCATTTCTGTACTATGATCGTTTTGTTTTACGATCTCCTATCCCTGTACCTTTAGTTTTTTAGACTCTATCTATTCACCACTTATGTTCAACTTTATTATCAGAGTTAGGGAACTCTGTATCTTTATAACTCGTCGAGATTCATCTTTGAATCTTACCGACCAACTAACTCTATGTGAATTAGATCTTATCCTAATCACTGCGGTTATTGGTCTCAGGTATTCCTACCTAAGGTTCATAACCAACAACTTTTATACCAACTATAGCACCCCTAAATCCGGGTCCCAAATCACCATAGATCTGGTACAATCATCCTATAACTATTGCGGAGGATATAAACATAAATTTTTTATATAGTAAACTTTACACACTTTTCCCCAAGGTCGAGTAACCTTAACTTATACACAATTCATTATCCTATCTGACATACAAAGATATTATCATACATTACTTTTACAAATTTAGTTGCACACAAAAACTAACGTTGTAATTGTGTTTAACCTTTCCTTGTATCCGATGTATTCGCCTTAATCTACAATGTTTATCATGATATAGCAAGGGTGAGCATAAAGGTTCCCAGTAAGTTTAAATTTATTTAAGGATATATCATGATTGAAAGAATTTGAATAATAAGATGGCTATAATTCATCAATATAGTTGTGAATTAGCACGAACAAACTTTTGACTGAACAAGTATTAAACATGAATAAATATATCTTAACCGAATGGTAATGAAGGTGATCAACCTTTCATACCTGACTTATACATGCAATATGTACAGAGTATAATTCTACAATTCTTCGACATGGAAATCATCAATGATTAACCATAAGCATATCTGAATGAAACAACTCTAAGTAGAGTTAAGAAAAACCTGCATGTAAAATGGCCGATTCTTTATTGCAATTTATTAAGCTTTGTCTGAAGACCTAATATATAAATAATATCGATATACAAATTAGAATAATATCATCACAATATAATACTATTATATATATATACATAGAATAACCTATACACATAACACATAACCCTATCAGTCTACAACACACATAAAACTCAGTATCAAGTCAAACTATTTTAGACTGAGTTGAAATTGACACAATTCTAACATTCCGATGGTCTAGTCGGACAAATATCGAGTTTAAGTTCAATTAAACTCTGCCTAAACACTTTACAATTATCTTAGATAATCATATTATTAATCAAAATAATTTTCCAAATCTTATAATAATTTTCAGATAATTATTACCATTTGTCATGATTTTTTAATCAATTATATCGTATTTATATTATATAAATACCACATTATTCTATTATCTTTAATATATCTTTAATATTAAATATTAATAAAATCATAACATAATATTATAATATTTTTATAATATATCAAAGTATTTTAATACCTTAAAATCATATCTAAATGATTTTTAAGCAGTTAAATCCATTATTCGATAATTGATATTAATATTAAAATATTAATATTTTCATGATAAAATATCAAAAGTTATATTTTATAACTCAAAATATTTTTCTAACCCTTAAATCATTTTTATATAATTTTTAAAACATTATTTCTAATTTTCCATAATTTATTTAATAAATTCATTAAATAAATTAATTACCATTAATATTAATTTATTAATGAAATTCATCGAGAAAAGATCAAAAGTCATTAAAAATAACTTCAAATATTTTCTAACACGATAATATAATTTTTCATGAATTTTTAAGTATTAAAATCATTTTTAACTAATTTATTTAATATTATAATTAAATAAATTAAATACAATTTTATTCCAAAAATATTAAATATTTATGAAATATACTCAAAATAATTAAAAACTAAATTTTGGACTTTAAAATAATTTTTAGAAATTTAATATTAATTTTTAATAATTAAAAACTATTTTTTCTATTTAATAAATAAAATAATTGATTGTAGAAATAAACTGTCGCTAAAAGGGCCCTATAGCGACATAACCGTCTCTATATGTGTTCTTTAGTGTTCTTGTGCATTTTCCAGAATTCTTGTCAGTGTTCGAGTTAGTGGGTTTGACCAGCTATAATTCTCAGCCTATTGTGTTTCTGGGCTTTTTAAAACCTTGATCTTGTAGTATTTATGTAATACTACAAGTATCATCCATCAACAAGATCATATCACATCATAACAGCAAGATATAAAAGCTCAAACTTCTTGTCAGACACAAACTGGGTTTTCTGGGTTACCTAGTAACCCAGACTGTTTGAGTGCCTACTTTGAGGCTTAATTAAACTTAGGTTCTGGTCATTAACTAGTCGATATCATAGTTCAAACATGTAGTACATATGTAAGACAACACATACATAACATGAGCTTAGTCCAAATATAACAGAATTACAAGTTGTGATCTGGTCAAACCCTGTCAGAGGAGTCGTTCTTATAGTTTCTGAGTTTTCCAGAAATTTAACAAAACTGGTGGTCAACCCTACTTTGGCCTTACATAACTTTGATCATGTAATGGTTCTAGGTGTTCTAATGACTTGTATGTGTAGATCACATACCATTCTACAACTTAACAACAACAACTTAGCCAAAATACTTAAACACATCAAGATTAAAGGCTAGCAAAACTTGTCAAAAGCCATCTGGGCAAATCTGGGCTTCCCAGATTCGGTCTCTCATGGTTGGTTAACCATGTTTGACCACCTATATCTTGAGATCTAGACATGGTATGGAGGTGATTCCACTTCCAGTCTACTCTCCTCATGGTAAAGAACAAGTCTATAGCATCTAACACACCTAATCCTTAACATACACAGATCTATGGGCCTTGATATTAGCTTATCAGACAACAAAATTAGGGTTCTTGATCAGTTTGAAAAACTTAATTTTTGGCTTCTAGATGTTATGGATCCATGATCCAACAACCCAGATCATTAAAAGACACCCTATAACACATATCTAGTCAACAAATTACAACATATAACATCAAATCATGAGATTTCAAAATTTTAGGGTTCATAACTCTTTCACCCTTTGATTCTTGATTCTGACCTTTGATCCTGATCTAGGAAAGTTATGAACTGAGAATGGCTTTACACATAACCCTCTTTAACTCCATCTCCCGAAATTTTAGAGAGAGACAAGTCTTGGACAACTTAGCAAATAAAGTAAGTGGTTTTTCTCTCTCTAAATCTATATAAGTGATATAATTCAGTGTATTTGGTGGCAATTGATGACTGATACTTGACACATAGCTAGGCTAGTGTAGACACTCGAAATTTTTTGCACACTATTCATTAACATTGGGGAGGGCGATTCGTCTTCGAGAGATAACCACGGAAGGCGGCTCACATTCATTAGGATACTCTAGGAAGTTCAGTTTCAAAACCCGGAACACACACTGGGGAACATCATTTCCAACCCCGGAACACACATCGGAAGGATCATTTCTAACCTCAGAGGTAACTCCGAGTTTCATCCTTGGCGATAACACCAATGAATGTTGTTGCAGTTCTGGCGATAACTCCATAAATGCTTGTTTCAAATGCATGCGATCAGCTTCAATCAGACCTCCCGCCGAGACACTCATACATCAGACTCGGAGCTAACACCGGGCAGATAGGCATTCTTATAGATGACCTTACGGCATTCAAACACTTGCAGCAGTCCAATCTCAAATGTAACCCTAAGTAACGTCTGTTTTCAACTCAAACCGGTGATAATCCCGGTGAGGAGTCAAACGTCATCTTGCCACCTCAACACTTGCGCGTCGTCTCAACACTTCATACATACATACATACAACAATGTCTTACAAGAACAAAGGAGTTCCAATCTTGAGTGATTATTACGCGTGGCAGCACACCGGATAGAATTTGAAGCTTGAAGACCATGGGCATGGTCCCCTCTTCCTGACTTTGTACAACCTCTAATCCATGTCATTGCGTAACTCTCGACACAACCAGTCCGAAGAAGGTCGTATATACCTCGTTCAGATGATCAGATTGAAGTTCTGCAAGTTCAAACGGACATTACAGTGCATGAGTGCACATACTTCAAGACGACGAGACCATGGAACCGGGGCACCGGCAAAGCAGTAATCATGCTGTTATTCTGTAGTACACTCATGGCTCCCCTCTATAAATAGAGGGCTTGCGGTGGCCATTTTAAAAAAAGGAAAAGGCGAGGAAGCCCAGTCAAATTTGCTATGTACACACCCATATTGAGTGCTTGCTCTTGTTATCACATATAGCTATACATTTTACCGGCGGGAGCTGAGTGTTTATCCATATAGAGTCATAGAAGTCTGCATTGGCAGCCCACTGTAAGCATTCTCACACTCTATAAAGCCTTTCTCTTCATCTTTGCACACACTATTCTACACATTGAGAGTCGTGTTGTGTGCGTATGCCTGCACTTGATTAGTGGTTTTCATTCTTTATCGTATATATATACTTATATATGTATATATTTATATATGGACTAACATTATCGAGTTATGCCTCGATTGAGCCTAGACTTATGTCTGGAGCGTCTACTTGCTTATATATATATATATATTTACCACTTTTATATATTTACTTTTCTAATCCCCCATGAAGTTATTTCGTGGTGGTTGATCATATCTGTATATATATATATATATATATATATATATATATATATATATATAATCGCCATCGCTTTCATACAAAGCTGCGATATCATGTGAGCCTAGGAATCATGTGATCACATGATTGGTCTCTTGAATCTAGATTGATTCTATCGTGATGGATATTTTCAATTTGTAAGTAGCTTGTACATTATTTACGGTGTCCGAATTTCCTTAAATGGTTGTCATGCCCATGAGGAGTTCGGCACTGCTGTATATTATTTTCTCGAAGATGCTTCACATCTCGAAAATAAAAGCAAACAAGCCGAACATTTTAATAATAAAATGGAAGTATGAAAAGGTCTCAATTCTTATTGAGCATAGGGTTTGAAAAACCTCCTTTACAAAACTTCATTGCTATATCTTGCTTAAAACTGATTTTTTCTATAAATTCAAACCCTTTGTATATAGGTGCGAACGAGGCTTCGCACTACATTCAAATAATTGTACATTGATCCACACACACACACACACACACATTCATATAATAGTTTCTTAAAAATTGGCGGTCACCGTGGCAACACGGATGTCGGGGGGTGCCTAACACCTTCCCTCCGCATAATCAAGCCCCCAAACCCAAATGAATCTCGGTTTCACAGACCCGTTTAGCAGTGTCACATCACTGGGTCAATGCGCAAACCTTTTCCGGTTCTATTGGTGCAACCAGTTAAAAACACCAACTGGCGACTCTTAAAGTCAAATCGTCGACATTATACATGTCAAACCTTTTTCACTTGTTTTTTCAAACAAATCTCATATTAACATGAGAACACCAAAGAACAAGTAACGAAAAGGGACAACTAAAAATCCCGACGTCGACAGGTGGCGACTCTATTGGGGAATCCAGTAAGAGGGCTTAAGCCGCTATTACAATCTTTTTAAACTGTTATATGCTTGTGTGTGAATATTGCATTTACATTTATGATGAATATGTACGAATGCATTTTACTTACTGCACTGTAAAATATCTATTTGTGATATTAGTGCTTTGCACTTGTCATCATTTTCATAAACGGTGAGACATGTTGTATGTGAATGTATGTGGTGTGGTTCCTCTACTAGGAGGCTATCCTGTCGGTGTTTGATTACTAGACTCGTAGGAAGACTAATTCCAACGAGGCTTAGGAAAGGAACCACCCAGATTCGCTCCAGTTGAAAGACCGAATTAACTTCCCATCAAGTTGATTGCGATGATCTGGGAACCTTCATGCCAAAAAGCTGCGAGAGTAACCCTAAGATAGGTCAACCTCTGATAAACCAAACGCGGAGGAAAGTCTCTTCATGCTTTCCATTTTCAATTACTTGTAAAAGCATTTACTTGTAATTTTATTCCATGTTCATTCTTATGTAATGGAAAATATAAAGATTATTTGTGCATACATGTTATCAATTAACACTCATTTTTGCAAGACAATATTCCTAAAACGGACACGTTATGATAACATTTCCATTATCCCTAAGACTAAACTACACAAGTTTTTTGTAGGGAAATCATTGGGCCTGTTACCAACTCAAAATCCAAAAAGGCCACGAGCCTGCAGCCAATCATGTCTTCTTCTGACCAGTCTAATCCTATTTCTCGAGAAGAATTTGACGGATTGAGTAAACAAATCACAGATCTGGCTATTCTGTTTAAAGAACTGCATCAATCTACTCAGGGTATAAAGATGCCTACACATACAGAATCCTCTTCACAAGGAAGAGCTCAAGGTTTGGAAAAAACAATTCCAGAACCTCAGTTGGATATGACCAAAAAAGACCCTGAAAACACCCATCTCAAAGGAGATCCAGACACCGTTGATATCAGAAAGAAGGTCCTCCAAATGGAGGAAACTATACGTGCTCTCAAAGGGATTGGAACACATGGAAGTGTCTCATATACTGACCTTTGCATATTTCCTGGTGTTCATTATCCAGAGAAATTCAAAACCTTGGATTTTGAAAAGTATGATGGATTAGGGGATCCTTATACACATTTGAAGGTGTTCATGGGAGAACTTGGATCTTATGCGGAAAATGAAAAGCTCAGAATATAGTTATTCCAAAAGAGTCTGACTGTAGAAGCTCGTTCATGGTATACCAGATTAGACAACTCCAAGATCCATAGATGGGAAGAGCTAGCTTACGCCTTCCTCACTCAATATAGTTTTCAATCTCAGATGGCTCTTGATCGGTAACAGATTACCATGGTCAAGAAACAGTCTAATGAGTCTTTTAGAGAGTATGCTCAAATATGGAGGCGCATTGCTGCTCAAGTTATTCCTTCCATGACGGATTCAGAAATGGTCATGACTTTCATAGACATACAAGAAGCTCCTTTCTATGAGAGAGTTTTATCTGGTATTGTCAAACCATTTTCTGAAATGATCAAGCACGGAGAGATGGCTGAGATGGGATTGAATTCAGGTAAAATTCAAGACCTAGCCGCTCTTAAAGCAGTTGTTGAGCACATCCAGACCGAATCTTATGGAAATAACCCCCAGAGGGTCCATAAAAAGAAAGAGGAGGATGTTTCCTTGTTACTACAAGGTCAAAAAAGCAATCAGAACATGCCTATACAGAGGAGAAACTACTCCCCTTTCCAAGCACAGTCTTCAAACCATCCATTGCCTAAAAGTGGAGAAGTAAAGCACCCTCGAACGTTCACACCCTTAGGGGACTCGCTCGAGAATATTCTTGCTCTTCTGACTACTCAGAAGAAAATTACAAGTCTTCTTCCACCAGCCAACCCTAATGGGAGGGGTTTTAATGCTACTCGAAAGTGTGCTTATCATACCGGAGCACCTGGACATGATACTCAAGATTATTGGGCCTTGAAACACAAGATCCAAGATTTAATAGACAACGGTGAGATCATGGTCACCAAACCAGTTCAACCTCATGTGCAAGACAACCATCTTCCTCAACACAAAGAAGAAGAGGTCAACGTGATTAGTTGGAGCACTGGACAGAGTTCTAGTTTTAATGGTGAATCATCCCAGACCATCAAAGATGGTGTTGATAGATGGGATTATGCAAAGTTCCAATTTTCTATGGAACGAAAGATGAAAGCTCTTTGCAAGCCAATTGAGCAATTGGCAGAACTGGTAACACACCAGCATCAAGTCACACGCCAATTCATCAGCCAGGAGCATGCCTATTTCTTTCCTTTTGTTATGAATGCTCCACCATCACCTTCAGAAAGTGAAGCTATGCAGGATAAGGTTGCAAAGAGAGCAAATGCTAAAGCCCGTCGGGATTTTTCCAATCAGAGGGAATTTACCTATCTGGGCCAATCTATAGAGGAGATATTTCAAATGTTGATCAGTGAAGGAAGAATTACCTCCCTTCTACCTCCAATCAATCCCCGTTCAAGATGGTTTAACTCCGATGGAGTATGTCAATATCATTCACATTCTCGCGGTCACAGCACAGAAGAATGCCGGGCACTCCGCCATGTCATTCAAAATATCATTGATAGCGGTGTCCTGCAGATGGCAGACAATGACATTGTGCAACTCGAGAGTGGGAATAACTGTCCTACTAAATGGAAGGGATCAGTAGCAGTTATATCCGCTGAGGATGATGAGACTATCAAAGCATTTCCCATACAAATAATTCAACGCAAAGGAGCTGACAATCCTTTGAAAGTGGCTGCACCAGAGAAAACTTCTTTGCCTTTTAGACCACAATATCCTGTTGTCAGCTTACACAAAGTTTCATGGAATTATAGAGAAGCTGAAGGATCCACGTCTCATACTACTGCTACAGTGTCGAAGGAAAATCCATTGTATCTTCCTCAGAGGGTGATAAAGCCTACTCTCAAAGAAAAGGGGAAGATTCCCATGGAGAAGATTGAAAAATTCCTCCGCACTATGGGCCATAATGAAGTCAAGGTGGTTTTAAGCTTAAAAGAAGCTCCACATCAGATATCAATACTGGACTTGGTTTTCTTTTCCATGGATCACCGAAAGATCTTGTTGAAGGCTTTGGAAGAAGCCTACTTACCGAAATCAGTGGATGTGGAAAATTTTCAACATATGGTTGATCACATTTTCAACAACAATGTGATATCCTTCACTGATGACGACATACCACTCGAAGGGACCAGTCATTGCAAGCTATTGTATATTATAGTTTTGTCTTCCGAGTATATGCTAGTTGGAGTTTTGATAGATGGAGGTTCATCTCTAAATATATGTCCTTATGCCACCTTTGTGAAGATGAATGTCAATCTCAAACGGATCCAAAGAAGCCATATGGTTATCAAAGCTTTTGATGGATCCCAACAAAATTCTATCGGAAAGATTGAGCTGCCAATTGAGATTGGTCCAAATACATTCAATTTATCCTTCCACGTCCTCAGGATAGATTCAGGATACAACCTGCTATTGGGGAGACCATGGATACATATGGCTAGAGTTGTTCCCTCCACACTACATCAACAACTCAAATACATTGTCAACAATAGTCTATTCACTGTCAACGTTGAGCCGGAATGTCCTGAACAAGGAGATCTACCAATCATCAGCTTCAACTCAGAAGTTGAGCCGGCCAGTTTTCATACCTTGGAAGTGAGTAACATACAATAACAACCTATTGGAGCACCACTTCCCATACCCAAGATTTCTGCCAAGGTTATGTCGGCCACTCAAGAAATGATGTCATTGGGTCATCAGCCTAGACAAGGGCTTGGTAAAAATTAGCAGGGTATTAAACACCCTATTCACGTGTCCAGTCAAATTGTAATAGCCGGACTAGGCTATTCTGTCAGTTCCAGTCATAGGAATCCTTATAAGCATAAGCAGGTTCCTCAAGCTTCTGCCACACGACGTTTTTTTCCATCTGCACCGCATGTGATGATACAGTCTCCAGTAATGGTGTCAGCCCATGTTATGGTTATGTTGTTTCCCAAACCAGTACCATTCAAAGCAAAAGAGGTGTTAATTCCTGATCCCGAAGTGGAGGAAAAGGAGCAGAAACGTAAACACGACATCGCCTTGATGATGTCATGTATACGCATCATTGTCCATGATGAACATACAAACAGATATACCCCAGACGATGATTGCTCAGATGTCATGGTTATCATTCAGGAAAAGGAGGACAATGACAATCCCTCCATCACTGCAGTCCATCAGGACTTTGCCCTTGATAATTGGAGCAGCACTCCATGCATTGGTCGACGAGGGTAAAATAGGCAGAAAATCCCTCTGCCCTATAGATAACTTTAATTGCTTACTTTTCTATACAGTATTAGGAGTTATTTTATCAAGTACATGCTAACACTTTTGTATGATTAAACAATTTCATATATTAAGTGAAAGCATATTTTGGTTTCAGGACTCTAAATTTAGATGTTCCTGTACTTGCTGATGAGGTGCCTTCTCTCCACAAGGGCTGTAACTTTGATGCAAAGTTGGACTAAGACTTGATGGAAATACAAGAGAACATTGAGACACCTCAGGAGATTCAGGAATGGGTCGCAGATAAACCTAAACCCAACCTTGACCAAACCACTTCTTTCAATCTTGGAACCTTAGAAAACCCTAAGCTAATCTAGATTGGTTAAGACCTCACCCCAAACCAACGGAATGACATGGTTGCACTATTAACCCAATTCGAGGATGTGTTTTCATGGTCTCATGAAGACATAGTGGGTATGTCCACTGACATTGTTCTTCATCGCCTTCTCATTAAAGAAGGATTCAAGCCAGTCAGGCAAAAACTCAAGAGATTGAAACCTGAGTGGAGTTTAAAGGTTAAAGAAGAAATTATGAAACAATTTAAAGATGGAATTATCATGGTGTCTACATATCCGGAGTGGATATCCAACATTGTTCCCGTGCCTAAACCCAGAGGAAAGTTGCGAGTTTGCGTGGGTTACCAGGATTTGAACAAAGCTTGCCTTAAAGATAGCTTTCCCGTTCCCTTTATCAACATTCTCATTGACAATACTGCTCAATACGGCATGTACTCCTTTACGGATTTCTTTACGGGGTACCATCAAATTATGGTCGCTGAGGAAGATCGTTAGAAAACTGCTTTCATCACGCCTTGGGGAACCTTTGGTAAGACCCCAATTTTATGAATAAAGATGAATTTTCTATAATTATCATTTTTGAATATTATGGAATGAATTTGATATAATGTTATAGTTATGGGTAATAGTTATAAATTTTGCAAATTACGCAAGTTATTATATAATATTCGATTGGTCGGGGAATATTCATTTTAACAGGGAATATTCGTACAACAGCACAATCATTGGTGGATCCCACAACGGAATTATTGTCGGATTGAGAAAATGACAAAAATATTTTATGAAAATAACGGCGAAAGTTTTATTGTTAACTGTTGAAACACCCGGTGTTAAAAATGCGAGAATACGGCGTGCTTGCATAGTAGCACACGGTATTGATTATTGATGCTTACGTGAGAAGTCACTCAGTTTTGTTCAATTATTTCTTCAGTAATTGTTTCATAGTATCTCACGTTAATTGTTTCAATTATTGTCGATATTTTATATATTATTAAATCAATAATTGAGACGACGAAGTTATTAATATTATTATTTGAAATATTAACGATGTCTAGAAGTTCTGCCAAGGAGAGGTTTGGTCACCTAATTACGCGCCAATAGGGAGAAATCCTTATTGGAAAGCCCCCACTTTTCCGGGAATGACCTAGTCGATTAATAGTGTGAATTATAATAATGATGATGAAGTTTTGTTTTATTAGTATTATTAATTTAATAAAACAGAAAAGCTTTTTATATAAAACAGAATACTTTTATAAAGTTATTTGTTTTATTAGATTATAAAAAGAATATATTATATTTTATTTAAAAGATTTTGTTTTATTAGAATATTTTTATAGTAAACAAACTGGATTTGTCCGTTTAAAAAGTAAATCAACTGGACTGTTTCAGAATTAGTTACTATTAGGTCCATTCTTCTATAAATAGAAGCTCATTCCTTCATTATTTCTTACGAATTCTTTGAAACTCTAGAGAGAGAAACTATAGAGAGAAAGAAGAAAAGTATTCCGCTACTTCACTACTCCTTTATCCGGTTGTTCTAAGGTAAGGGTATTATTTCTTTCGTATTCATGAAGAGAACTTCATTATTCCATTTTTTATTTCATTGGAATAACTTTGTATACTGTGATCTACCCTATACTTGGTGAAATTCTTCTGTTATTCCATTCTTTATCATTATGTTGGAATAACCTGTCTATACGAAGTACCGCAGACATGGTGAAATTCTTTTGTTATTCCATTCTTTATTATTATGTTGGAACATACTGTCTGTGCGTTTACGCATGACTTGGTTCCGTTATTTATTATTATGTTGGAATAACCTGTTTGTGCGGTCTATCGCCTGCCTGGTGTTTTCTTTTGTTATTCCATTATTTATTATACTCAGTTGGTTAAAGTTTTAACTTCTATACTCCATGAAATTAGTGGAATATCCTTGATATTTGCACTTCATCCAGTATCTTTTTATGGAAATATTCTTCTGAGCATTCTTGAATTTTACACTACAAAGAAGTATCATGTTGACAATTTGGACGTTATTAGTTCCTGGATAAATTAATTCTTGAACTTGTTTTATTGAATTCTTATATCATTGTCATCATCCTCATGTTTATATTATGTTGAAAGTCATCTGTGGCCTATAGTGCATAGATGGACTTGGTATGATTATGACCAGGGATTAATCGGTATAATCATGACCGTAATGTTACAAATTATGTGGTAAAAGTCCTCATTAGCCCGTAGTGCATCGATAGACAGTTGTTGGCATGATCATGACCATTGATGAATACACGAATATCCTTGGCCCATAGTGCATGGATAATTTATGGTTGTGATACTAATGAATATCCTCGGTAGTAAAAGGGGATGATGTGGATTATTTATTGTCGAGTCCCAAACAATAAAAGTGATGAAAAACCTTTTAAATCATAAAAGATAGTAGATTTTATTCTCTACTTGACTCTTTTAATGGATTGTTTGTTCCGCTATAGTTAAACTTGATATTTGTTATATTGTATCAATTTAACACTGTTGAAGGCTAACGATAATTTATTCTGTATTATCTTAGTCATAATATTTCTTACTGGGCTAGTTGAGCTCACCCTTTTACTTTCATTGTTCTCTTCAAGAAATGAGAATGTAGCAGGGACTAGTCGGGGAACGGAGTGACGGTCCAGATAATAGCATTAGTAGTCCTCACTATTCTATTAAATAGTGTGATAATAAATGTAATGAGGACTCAATTGAGTGTGGATATTGTCTAGATAACAATATTTTTATTAAAACTCACAGCATGTGTTTTGTCGTATTTTACACGACTGTTGTATAATTAAGTTGTATTTGAATTTTATACCATGTATTTGGCGACTCAAGATAGGTGATGTATACCTATTTTAGGGGCATCACAGTTGGTATCAAAGCTTAGGGATATGATCCCTGGCTAAGATGTGAGACAAGAACTAGGAGGGGAGAGACGGGGAATTCCTTCACTAGTATGACCTACCTAAGTTTATTTGGTATTTAATTGATCGGTCAGAGTATAGGGATAATATGTGATATGTTAATTAACCATTGTTTTGTGGCAGTATTTGAAAATGACATCCGAGAATGTTGAGAACATCAATGGAGCACAGGAGACTGTTGAGTCTCCACAGATCAATAATCAAGGATAATGTGCATCGGGAAGGCGACAATCCTTAGGCAAACAACAACACTGACAGATGATGAATGATGGAATGTTCAGAGGCTTTATGCAATTCATGCAACATCAGGCAAGAGCGACTCCTGTACAAAATGCAGGTGGAAACACTGGCAACTCTCAAACGGTCACCGCTAAGCAGTTCAAGAAACTAGGACCACCAGAATTTTTTGGAGAGCCAAAACCACTTAAGGCAGAGACGTGGATAAAGTAGATCTGCAAGATATTTTATGTCCTGGGATGCTCCGAGGAGCAAAAGGTTCCCTTTTCCACCTTCATGTTGCATGCAGAGGTAGATTACTGGTGGGAATCTGTAAAACGTACTCAACTTGCCACACTGAAGATGACTTGGGAGAAGTTCCAAGAATTTTTCAACGACAAGTACTTTCCCGAAAGTATTCGTCTCGTGAAAGAGGTAGAATTCATCAAGCTGGAGCAAAACAACATGACTGTGTCGCTGTACGAAGCCAAGTTTGTCGAGTTGTCCCGGTTTGCTTCCCATTTGGTTGATAATGAGGAGAGAATGACGTGAATGTTTCTAAGAGGTTTGAAACCCGAGATACGTTAATATCTTATCTCTCATAAACTGTGTTTATATTCAGATATTTTTAATAGGGCTCAGTTATTGGAGCGTGATAATGAGTCAACCCAACCAAAAGAGAGCAGCCGGTAAAATGATAATACCAGTGATAACAGTCATCGAAGCGGTGACAATAAGCGTAGAGGGAATTAACATGCCAGAAATGGTAACCACTTCAGTGGTAATCATGGCCAAAACAATAAGAATGGACATTTCAAGAAGAGGAGATTCAACAATGATGGAAAGACGTCAGGACCAGAACCCGTTGTTAAGGAAGGAGAACGACCACCTATCACATGCTTCAAATGCGGAGGGGAGGGACACATCAGTCCAAACTACGCGATGCCATCCAAAGCATGTTATAATTGTGGAAGAGAAGGTCACCTAGCCTGATTTTGTCGTTCACCGAAGATAAGTTCAACTAGGATGGAGGCACCAAAGGGCGTCCCCGTAAAAGTCAAAGCCAAGATGGTGCAAGGAGAGCGTTGTCATGACCTCCCAAAAAGCAAGGAACCCGAACGAGGTCATCACGGGTAAGCTTAACATAAACTCTAGCGAAGTATATACCTTATTTGATACCGGTTCTACCCATTCTTTTATTTCTTCTACTTGCGCTCAACGTTTAAATTTGACTACGGAGAAATTGGACTTTGACTTATCTATTGAAACTCCGTTGGGAGAAACCTTCATTACATCCACTGTTTATAACTCGTGTTTGGTTCAAATCGGTACCCTCACATTACCTGTCGATCTTATTTCATTGAAAATACTTGCATTTGATGTAATTCTAAGGATTGATTGGTTAACTACTCATAATGCAAAAATTGATTGTTTTCGTAAGGTTGTTAGCTTTCATATTCCTAACCAACCTATTATGCGAATTCAAGCAACCAAACCATTAAAATCAATCATTGTCATCTCAAGCCATAAATCTATTCGTTTATTAAAAAACGGATGTGAAGCTTTCTTAGCTCATGTCACAAATCTAAACAAAAATACGTTAGTTTTGAATGATATTTCTATTGTTAATGAATTTCCTGATGTATTCCCTGAAGAACTTCCTGGCCTACCCCCAGAGCGTGAAATTAAATTTTGTATCGACCTTGAACCTGGTACAAAACCTATTTCCAAAGCCCCATATCGAATGGCTCCTATTGAACTTCAGGAGTTAAAGACCCAACTACAAGAATTGTTAGACATCAGTTTCATTCGTCCTAGTACGTCTCCTTGGGGTGCTCCTGTTCTATTCGTGAAAAGAAAGGCGGAGTATACTGACTTTTGTATTGATTATCGGGAGTTGAATCATGTCACCATCAAAAATAGGTACCCATTGCCACGTATTGATGACTTGTTTGACCAGTTGCAAGGCACCAAATTCTTTTCAAAGATTAATCTTCGTTTCGAATATCACCAATTGAAGATTAGAACCGATGACATTCGAAAGACGATTTTCAGAACTCGGTTTGGGCATTATGAATTCCTAGTCATGTCTTTTGGATTGACTAATGCTCCTACTGCCTTCATGGATATGATGAATCGAGTATTTAAGGAATATTTGGATCACTTATTGGTCATCTTTATTGATGACATCCTTATTTATTCCAAAAGCCGTGAAGATCATGAGCAACACTTGAGGCCGATACTTCAAAAGCTTCGTGAATATAAGCTTTATGCCAAGTTGAAGAAATACGAGTTCTGGCTTGAGGAAGTAGCATTCCTTGGGCACGTGGTATCAAGTCATGGAATATCTGTTGACCCAGCAAAGATTGAAGCTATTCAAAGCTGGGAGCAACCAAAATCAGTGATCGAAGTACGTAGCTTTCTCGGCTTAGCTGGTTATTATCGAAGATTCGTAGAAGGGTTTTCTCGAATCACTACTCTCTTAACTCAACTGACTCAGAAAGATATAAAATACGGTTGGAACGAGGAATGTGAGAAGAGTTTTCAAGAACTCAAGAGGAGACTCCTTTCAGCACTTGTTCTAACAATTCCATCTGGCTCAGAGGGATTTGTCATCTACAGTGATGCTTTAGGCAAAGGGTTAGGATGTGTTCTCATGCAACATGGGAAAGTCATAGCCTATGCCTCTCGACAACTCAAAGAATATGAGAGGAATTATCCTACTCATGATCTAGAGTTGGCAGCTGTTGTTTTTGCACTAAAGATTTGGAGGCATTACTTGTATGGGGAGAAAGTGGAGAGGAATTATCTTTACGGATCATAAAAGCCTCAAATATTTATTCACTCAAAAGGAACTCAACATGCGACTGCGATGTTGGCTTGAACTGTTGAAAGATTATGATCATACCATCCAATACCATCCTGGAAAAGCAAACGTGGTAGTTGACGCATTGAGTAGAAGATCATATGCGGGTACGAGTGCGATATTGTCAACGTAGAGGCCCATTTTGTATGACTTGCAAAGAATGGAGATAAAGATAAAGACTCTAGGGACCCACGTGATGATGGCAAATATACGAGTAGAACCAACTTTAATCGATAAAGTTAAAGCTGCTCAAGCTACAAACCTGGAGCTGATACATATGAGGAAGAAAGTACAAGAAGGTGCAATATCGGAAGCAAGAATCGATGAAGAAGGAATACTTTGAGTCAACTTCAGACTTTGTGTTCATAACGATCTTGAGTTAAAGTATAAAATCATAATGGAGGCGCACAACACACCGTTTGCAATCCATCCTGGGAGTACCAAAATGTATCATGATCTTCGACATACATTTTGGTGGGACAATATGAAGAGATAGATAGCGCTGTTTATCTCAAGGTGTTTAACTTGTCAATGAGTCAAGGCAGATCATCAAGTACCAAAAGGTCCGTTGCAACCACTTGAAATTCCAGAATGGAAGTGGGAGCACATTACCATGGATTTCGTTACTGGTCTTCCCAAGGTTTCTCAAGGCATAGATGCAATTTGGGTCATTGTTGATAGATTGACCAAGTCTGCTCATTTATTACCAATACGAGAAACTTATACACTTGAACGTCTTGCTCGTATGTACATAAACAAGATTGTAAGACTACATGGTATGCCAGTATCTATAGTTTCTGATCGAGACCCAAGATTCACTTCACGATTTTGGGTTAGTTTACAAAATGCTATGGGCACAGATTTACGATTTAGTTCGGCAGATCATCCTCAGACGGACGGACAATCAGAGAGGACTATTCAAACTCTTGAAGATTTATTAAGACTTTGTGTCCTTGACTTCAAGGGAAGTTGGGACAAGTTCTTACCATTGGTGGAGTTTTCTTACGACAACAGTTATCAAACAAGTATTAGCATGGCTCCATTCGAGGCGTTGTTTGGAAGAAAGTGTCGTTCTCCAGTATGTTGGGATGAGGTGGGTGAAGCAACGTTGTTGGGACCGGAGTTGGTACGCATGACTACGGAAAAGATTCAAACGATTAGACAACGTATAAAAACCTCACAAGATCGACAAAAGAGTCATTCTGATCTTCATCGAAAGGACGTGGAATTCGATATTGGAGATCATGTGTTATTACGTGTTGCTCCATGGAAAGGAGTTACGAGATTTGGAAAGATAGGAAAGCTCAATCATTGATTCATTGGCCCATTTTTTAATCCTCGATCGAGTAGGGATTGTAGCCTATAGA
Source organism: Panax ginseng (assembly GCA_020205605.1). Classification (NCBI taxonomy): domain Eukaryota; kingdom Viridiplantae; phylum Streptophyta; class Magnoliopsida; order Apiales; family Araliaceae; genus Panax; species Panax ginseng. Next base: position 38,134,487 of record CM035128.1, on the reverse strand, counting down.
CTCGCTTTACCGCTAAGTATGTCTCGTGTTCATAACGTTTTTCATATATCCATGTTACGTAAATATGTGAAAGACGTAAACCACATTATTGAGTTAGAACTGGACGAAATAGCGGAAGATTTAACGTATGAAGAGGTTCATGTTCAAATCTTGGATAAGAAGGAACATATTCTACGCTCCAAGGTTATACCTCAAGTCAAAGTTTTATGGAGGAACCACGATGTTGAGGAAATGACCTGGAGTTAGAATCTGAAAGAAAATCAACGTATCCTTACTTCTTCGACATACCAGGTATGTACCCTAATTTGGAGGGCGAAATTTCATAAGAAGGGGAGATTATAAGACGCCAACTTTTATGAATAGAGATGGATTTTCTATAATTATCATTTTTTGAATACTATGGAATGAATTTGATATAATGTTATAGCTGTGGGTAATAGTTATAAATTTTGCAAAGTACGCAAGTTGTTATATAATATTCGATTGGTCGGGGAATATTCGTTTTAACAGAGAATATTCGTACAACAGCACAATCATTGGTGGATCCCACAACGGAATTATTGTCAGATTGAGAAAACGACAAAAATATTTTATGAAAACAACGGCGGAAGTTTTATCGTTAACTGTTGAAACACCCAGTGTTAAAAGTACAGGAATACGCATGATTTCATAGTAGCACACGATATTCATTATTGATGCTTACGTGAGAAGTCACTCAGTTTTGTTCAATTATTGCTTCAGTAATTGTTGCATAGTATCCAACGTTAATTGATTCAATTATTGTCGATATTTTATATATTATTAAATCAATAATTGAGATGACAAAGTTATTAATATTATTATTTGCAATATTAACGATGTCAGAAGTTACGCGAGGAGAGGTTTGGTCACCTAATTGCGCGCCAATAGGTAGAAATCCTTATTGGAAAGCCCCCTCTTTCCTGGGAATGACCTGGTCGATTAATAGTGTGAATTATAATAATGATGATGAAGTTTTGTTTTATTAGTGTTATTAATGTAATAAAACAGAAAAGCGTTTTATATAAAACAGAATACATTTATAAAGTTATTCGTTTTATTAGATTATAAATAGAATATATTATATTTTATTTAAAAGATTTTGTTTTATTAGAATATTTTATAATAAACCAATTTGGACCGTCCGTTTAAAAGTAAATCAATCTGGACCGTTCAAGAATTAGTTACTATTCAGTCCATTCTCCTCTAAATAGAAGCTGATTCTTTCATTAATTCTTACAAATTCACTGAAACTCTAGAGAGAAAGAGAAAACCTATTCTGCTACTTCACTACTCCTTTATCCAGTTGTTCTAAGGTAAGGGGTATTATTTCTTTCGTATTCATTAAGAGAACTTTTGTTATTCCATTTTTTTTATTTTGTTGGAATAACCTGTACACGCGGTCTACCTTATACTTGGTGAAATTTTTCTGTTATTCAATTCTTTATCATTATGTTTGAATAACATGTCTATGCAAAGTACCGCATACATGGTGAAATTCTTCTGTTATTCCATTCTTTATTATTTTATTGGAATATCTTGTCTGTGCGTTTACGCACGACCTGGTTCCGTTATTTATTATTCTGTTTGAATAACCTATCTGTGCGGTCTATCACATGTCTAGTGATTTCTTTTGTTATTCCATTCTTTATTATACCTAGTTGGTTAAATTTTTGACTTCTATACTCCATGAAATTAGTGGAATATCCTTGATAATTGCGCTTCATCCAGTATCTTTTCATGGAAATATTCTTTTGAGCATTCTTGAATTTTACTCTACAAAGAAGTATCATGTTGACAATTTGGATCTTATTAGTTCCTGGATAAATTAATTCTTGAACTTGTTTTACTGAATTCTTATATCATTGTCATAATCCTCATGTTTGTATTATGTTGAAAGTCATCTGTGGCCTGTAGTGCATAGATGGACTTGGTATGATTATGACCAGGGATTAATCGGTATAAACATGACCGTAATGTTACAAATGATGTTGTAAAAGTCCTCATTGGCCCGTAGTGGATTGATGGACAGTTGTTGGCATGATCATGAGCATTGATGAATACACGAATATCCTTGGCTCGTACTGCATGGATAATTAGTGGTTGTGATACTAATGAATATCATTGGCCGTAGTGCAGGGATGATGTGGATTATTTATTAAGCTGAGTCCTAGCGATAAAAGTGATGAAAAACCTTTAAAATAATAAAATTGTAGATTTTATTCTCTACTTGACTCTTTTAGTGCATTGCTTGTTCCACTGTAGTTAAACTTTATGTTTGTTATATTGTATCAGTTTAACACTGTTGAAGGCTAACGATAATTTATTCTCTATTATCTTAGTCATAATATTTCTTACTGGGCTAGTTGAGCTCACCCTTTTACTTTCATTGTTCACTTCAGGAAATGAGAGCGTAGCAGGGAATAGTCGGGGAACAGAGTGACGGTCCAGATTATAGCATTAGTAGTCCTCACTATTCTATTAAATAATGTGATAATAAATGTAATGAGGACTCAATTGAGTGTGGATATTGTCTAGATAACAATATTTTTATTAAAACTCACAGCATATGTTTTGTCGTATTTTACACGACTATTGTATAATTAAGTTGTATTTGAATTTTGTACCATGTATTTGGCGACTCTAGATAGGTGATGTATACCTATTTTGGGGGCGTCACACCTTTTTCTACAAACGGTTGTCATTCGGCCTCATCAATGCCGGGGCAACCTACCAGTGAGCTATGATGGCTCTTTTCCACGATTTAATGCACAAAGAGATAGAGATCTATGTGGATGACATCATTGTCAAATCCCGAAGGGAGGAAGACCACTTAGACCATCTCAAAAAGCTATTCAACAGGTTGCGTAAGTACAACTTGAAGTTGAATCCAGCCAAGTGTGCCTTTGGTGTTAAGGCAGACAAGTTGCCAAGTTTCCTAGTCAACCATAAAGGGATTGAACTGGATCCTACCAATATCTAGGCCATCAAGGAAATGCCCATTCCTCAGACAGAGAAGGAAATACGGGAATTTTTGGGAAGAATCAACTTCATTAGCAGGTTTATCTCTCAACTCACAGCAACCTGTGAGCCCATCTTCAAATTGTTAAGGAAGAACTCCTCCATGAAATGGAATGATGAGTGTCAAAAAGCTTTCCATACCATTAAAGAGCAGCTGGTTAACGCTCCTATTTTGGTACCACTCAGGGATGATGTTCCCCTATTCATGTACCTATCCATTAATGACAATGCCATGGGTTGTATGCTAGGGCAAAAAGACGATAGAGGCTAAGAACGAGCTATCTATCACCTCAACAAAAGATTCAGCATCAGTGAACAAGTAAACTCTGATTGAGAAGACTTGTTGTGCTTTAGCATGGGCTTCTATAAGGTTACAAAATTACTTCCATAGTCACACAACCCATCTCATATCCCGCGTGGATCCTCTCAAGTATGTGTTCAGTAAACCCATACTTAATTGTCGACTGTCCAGATGGTAGTTGATCCTACAACAATTTGACATCGTCTACGTGATGCAAAAGTCTGTCAAAGGTCAAGGAATTGCGGATCAACTGGCCGCTGCACCTACAGGGGATTACAAACCCTTAGAAACATACTTCCCCGATGAAGGGGTAATGACAGTTCAGCAATACCATCAGTACGATTCATGCCACACATGGAAATGTATTTTGATGGAGTTATTAACACAGAAGGCTCTGAAGCTGGAGTAGTTCTAATATCTGGTACGGGGGAGCAGTATCCCATCGCCGTCAAATTATAGTTTGTCAGCACTAACAACACAGCTGAGTATGAAGGCTGTATCATGGGGTTAAAACTTGCCAGTTCAATGGGCATCAGGCTGTTAACTATCTTTGGGGATTCTGAATTGGTAATCAAACAATCCACAGGAATCTATAAAACCAAAGAATTATATTTATGCCTTACCATCGGTAAGATTTACAGATGGCTTTAGAGTTCGAAGAAATCTCCTTTCTACACATTACTCGTAATATAAATGATTTTGCGGATGCACTAGCAACGTTGGCCTCCTTGATTCACATACCTGACAAGGAAAACATGCCAAGCATCACATTTGCCCTGCAAAAGGCCCCAGCTTATGCGAACTATGTTGGAGAATTATCGGATGAGCTACCTCCCATCCACAACCCTTGGTATCAGCATATCAAGGAATATCTGTGAGATGGATCTACACCCGCTGAGGCAAGCCTAACTGAGAAGAGGCGGATCCATCGACTTGCTATGAAATTCTACTTGAGCGGAGATGCACTCTACAAAAGAGATGCATAATTAGGTCTCCTCAAATGTCTGGACAAAGACCAAGCTCAGAGGCTCATGGATGAGATCCATGGTGGAGTATGTGGCCCACACATGAGCGACCCCTTACTCGTCAAGAAGATCCTCAGAACAAGGAATTATTGGCTTACGCTCAAAACTGACTGTGATGATCACGTCAAGAGGTGCTATCAATGCCAGATTCATGGGAATGCTATCCACGCCCCTCAAAGGGAACTCCACAATATGAGTTTGCCATGGCCCATCTCAATGTGAGGAATGGACGTGATCGGGCCAATCGAGCCCAAAGCCAGTAATGGACATCGATTAATATTCACCATGATTGACTACTTCACCAAATGGGTAGAAGCAGCCTCCTTCCCCAGGGTTACTAAAGAAGTCATCATTGCTTTCATCAGAAACAATATCGTCTGTCGATATGGACAACCACAGGTCATTCTGTCAGACAATGCTAAGAACTTCAACAACAGAATGATGGAGGAGTTGTGTAGTAAATTCCACATCAAACACCTTAACTCCGTCATCTACCGTCCAAAGATGAATGGTGTTGTTGAAGCGGATAATAAAAATATCAAAAAGATCATGCAAAAAATGTCCGCCAATCACAAAGGATGGCCTGAACTATTGCCTCTGACTTTATTAGCCTACAGAACTTCCATGCGTACTTCCACTGGGGCAACCCCCTACTCATTAGCCTATGGGATGGAAGCAGTGCTCCCCATAGAGGTGGAAATGGAATCCCTCAGAGTATTGATGGAAGCTCAATTGGACGAAGCCAATCGGTACAAGATAGGTATCATCAATTGTCTCTAATAAATGAAAGGCGAACTGTGGCTATCTTCCATGGTCAGTTATATCAGCAAAGGATCGCACGATCCTACAACAGAAAAGTCTGACTACAGCAGTTCAAACAACATAACTTAGTTTTGAAGAAGTTCATTGACAACCAAGATCAGTCTAAGGGAAAATTCGCTCCTAACTGGGAAGGCCCATTTGTTGTCAAGGAGGTATTGACAGGATGTGCTCTCAGACTACAGGAAATTGATGGCTATGAATTTCCACAGCTTATCAACTCGGACACCATGAAATGGTACTATGTCTAAAGTTACCATAAAGCAAACATCCTGGTATTGATCATCCAGCACCAGTCATTCCGGTTTTGAACCCTCTCTTTTTATAAACTCTTCTGCCCCTCAGGGAAACATACACTTCAAACCAGCAGCCTGGTTTCACCTCATTTCAAACCTTTCATACAATTTTGGTTATCTTGAAGATGGGATCGAACCTTTCACACCTGCAGTTTTTCCTGAAAATGGGATTAAACTTTTCTACGCTTGCAGTTTGTCCTGAAGACGGGATCAAACCTTTTCCACACCTGTAGTTTGTCCCCATCATGGGATCAAACTTTCTTCTCCCCGCAGTATAGTCTGCACATGGGATTCACACTTCTCTTTGGTTGCGATTCATCCTGAGGGGCAAACTACGTCGACCTGATCTCCTTGATACACGGGAGTACATAGGCAACCATATTCTATATGGCTCGGTCGCAATAAACAAAAAACAACAAAAACATTTCTACCCTCTCTCTACAAAAACAAAAATAACAAAAATACTTCTACACCCTTCTTCATCAATAAAGCTTCTACACACATATGCCTTTCACATTCAGCGTTGAACCTTTTACACCAGGTTTGAACTACGCAGACTTGATCTCCTCTTCAATAGGAGTACGTAGTTAGCCATTTATGGTTCAGTCTAACCCCTACCAGAAAAAAAATGCTTATCACAGGGAACTGGGATCAACCTTCAATCTACCACATTTCATCGGCTTCAGACCAAAGGAATGGAATTACCCAACGTCTCCTCACAAATAGGAGATTTGGTGACCATCTAAGCTGTGGTTGTTCCTCAAAGAGCAACACCAATCCATAAGAGATGGAATTAACTAGGCTTCTCACAAATAGAAGTATTAGCGACCATCTGTGGTGCAGTCAATCTTAGAGAGGAAAAGCCACCCTCCTCTCTACTTTTCCATATAGATACCAGTCCCAAGACACCAAAGATGGTAGGGATACATACAGATCGATGATCAGCTCTGAGAGATCCTGTGATGGCTCAATGTCCATATATCAAGGATAAGTTCAGAATGCATCAAGATCATAAGGCCCTGAAGAAACAGGAAAATATCAAGCAAGTATCAAGGTATAACTAAAAGGGAATTAAATCAAAATATATTTCTCTACCATATATAATACTGTTTGATATATACATCTATGTTGTACTTGACAAAATGGCTAAGCTAGTCTGTGCAGAAAAATACAAAGCTATCTACATATCTGTGTGTATGCGGACTATCAGATCTAACATAGCATCGCTCTCTGAGGACAGAGGTAAAGCTGCAAGCTCCTGCCTAATGGCATCTACACGAGCTAGCAGATCAGAGGCTAACTGCATGGTTACATGATGCTCATCTATGTATGCACTCATATCATTAAGGGTGTCAGTCGTATGGGATCTAACTGAAGTACTGTCTGCAATGGCCACATCCCTAGCAGATAGGGTGGCATCCCGCTCCACAATCAATGCATCCCTAGCTGATCTAGCCTCATCCCTCTCTAACAGAGCGGCGTCTCACCCATCAAGAGTTGTCAACATCGAGGCCTTAGCCTGATCTCTCTCATAGGTCATTAGATGTAGGCTCTGTTCCAAATGTTGTGCTGAATACTAAGTAACAGTGGCACTCAGGGTGGGAGAATCCATCACAAATACTGGTAGCCCAGCATTCAAGTCTCCATCAATGGGAATGTTAGCCTCCTCTATACGCTCCTCATCGTCAAAATCTATATCCTGCAATGTGGATACTACCATAGTCGATGCAGTCTCTGTCTCCATCCATGCTGAATACTCTGCAGAATAACACGGATGACTGACAGAAAACTCAACTAACTCTCGCTGATCCCAACAGGTATACAACCTGGATCTGTTCGGTGATGATAAGTGACGAGAAGCGAAGTGCTATCACTGCCCCCTCAAATGGGTGGAAATCCTGAAACTAGTCAAACTGACACATCACGACCAGTGGGTGGTAGGTGATCATTCCTCTCAAACTAGCCAAAGGTAGATAATCCATGCCCGGAGCATAAGTAATAAAGTTGTAGGGTAAGCGAAGCCCTGAACACGGTAGTATAGCAAATGGATCTCCAATCCCTGCTAGGAAAACAGACCAAGATGCAGCATCGGTACACTCCGCAGGCTGAAAGGAGTATGACATAGCTATATCATGGGTGAAGCAATACCCATGCCGTCTGAATGTGCCAATCGGTCTCAAGTGTGACATAAACCACACGTACAGCATGACCGAACTGCTTGTGAACACTCCTGCCGGATAAGTGCAACAATATATGGCCGACCTCAAAGTCTCTACCATAATCATCGGTATGATGGTGTGACCCTCCCTGAGAGCTCTCACTGCCATAATGATGCCAATTTCCAACTCATCCATGTACCGTGGCATTTATACATATGACAATACGCATAGTAGCAGTACATCCACTCTGGCCAAACGCCAATGATCTTCCGGTGTAGTGAAATCCCTGAAATACAGTGCATAACTATCCTTAGAGCCAAATCTCTCAAACAAAAAATGCTGGGATATCACGTGGCAGGATGTAATCTTGTCCTGTACCACTCTACGCCTCAATCCGGTGAGGGTCATGAACTGTCTACTCATGTCTCCGATCTCCATGTGCACGCAAGGTCTGTCCAATGGCATCATCATCAATTGTGCATACTCCTCCAGAGTTGGAGTCAACTCCTAGGTCCCGAATCAGAAAACCTTTCTCTCCATTACCCAATGCTCTAGCATACCCTCCACAAATCCTGGGGGAACCTGAAACATCAACAGGGTCATAGTATGTTGCAACAAATCATCTACGGGCACCCTGTCTGGTGGTGACATAATATCATACCATGAGCGCATACCAGATGCCACCAAAAATGGTGGGGTATGATCAGTACGGCTAACTATCGAAGAAGACATCTGTATGGGTCGTGTCATAAGACCATCCAGGGGTCAATGCTGAGTATCTCTGGACATGCATACATACGAATAACATAACAACATGCATGATACAATAGATGGCAATATGATATAGGGAATGGAAAACTATACATACATTCCTAAGTATATCATGATCTAATACATCTTTGTACAGTTAAAATACAACAGAGGCCTATCAAAAGATATAGCGAGAATGGGGCGAAGCTACCCAGCAGCTAACAGAGGCCTATCAAAAGAGATAACGAGAATATACATCAGAAGAAGTCAATGGTATCGATGTCTACATCATCAATCCTGTCCACCTGATGTAACTCCTCCTGAGTCACTGGATCTCTATCTACAAGGATGTCCAGCCTATACAAGGGAGGATCTACACCGACAAAGCCATATGGGTCACCTGAGGGGCCAGCGCCAGAGCTGGAGGGATAAAAAGTATCTACCTCTGAAGGATCTCTACCCAAATGCCGGATAAAGAAATGTGCCCGGTCCAACTACCGGGTTAAACTGTCAATCTGTGTCGCATGAGTTAGATCTCTGACACAGGCTAGCCAATTCATCATCATCACGGATCCTAGAATCATATCCTCCATAAACTGTGTGGTACGGGTCTGAGCTCCAATGGTACGAAGGAACCACCAATGTTGGAACATTTCCTGAGTGCAGGGACCCTCTGATAATGTGAAACCGTCAACCCCCAACAATGGGATATCAATGATGGGTGACTGCAAAACAGGCCAATAACGCCTGGTAGGAGGCAAGATCGGCATGTGAATCTCTTATGTAGTGCTCCTGATAGCACGCTCTCCTAAATAGAGCTCCCATCCTCCATCTATGAAGAGAGGAATCCTACGGGTGGAGATAATGTACTCAACCCCAGTCAGGTACCCATCCTCAAATCCCACACCTCCGGCTCGCTCCAGTTAGAGTTGCAAAGGAGGTCTCACGAGCTAAAAAGGCCAAATCAGGAATGAAAATGCTACGCGATTGAGCGGAATAGCCTGGAATCCTAGTTTTCATGGGCCGCAATCTGGTCCCACATCTCACTCATTGGTATTCGCCTGCATACAAGGTATACTATACCAATGGCCTCAGCTTTTATAAATCATACTCAATAATACCTCACAAAAGTTCGATGCCGTCACAACCCTAGAAGTATCCCCGACGGGAATTACAATGCCGAAGTTATGAAATAATGAAGTATCCCCAGCGGGGGTTACAACGCCGAAGTTTAAATATCATCCACATATCCCTGGAAGGGGTTATAACGCCAAAGTTATGAAATAATGGCGTATCCCCGGCGGGGGTTACAATGCCGGAGTTACAAATTATCCACGTATCCCTGGCGGGGGTTACAACGCAATTCAACCATTGATGCACAAATCAATGAAGGTCAAGCAACCTTGATGTTATCTCAGCCAATAAAAAGTAAACCCATCGAAGCAACCTTCCCCAGGAAGGGTCACAACGTGATGCAACCATTGATACAAATATCAATGAAGGTCAAACAGCCTTGACAATGCACCCAATAGAGATCTATCCGGTGATAAACGCATCAACGGAGGTCAGGCAACCCTGACAAGTACATACTGTTGGCAGTAACTCCGACAGGATGATGGGATATGTTATACACATCCTCAAACAGACAAAGCTTTCTCCCCACAGATCTCTTGTACACAAGAGGTACCTCTATGGAGTAGAAGTCTGTGTCTATGATTCAAGACTTTGGTGATAACCCCAACGTCAACATCCTTGAAGACTTAGATTGCATGTCCAAGGCATCACTGATTGTTATCCCAACAGGATTGGCCGACAATAATTTCATTCATGCATCATACATTTGCATCATGTTGCTGCACATAGCATCATGTTTATCTTGTTGCATTTCAAGTGTCTAGGATTCTTTATCCTATAAATGCCTTGCATTGCATGAATATGATAAAGAGGGGCATCCGTAGACACTCAAAATTTTTTGCACACCTGCTACTAACATTGCAGGAGGGCATATTCGTCTTTCAGAGATAACTCTGGAAGACAGATCACATCCATTCCGGATACTACCGAAAGTTTAGTTTCAAAACCCATAACACACACCGGGAACATCATTTCAAACCCCAAAACACACACCAGAAGGATCATTTCCAACCTCGGAGATAACCCCGAGTTTCGTCCTTGGCGATAACACCAAGGAGTGTTATTGCAGTTCCAGCGATAACTCTGAAAATGCTTGTTTCAAATGCATGCAATCAGCTTCAATCAGACCTCCTGCTGAGGCACTCATACCTCGGACCGAGTGAGCTAACAGGCGGCACTCACAGATGACCTTGCAAAGATTCAAACACTTGCGGTGCAGCGGTCAATCTCGGATGTAACCCTGAGCAACGTCTGCTTTCAACTCAAACCGGTGATAACCCCGGTGAGGAGTCAAACGTCATCTTTCCACCTCAACACTTGCGCGTCGTCTCAACACTTCATACATACATACACACAACAAAGTCCTACAAGAACCAAGGAGTTCCAATCCCAAGTGACTATTACGTATAGCAGCACACTAGATTGAATTTGAAGCTTGAAGACCATGGGCATGGTCCCCTCTTCCTGACTTCGTAAAACCTCTAACCCATGTCATTGTGTAACTCTCGACACAAGCAGTTCGAAGATGGTCGTATATACCTCGTTCGGATTCTCGGATTGAAGTTCTGCAATTCGAGCGGACATTACAGTGCAGGAGTGTATGTACTTCGAGATGATAGGACCCACAGAACCCGGGGCACCCCGGACAGCTGCAGGTGCAACTGCGGCTCCCCCCTCTATAAATAGAGGGCTTGGGGTGGCCATTTTAAAAAAAAGAAAAGGCGAGGAAGTCCTGTCAAATTTGATTTATACACACCCATATTGAGTGCTTGCTCTTTTTAAACACCTTTTAGCTCACATATAGCTATATATTTTACCGGCGGGAGCTGAGTGTTTATCCATATAGAGTCATAGAAGTCTGCATTGGCAGCCCACTGTAAGCCTTCTCACACTCTATAAAGCTTTTCTCTTCATCTTTGCGCACACTATTCTACACATTGAGAGTCGTGTTGTGTGCGTATGCCCGGACTTCAGTCCGTGGTTTTCATTTCTGTCTGTATATATATACTTATATATGTATATATTTATATATGGACTAACGTTATCGAGTTATGCCTCGATTGAGCCTAGACTTATGTCTGGAGTGCTTACTTGCTTATATATATATATATATATATATATATATATATAATTGTTGTCAGACATATCTGATGAGCCTAGACTTATGTCTGGAGCATTTTACATCCGGTGCGTTTACTGTTTATATATATATATATATATATATATATATATATACACACACACACACACACAAACATTTCTATCAGGCCTGGAGTTTACTTCGAGGCCTTTTACTGCTTTATTTACATTTAGTCCCGCCTAGAGTTTACTTCATGGGGATTAATCGTCATTTACTACTTTATTTACTTTTCTGATCCCCCATGGAGTCGCTTCGTGGTGCTTAATCATGTCTCAGATATATATATATATATATATATATATATATATATATATATATATATATAACTTCTTACTACTTTTCATACAAATGCGGTATCATGTGAACCTAGGAATCATGTGATCACAGATTCATCTCATGAATCTAGATTGATTCGTGATGGACATTTTCATTGTAAGTGACTTGTACATTATTTACTGATGTCCGAATTTCCTTAGATGGTCATCATGCCCATGAGGAGTTCTAAGACTATCAGATATTATTTTCTCGAAGATGCTTCGCATCTCGAAAATAAAAGAAAACAAACCGAACATTTTAATAATAAAATGGAAGTATGAAAAGGTCTCAATTCTTATTGAGCACAAGGTTTGAAAAACCTCCTTCACAAAACTTCATTGCTATATCTTGCTTAAAACTGAATTTTTCTATAAATTCAAACCCTTTGTATATAGATGCGAACGAGGCCTCGCACTACTTTCAAATAATTGCACATTGATCCACACACACACACACATTCATATAATAGTTTCTTAAAAAGTGGCGGTCACCGTGGCAACACATATGTCGGGGGGTGCCTAACACCTTCCCTCCGCATAATCAAGCCCCCAAACCCAAATGAATCTCGGTTTCACAGACCCGTTTAGCAGTGTCACATCACTGGGTCAATGTGCAAACATTTTCCGATTGCGTTAGTGCAACCAGTTAAAAACACCAACTGGCGACTCTTAAAGTCAAATCGTCGACATTACACATGTCGGACCTTTTTCACTTGTTTTTTCAAACAAATCTCACATTAACATGAGAACACCAAAGAACAAGTAACGAAAAGGGACAACTAAAAATCCTGACGTCAACAGCTAGGGCTAGGGTTGGTCACCAACCCAAAGTCATGGCAAGATTTGTAAGCTACCAATTAAAGAATGTGACATAAGGGCATTCTAGTCATTTTGCATACCAATTTTAATTCTAAATTTGACGTTTGATCTAACCCTTACGGTTTAACCCTTAAGGTTTAAAACCTAAGGTTAACAAAAATCACATTTAGGATTTCTAAATTAGGTTTTCAAAAATAAAAAATTAGCATTTCTAAATTATAATTAGGATTCTATAATTATATTAAGATTTCCTAATCATGAAATTCAATCTTGCTAATTAGGATTAATTTATCCCAATTAAAATTGCTAATTTAGTAATTAAGTTCATAATTGTACATTAGGGTGTCTAACAAAACAATTAGGGTTTAAAAATTTGAAATTAGGGTTTGCTATTTAATTAAGCTTTACCCTAATTAATATTATAATTAATAGCACTTGAGCATTATAATTATCCTTTAAGTTCCCAGATTAGGGTTTCAAATACCCGAAAATCTAAAATTAAAGTTTCCAGATCATGTATTAGGATTTTCTAATAATCAATTTGGGTTTCAAGTAATTTATTAGGGTTTTCCCTAATAATTTAAAATTAACGACGTTTAAACCTTATACATAGCATTTAATTTCCCAAACTAGGGTTTTCAATTTCCAAATTAGGGTTTAAAATTCTCGGAATTGAAATTAGGGTTTCAGAACCGGTTTCTAGGGTTTCTTATTAGTCGTTAGGGTTTTCTAACAGAACGTTGAAGTTCTTAATATAATACTAGGGTTTGACACTGATAAAAAAATTTTGGTCAACCCTTGACCCTTAACCACATACTGTACATATAAATGACCATATACACAGATCATATTCACGTAATCACTTAATCCTGAATAATTCACCAAAATCCTTCACAGAATTTTGAAACCCTCAAAATTCCTTCCCAAAAAATATCAAATTCATACACTTATTTTCTGTCTAGGTTCTAATATTGAACCTTAAATTAATTAATTATGATTTTAAAATTTTTCTAAATTCTCGGGTTGTCACAGTGTCAGCCCATGTTATGGCTATGCTGTTTCCCAAACCATTACCATTCAAAGCAAAAGAGGTCCTGATTCATGATCCTGAAGTGGAAGAAAGGGAATGAAAATGTAAACATGACATCGCCTTGATGAAGTCAAGCATACACATCATTGTCCATGATGAACATACAAACATATACACCCTAGACGATGATTGCCCAGATGTTATGGTTATCATTCGTGAGAAGGAGGACAATGACAATCCCTCCATCACGCTAAATCCATCAGACTTTACCTCGACAATTGAGCAAAGACTCCATGCATTGGTCGACGAGGATAAAATGGGCAGAAAATCCCTCTACCCTGTAGATAACTTTAATTGCTTACTTTTCTATACAGTATTAGCAGTTATTTTATAAGTACATGCTAACACTTGTGTATGATTAAACAGTTTCATATATTAAGTAAAAGCACATTTTGTTTCAGGACTCTGAATTTAGATGTGCATGTACTTGTTGATGAGGTGCCTTTTCTCCACAAGGACTGTAACTTTGATGCAAAGTTGGACTCAGACTTGATGAAAATACAAGAGGACATTGAGACACCTCAGGAGATTAAGGAATGGGTCGAAGAAAAACTTAAACTCAACCTTGACCAAACCACTTCTTTCAATATTGGAACCTTAGAAAGGCCTACGCTAATCCAGATTGGTTCAGACTTCACCCCAAACCAACGAAATGACATGGTTGTGCTATTAACCCAATTCCAGGATGTGTTTGCATGGTCTCCCAAAGATATGGTGGGTTTGTCCACTGACATTGTCCTTCATCGCCTTCCCATTAAAGATGGATTCAAGCCAGTCAGGCAAAAGCTCAGGCGATTGAAACCTGAGTGGAGTTTAAAGGTAAAAGAAGAAATTGTAAAACAATTTCAAGCTGGCATTATCATGGTGTCTACATATCCAGAGTGGATATCCAACATAGTTCATGTGCCTAAACCAGAAGGAAAGTGATAAGTAGATTTTATACCTACTTATCTGGTATCTTTTACTTAAACTAAGTTTCTTATGTTCATGTGTCTTAGTTACTTTTTATGAATTTTGTGTTCATTTTGTAGGTTATATGTTTGGGAGCGGTGTGAGTGACTATTGGTAAGGAAAAACAAGGAAATCGCAAAGAATTGGTAGGAAAACGCAAAGAAAAGCAATCCGGACATCATTTAGGCTTTCATGTTCATTTCATGTTCTTGGCTTGGAACTTGGACTATATTGTAGAGCCTCTTCTTAGCTTTTTGGAACAACTTGAATCATTCCAATCAGAGTTCGGATGCAAGAGTTATGACATTTGTACCAACGGACGTTGAATTTCGTTGTTTTGGGTGGTCATTTGCATAGTAGCTGCTTCCAGTCCAATTTCGACTTTGATCTATTCATTATTTCTCAATTCTTAAAGAATGAAAGTTGTAGAGCTCGTCGATAGCTTCGATTTTATAGGTGGCAGACCCCGTAACGCCTCCCGGATCAAAAGTTATGGCCATTTTACCAAAGGACACTGCAGCAGAAAAAACAATTAGCAGCTTGCACCCAAGCCGGGGCTTGCTCTTTTAAGCCTTATACCCAAGCCGGGTCTTGGGGTCCTGAGTTCAAAATCAAAAGCATAGAAAGCCAGGGCTTGTTATTTACAAGGCAATACCCAAGTCGGGGCTTGGGTACACGCAGAGAAGGCAATTTTAACTAGAATTTTAGTTTAAGAAGGATTGATTCGAGTTGTTTGATTCAAGGACTTCCAAGAGGACTTAAAGACATATAAGGAGGCTTATAAAAGGAGGAGATTTACAAGGATTAGGAGAAGTTTTTGAGGAAGAATTCCATTAGATTAGATTGAAAAACCCTAGTTCTTATTAGATTTGGAGATTGAAGCAACTTGGAGACCATTGAAGATTCAAAGTAGGAGCAAGGAGAGAGCATCAAATCTACAGACAATAGATTCTATCTTCTTATCTTCTTCTATCTTTATCTTTTAATGTTTATTCAAGTGTGGATTCTTAGTTTTAATTCAATTAACTAATTCTTTGTTTGAGATTACAATGGATCTTATTGTGTAGTTTATTTTAATATGCTTCTTTATCAATTTTTGTGATCTATCATTGTGGATTGTCTATTGTGATTTGGACTTAATTGCTTAATTGCCTAGCTAACAATTACCGTGATAATCTATATGAACTCGAGAGATGAAGTATAGATTTAGATCTAATCATGATAGCATGTGTTTGTGATTTCTGCATATATGGAATTCATGATTCGTGTTTAGGATAGAGATATGCCTTTACGCCATATGTAATCTTATAGAGAACTTGTGCTTTAAATCTTTTTAAATTGTAATTCACATAGAGATACAGTGGATTAGTTAATTAGGGTGTCTTGCTTAATTCTATCATTTGTGGATTTAAGTGAGTATGTGTATTATGCATCGAGAGGTGTTTTTATCTACTTTAGTGTTCTTGATTAACAATTCGGGATAGAAAATAACCGATGAGAAGTGTGTTAACTTAAATGAAGCAATAAGTGAAGTTGTGATCTTAAATCTCCATAATCTGATTTTTAATTAGTGGTAATTAGAATTAGTTTAATTAAATAATTTAATTCATAATATTAAATTATTTGTTTAAATAAAATTAGTTTGATTAAGAGTTAATATTTGGTCATTTATATTAATAATTCCTCGTGGGAACGATACTCTACTTTCATCAGTTACTTGTTGACCACGATATACTTGCGTGTTTGCGTAGTAATTAGATTTTATCCAACAAGTTTTTTGGCGTCGTTGTTGAGGAATTAGTTAATATATTTTTGCCAATATTAGCTTCAATCAAATTAGTCTTAATTTAAATATTTTTTTATTTAATTCTCTTCCTATTTTTCTTTATTTTTAGGTACCATGGATGACTGCAATTATCAAAGGCCATATTCGAATATGACTCAAACAAGGGACACAGGGATTGATGGATTCAATGTATTTTTTGCATTATCAGCATAACTTGAGACACTTTCGAGGAGGTTGGACGTTGTTGCAGCCCAACGTAATCGAAGGATAACAGTTACTTGCAATTATTATGCTGGCAATCACTCGAGTAATCAATGCACCATCAGTCTTGGGTCGGTACAGTATGGTTGTGACTACCTCAACAATTATGCATATGCCAATTATAATCAAGTTTGGGGGTATCACCCAGATGCACCATGGAGCTATAACTATCAAGATCAATATTCTGCTCCGAATCCAACATACACTTCAGAATTCTTATGTCAACCTCCAATGCGACAAGAAGACAATTCAGAATTGAAGGAATTCATGTTAAGGATTATAGCAGAAAAAGAAGATATGATAATGAGTCAGGAGTTATCAACCTAAAATTTTAATAATCGGACAAAATAACTCGTCACTACCTCAACCAATGGTCCTCAATACATGGCTTCTGAGACTGAGACAGATAATTCAAAGTTGGAGGAATTGTGGTCCAAGTTCGTAGAATCAAATGAGGAGAGGGGGATTAATCAAGAGATATCAATTCAAAATATTCAGAACCAGATGGATCAAATGCTCAAAGCCCTGAACAATTGTCCTCAAAATAATTGGTGTTATGACGAGGATTGCGAGATTGATGAAGTGCCCGAGCCAAATCTACAACTGGATGAGCCACGATATGTTGAAAAAGTGGAGACAAGTGGGGATAATGAAAACAAGATCGGTGAAGAGCTAACTATGAGTACTAACGAGGATGGGCCAATGTTATTAATGCCTCAAGTGCCTTCTCCACCAAAGTTCAAGGATCCAGTTAGATTTGCAAAACCTTATCCGCTAGGTAGTCATGTCGTCGGCAATACTCCTTGTGACGTAAAAGCAAGTACAACTTCGAAGCCAAGGTGCGATGAGCTGGAGAAGATAGAAGAAGAGATTGTTGTGTCTGACAAGTCTTAATGCCAGAATCTATTTGCAGACATAATGGAGAAAACACCTAGATGTTGGACGTTCTTGAATGTGATCTTATCTAAAGAAAGCATGCTAGGTGACTTTAATATAATGGTTATCACAAATGGGAACCTACCAAAAGCTACATTATTTCCGATGGATGGAGGGTTCCTCAATTATTGAAGAGGAATTGGATAGCGTTGACTAGACAAACTCAGGCTGAAAGACTGTAAATCAAGCGCTGACTGGGAGGCAACCCATAATTTTTTTATATATATATTTTTATGCTTTCCTAGTTTATTTAGTAGATAGGAATCACGTTATATTCTAAAGTGCTAATCTAATTCATGTTGTCTATCTTCACTGTAGGTATTGGAGGTTCAATGGATAGGAAAATGATCGTTGCCGCCATCGCCACCATCACCTCATGCTTAGCTAATTACAGGGAAGTTCTCTTCTACTTACCGCTATATTCTTATAATGAAGACATTGTAATTGCTATGTTTGGGAGAGTTTAGTTTAGTTCTTTATTGCATGTTTAGTTTCATGTTTATTTTATGTTATTTTGCATATATTGTTAATTTAGTTTAGGTTCATTATGTTTGCATTCATGTAGTACAACTGTATAAGTAGTTGCATAATAGTATAGTTTGAATAGCATTATATTCAGTTTCTTGTAAAAAAAAATCAAAAATTCAAAAATAATAGTTAGTTACTATGTTCATCTTGCATGAGTCCAGCTTTTTGATAGTTACAGTCTATTTTGGCCAATGATGATAATGGGATTGAGTAGACAAGTATATTACGGAATATTAGAACTTTAATATGATTTCTTGTTATGAATTGAATCTTTTTCTGTTTGAAACATGTATAATCAGGTTAGCACGTTAGAGACAACTTTGTTGATTGATTAAGTTTAAATTGATACATAATTGACTTCTTAAGGATAATATTAGTTTGAATAAATGAATGACATTAATAGGCGGAGATGGCTAAATTTAGACAAAAACTTAAGTTTGGGGGAAAATTTGGGATATATAAGCTTAAAAAATATGATGAAAAAAAAATATAGTGGTTAGTCTTGTTTCGGGGCCTTTGTTACTTGAGCAAGTACGCCCGGGGGGATTGTCTTTACACCTAGCGCCCTAAGGTCTTATATGGTATAGGATTCGTTGGTCGAAAGCTCGCTAAGGGGTAGCAATGATAGCCTAATGGAATGAGGCATTGCACAGTCATGGTTAAAAAAATAATAAAACGGGAAAAGAGCAAAAAGCCCCCATAATGCAAAATAAAGCATAATTATCCCGGATTGGACTCTTGAATTTGGTGGAAGTTTGACTTTAGTTTAATCTAGCTTATTCATGAATTTTGTGAGTTTGCACTGTATGATGCCTTTAAAGAGATCTATTATATGTTATATTTAGCATTATATCAGTTAGCATGGATGTTGAGCACACATACACTATACCAGTAATAATAGTTTAAGATTTGATGATAGACTAGTAAATTGTTGATGAGTTTTGATATGATGTATTATCATGTTTACTTGATTTCTCTAAGGCCGAGTGAATAGATTTGATTCTCTCAATACTGCTGGATTCGTAGGCATATAGATTAGTTGAATTTCATTGCATTGCATTGCATTATGTTGTGTTGCTTGGGGACAAGAAACGGTTTAAGTTTGTGGGCATTTGATAAGTAGATTTTATACCTACTTATCCGGTATCTTTTACTTGAATTAAGTTTCTTATATTCATGTGTCTTAGTTACTTTTCATGCATTTTGTGTTCATTTTGTAGGTTATATGTTTGTACTCATCAATATAGTTGTGAATTAGCACGAACAAACTTTTGACTAAACAAGTATTAAACATGAACAAATATATCTTCACCGAATGGTAATGAAGGTGATCAACCTTTCATACCTGACTTATACATGCAATATGTACATAGTACAATTCTATAATTCTTCGACATGGAAATCATCAATGATTAACCATAAGCATATCTGAATGAAACAACTCTAAGTAGAGTTAAGAAAAACCTTCTGTATAAAATTCGATTCATCATTACCTTAATTTATTAAGCTTTATCTGCGAAGACCTAATATATAAATAATATCGATATAAAAATTAGAATAATATCATCACAATATAATACTATTATATATATATATAAATATATATATATATATATATATATATATACATAGAATAACCTAAAGACATAACACATAACCCTATCAGTCTACAACACACATAAAACTCAGTATCAAGTCAAACTATTTCAAACTGAGTTGAAATCGACACAATTCTAACATCTCGATGGTCTAGTTAGACAAATATCGAGTTTAAGTTTAATTAAACTCTGCCTAAACACTTAACAATTATCTTAGATAATCATATTATTAATCAAAATAATTTTCCAAGTCTCATAATAATTTTCAGATAATTATT
The DNA here is from genome assembly GCA_020205605.1 of Panax ginseng. Taxonomy (NCBI): domain Eukaryota; kingdom Viridiplantae; phylum Streptophyta; class Magnoliopsida; order Apiales; family Araliaceae; genus Panax; species Panax ginseng. The sequence continues at coordinate 38,114,263 of CM035128.1, read as the reverse complement.
ACCATTTGTCATAATTTTTCAATCAATTATATCGTATTTATATTATATTAATACCACATTATTCTATTATCTTTAATATTAAATATTAATAAAAATCATAACATAATATTATAATATTTTTATAATATATCAAAGTATTTTAATACCTTAAAATCGTATTTATATGATTTTTAAGCGATTAAATCCATTATCGATAATTGATATTGATATTAAAATATTAATATTTTCATGACAAAATATCAAAAGTTATATTTTATAACTCAAAATATTTTTCTAACCCTTAAATCATTTTTATATAATTTTTAAAATATTATTTCTAATTTTCCATAATTTATTTAATATATTCATTAAATAAATTAATTACCATTAATATTAATTTATTAATAAAATTCATCGAGAAAATATCAAAGGTCATTAAAAATAACTTCAAATATTTTCTAACAGGATAATATAATTTTTCATGAATTTTTAAGTATTAAAATCATTTTTAACTAATTTATTTAATATTATAATTAAATAAAATAAATACAATTTTATTCCAAAAATATTAAATATTTATGAAATATACTCAAAATAATTAAAAACTAATTTCAGACTTTAAAATAATTTTTACGAATTTAATATTAATTTTTAATAATTAAAAACTATTTTTTTCTATTTAATCAATAAAATAATTGATTTTAGAAATAAATTGTCGCTAAAAGCGCCTTATAGCGACAGAACCGTCTCTATAGGTGTTCTTTAGTGTTCTTGAGCATTTTCCAGAATTCTTGTCAGTGTTCGAGTTAGTGGGTTTGACCAGCTATAATTCTCAGCCTATTGTGTTTCTAGGCTTTTTAAAACCTTGATCTTGTACTATTTATGTAATACTACAAGTATCATCCATCAACAAGATCATATCACATCATAACAGCAAGATATAAAAGCTCAAACTTCTTGTCAGACACAATCTGGGTTTTCTGGGTTACCCAGTAACTCAGACTATTTGAGTGCCTACTTTGAGGCTTAATTAAACTTAGGTTCTGGTCATTAACTAGTCGATATCATAGTTCAAACATGTAGTATATATGTAAGAGAACACATACATATCATGAGCTTAGTCCAAATATAATAGAATCACAAGTTGTGATCTGGTCAAACCCTGTCAGAGGGGTCATTCTTACCGTTTCTAAGTTTTCCAGAAATTTAACAAAACTGGTGGTCAACCCTACTTTGACCTTACATAACTTTGATCATGTAATGGTTCTAGGTGTTCTAATGACTTGTATGTGTAGATCACATACCATTCTACAACTTAACAACAACAACTTGGCCAAAATACTTAAACACATCAAGATTAAAGGCTAGCAAAACTTGTCAAAAGCCATCTGGGCAAATCTGGGCTGCCCAGATTCGGTCTCTCATGGTTGGTCAACCATGTTTGACCACCTATATCTTGAGATCTAGACATGGTATGGAGGTGATTCCACTTCCAGTCTACTCTCCTCATGGCAAAGAACAAGCCTATAACATCTAACACACCTAATCATTAACATACACAGATCTATGGGCCCTGACATTAGTTGTTAGACAACAAAATTAGGGTTCTTGATCAGTTTGGAAAACGTAATTTTTGGCTTCTAGATGTTATGGATCTCTTATCCAACAACCCAGATCATTAAAAGATACCCTATAACACATATCTAGTCAACAAATTACAACATATAACATCAAATCATGAGATTTCAAAATTTTAGGGTTCATACCTCTTTCACCCTTTGATTCTTGATTCTGACCTTTGATCCTGATCTAGGAAAGTTATGAACTGAGAATGGCTTTACACATAACCCTCTTTCATTCCATCTCCTGAAATTTTAGAGAGAGACAAGTCTTGGACAACATAGAAAATAAAGTAAGTGATATAATTCAGTGTATTTGGTGGCAATTGATGACTGATACTTAACACATAGCTAGGCTAGTGTAGACACTCGAAATTTTCTGCATACATGTTACTAACATTGCAGGAGGGCAGATTCGTCTTTCGGAGATAACCCTTGAAGACAGCTCACATTCATTCCGGATACTACCGGAAGTTCAGTTTCAAAACCCAGAACACACACTGGGGAACATCATTTCCAACCCCGGAACACACACCGGAAGGATCATTTCCAACCTCAGAGGTAACCCCGAGTTTCGTCCTTGGCGATAACACCAAGGAATGTTGTTGCAGTTCTGGCGATAACTCCATAAATGCTTGTTTCAAATGCATGCGATCAGCTTCAATCAGACCTCCCGCCAAGACACTCATACCTCAGACCCGGAGCTAACACCGGGCAGACAGGTATTCTCATAGATGACCTTACGGCATTCAAACACTTGCAGCAGTCCAATTTCAGATGTAACCCTAAGCAACGTCTGCTTTCAAATCAAACTGGTGATAATCCTTGTGAGGAGTCAAACGTCATCTTGCCACCTCAACACTTGCGCGTCGTCTCAACACTTCATACATACATACATACAACAATGTCCTACATGAACAAAGGAGTTCCAATCCCGAGTGACTATTACGCATGGCAGCACACCGGATAGAATTTGAAGCTTGAAGACCATGGGCATGGTCCCCTCTTCCTGACTTTGTACTTCCTCTAATCCATGTCATTGCGTAACTCTCGACACAAGCAGTCCAAAGAAGGTCGTATATACCTCATTTAGATTTTCAGATTGAAGTTCTGCAAGGTCAAACGGATATTACAGTGCAAGAGTGCATGTACTTCGAGACGACGAGACCCACAGAACTCGGGGCACCCCGGGCAGCCGCAGGTACACCTGTGGCTCCCCCCCTCTATAAATAGAGGGCTTGGGGTGGCCATTTTAAAAAAAGGAAAAGGTGAGGAAGCCCTGTCAAATTTTCTCTGTACACACCCATATTGATTGTTTGCTCTTGTAATCACATATAGCTATACATTTTACCGGCGGGAGCTGAGTGTTTATCCATATAGATTCATAGAAGTCTACATTGGCAGCCCACTGTAAGCCTTCTCACACTCTATAAAGCATTTCTCTTCATCTTTGCACACACTATTCTACACATTGAGAGTCGTGTTGTGTGCGTATGCCCAGACTTCAGTCCGTGGTTTTCATTTCTATCTGTATATATATACTTATATATGTATATATTTATATATGGACTAACATTATCGAGTTATGCCTCGATTGAGCCTGACTTATATCTGGAGCGTTTACATTTTATATATATATATATATATATATATATATATATATATAATTATTGTCGATTATATCGATGAGCCCGGATTTTACATCCCAGACGTTTATCGCTATATATATATATATATATATATATATTTACCGCTTTTATATATTTACTTTTTCGATCCCCCATGAAGTTACTTCGTGGTGGTTGATCATATCTGTATATATATATATATTTATATCTTTTGTATATATAACTGCTTACTGCTTTCCATACAAACTGCGGTATCATGTGAGCCTAAGAATCATGTGATTACAGATTCGGTCTACTGAATCTAAATTCGGTTCCCGTAATGGATATTTTTAGCTGTAAGCATTTTGTACATTATTTACGGTGTCCGAATTTCCTTAGATGGCTGTCATGCCCATGAGGAGTTTGGCACTGCTGTATATTATTTTCTCGAAGATGCTTCGCATCTCAAAAATAAAAGCAAACAAGCCGAACATTTTAATAATAAAATGGAAGTATGAAAAGGTCTCAATTCTTATTAAGCACAGTGTTTGAAAAACCTCCTTTACAAAACTTCACTGCTATATCTTGCGTAAAACTGAATTTTTCTATAAATTCAAACCCTTTGTATATAGGTGCGAACGAGGCCTCGCACTACTTTCAAATAATTGTACATTGATCCACACACACACACACACATTCATATAATAGTTTCTTAAAAATTGGAGGTCACCGTGGCAACACAGATGTCGGGGGGTGCCTAACACCTTCCCTCCGCATAATCAAGCCCCCAAACCCAAATGAATCTCGGTTTCACAGACCCGTTTAGCAGTGTCACATCACTGGGTCAATGTACAAACCTTTTCCAGTTGCGTTGGTGCAATCAGTTAAAAACACCAACTGGCGACTCTTAAATTCAAATCGTCGACATTACACATGTCGGACCTTTTTCCCTTGTTTTTTCAAACAAATCTCACATTAACATGAGAACACCAAAGAACAGGTAATGAAAAGGGACAACTAAAAATCCCGACGTCGACAGGTGGCGACTCTGTTGGGGAATCCAGTAAGAGGGCTTAAGACGTTATTATAATCTTTTTAAACTATTATATGCTTGTGTGTGAATATTGCATTTACATTTATGATGAATGTGTACGAATGCATTTTACTTACTGCACTGCAAAATATCTATCTGTAATATTAGTGCTTTGCACTTGTCATCATTTTCATAAATGGTGAGACACGTTGTATGTGAATGTATGTTGTGTGGTTCCTCCACCAGGAGGCTATCCTGTCGGTGTTTGATTACTGGACTCGTAGGAAGACTAATTCCAACGAGGCTTGGGAAAGGCACCACCCAGATTCGCTCCAGTTGAAAGACCAGATTAACTCCCGTCAAGTAGATTGCAATGATCTGGGAACCTTCATTCCAAAAAGCCACGAGAGTAACCCTAAGATAGGTCAACCTCTGATAAACCAAACGCGGAGGAAAGTCTCTTCATGCTTTCCATTTTCAATTACTTGTAAAAGCATTTACTTGTAATTTTATTCCATGTTCATTCTTATGTAATGGAAAATATGAAGATTATTTGTGCATACATGTTATCAATTAACACTCATTTTTGCAAGACAATATTCCTAAAATGGACACATTATGATAACATTTCCATTATCCCTAAGACTAAACTACACAAGTTTTTGGTAGGGAAATCATTGGGCCTGTTACCAACTCAAAATCCAAAAAGGCCATGAGCCTGCAGCCAATCATGTCTTCTTCTGACTAGTCTAATCTTGTTTCTCAAGAAGAATTTGACGGATTGAGTAAACAAATCACAGATCTGGCTGTTCTGTTTAAAGAACTGCATCAGTCTACTCAGGGTATAAAGATGCCTACACATATAGAATCCTCTTCACAAGGAGGAGCTCAAGTTTTGGAAAAAATAATTCCAAAACCTCAGTTGGATACGACCAACAAAGACCCTGAAAACACCCATCTCAAAGGAGATCTAGACACCATTGATATCAGGAAGAAGGTCCTCTAAATGGAGGAAACTATCCATGCTCTCAAAGGGATTGGAACACATGGAAGTGTCTCATATACTGACCTTTGCATATTTCCTGTTGTTTATTATCCAGAGAAATTCAAACCCCGGATTTTGAAAAGTATGACGGATTAGGGGATCCTTATACACATTTAAAGGTGTTCATGGGAGAACTTGGATCTTATACGAAAAATGAAAAGCTCAGAATGTAGTTGTTCCAAAACAGTCTGACTGGAGAAGCTCGTTCATGGTATACCCCAAACCAACGGAATGACATGGTTACACTATTAACCCAATTAGAGGATGTGTTTTTATGGTCTCATGAAGACATGGTGGGTATGTCCACTGACATTGTTCTTCATCGCCTTCCCATTAAAGAAGGATTCAAGCCAGTCAGGCAAAAACTCAGGCGATTGAAACCTGAGTGGAGTTTAAAGGTTGAAGAAGAAATTGTGAAACAATTTCAAGATGGAATTATCATGGTGTCTACTATCCGGAGTGGATATCCAACATTGTTCCTGTGCCTAAACCCAGAGGAGTTTGTGTGGGTTACCAGGATTTGAACAAAGCTTGCCTTAAAGATAGCTTTCTCGTGCCCTTTGTCAACATTCTCATTGACAATAATGCTCAATACGGCATGTACTCCTTTGCGGATTACTTTACGGGGTACCATCAAATTATGGTCACTGAGGAAGATCGTGAGAAAACTGCTTTCATCACGCCTTGGGGAACCTTTTGTAAGACCCCAACTTTTATGAATAAAGATGAATTTTCTATAATTATCATTTTTTGAATATTATGGAATGAATTTGATATAATGTTATAGTTGTGGGTAATACTTATAAATTTTTCAAAGTACACAAGTTGTTATATAATATTCGATTGGTCGGGGAATATTCATTTTAACAGGGAATATTCATACAACAGCACAATCATTGGTGGATCCCACAACGAAATTATTGTCAGATTGAGAAAACGACAAAAATATTTTATGAAAATAACGGCAGAAGTTTTATCGTTAACTGTTGAAACACACGGTGTTAAAGAAATGTGAGAATACTGGCGTGCTTGCATAGTAGCACACACGGTATTGATTATTGATGCTTACGTGAGAAGTCACTCAGTTTTGTTCAATTATTGCTTCAGTAATTGTTGCATAGTATCTCACGTTAATTGATTCAATTATTGTCGATATTTTATATATTATTAAATCAATAATTGAGACGATGAAGTTATTAATATTATTATTTGCTATATTAATGATGTCTAGAAGTTCTGCCAAGGAGAGGTTTGGTCACCTATTTACGCGCCAATAGGGAAAAATCCTTATTGGAAAGCCCCCTCTTTCCTGGGAATGACCTAGTCGATTAATAGTGTGAATTATAATAATGATGATGAAGTTTTGTTTTATTAGTATTATTAATGTAATAAAACAGAAAATCTTTTTATATAAAACAGAATACTTTTATAAAGTTATTCGTTTTATTAGATTATAAAAAGAATATATTATATTTTATTTAAAAGATTTTGTTTTATTAGAATATTTTATAGTAAACCAACTGATTTGTCTGTTTAAAAGTAAATCAATCTGGACCGTTCAGGAATTAGTTACTATTCAGTCCATTCTCCTATAAATAGAAGCTCATTCCTTCATTATTTCTTACGAATTCACTGAAACTCTAGAGAGAGAAACTATAGAGAGAAAGAAGAAAAGTATTCTGCTACTTCACTACTCCTTTATCCAGTTGTTCTAAGGTAAGGGGTATTATTTCTTTCGTATTCATGAAGAGAACTTATGTTATTCCATTTTTTTTTTACATTGGAATAACTCGATGTATCATGAGCTTCACCCTATACTTGGTGAAATTCTTCTATTATTCCATTCTTTATCATTATGTTGAATAACTCGCTACATGCCAAGCACCGCATACATGGTGAAATTCTTCTGTTATTCCATTCTTTATTATTCTGTTGGAACATCCTGTCTGTGCGTTTACGCATGACCTGGTTCCGTTATTTATTATTATGATGGAATAACCTGTTTGTGTGGTCTATCGCATGCCTGGTGATTTCTTTTGTTATTCCATTATTTATTATACTCAGTTGGTTAAAGTTTTGACTTCTATACTCCATGAAATTAGTGGAATATCCTTGATATTTGCGCTTCATCTAGTATCTTTTCATGGAAATATTCTTCTGAGCATTCTTCAATTTTACTCTACAAAGAAGTATCATGTTGACAATTTGGACGTTATTAGTTCCTGGATAAATTAATTCTTGAACTTGTTTTATTGAATTCATATATCATTGTTATCATCCTCATGTTTATATTATGTTGAAAGTAAATCGTGGCCTATAGTTCATAGATGGACTTGGTATGATTATGACCAGGGATTAATCGGTATAATCATGACCGTAATGTTACAAATTATGTGGTAAAAGTCCTCATTGGCCCGTAGTGCATTGATGGACAGTTGTTGGCATGATCATGACCATTGATGAATACACGAATATCCTTGGCCCGTAGTGCATGGATAATTTGTGGTTGTGATACTAGTGAATATCCTTGGCCGTAGTGCAGGGATGATGTGGATTATTTATTAAGGTGAGTCCCAGCGATAAAAGAGATGAAAAACCTTTTAAATCATAAAAGATAGTAGATTTTATTGTCTACTTGACTCTTTTAATGGATTGCTTGTTCCGCTATAGTTAAACTTGATGTTTGTTATATTGTATCAGTTTAACACTATTGAAGGCTAACGATAATTTATTCTGTATTATCTTAGTTATAATATTTCTTACTGGGCTAGTTGAGCTTACCCTTTTACTTTCATTGTTCTCTTCAAGAAATGAGAATGTAGCAGGGACTAGTCGGGGAACGGAGTGACGATCCAGATAATAGCATTAGTAGTCCTCACTATTATGTTAAATAGTGTGATAATAAATGTAATGAGGACTTAATTGAGTGTGGATATTGTCTAGATAACAATATTTTTATTAAAACAGACAGCATATGTTTTGTTGTATTTTACACGACTGTTGTATAATTAAGTTGTATTTGAATTTTGTACCATGTATTTGGCGACTCAAGATAGGTGATGTATACCTATTTTGGGGGCATCACAGTTGGTATCAAAGCTTAGGGATATGATCCCTGGCTAAGATGTGAGACAAGAATTAGGAGGGGAGAGACGGGGAATTCCTTCACTAGTATGACCTACCTAAATTTATTTGGTATTTAATTGATCGGTCAGAGTATAGGGATAATATGTGATATGTTAATTAACCCTTGTTTTGTGGCAGTATTTGAAAATGACATCCGAGAATGTTGAGAACATCAATGGAGCACAGGAGACTGTTGAGTCTCCACAGATCAATAATCAGGATAATGTGCAACAGGAAGGCGACAATCCTTAGGCAAACAACAACACTGACCAGATGATGAATGATGGACTGTTCAGAGGCTTTATGCAATTCATGCAACATCAGGCAAGAGCGGCTCCTGTACAAAATGCAGGTGGAAACACTAGCAACTCTCAGACAGTCACCGCTAAGCAGTTCAAGGAACTGGGACCACTAGAATTTTTTGGAGAAACAAAACCACTTAAGGCAGAGACGTGGATAAAATAGATCTGCAAGATATTTGATGTCCTGGGATGCTCCGGGGAGCAAAAGGTTCCCTTTGGAACCTTCATGTTGCGTGCAGAGGCAGATTACTGGTGGGAATCTGTAAAATGTACTCAACCTGTCGCACCGAAGATGACTTGGGAGAAGTTCCAAGAATTGTTCAACGACAAGTACTTTCCCAAAAGTATTCGTCACATGAAAGAGGTAGAATTCATCAAGCTGGAGCAAAACAACATGACTGTGTCGCAGTACGAAGCCAAGTTTGTCGAGTTGTCCCGGTTTGCGTCCCATTTGGACGATAATGAGGAGAGAATGACGCAAATGTTTCTAAGAGGTTTGAAACCAGAGATACGTCAATATCTTATCTCTCATAAACTGTGTTTATATTCAGATGTTGTTAATAGGGCTCAGTTATTGGAGCGCGATAATGAGTCAACCCAACCAAAAGAGAGCGGTAGGTAGAAATGATAATACCCGGTGATACTTGATCATCGAAGCGGTGACAATAAGCGTGGAGGGAATTAACATGCCAGAAATTATAACCACTTTAGTGGTAATCATGGCCAAAACAATAAGAATAGACATTTCAAGAAAAGGAGATTCAACAATAATGGAAAGACGTCAGCACCAGCACCCGTTGTTAAAGAAGGAGAACGACCACCCATCACATGCTTCAAATACGGAGGGGAGGGACACATCAATCCAAACTACGCGATGCCGTCCAAAGCATGTTATAATTATGGAAGAGAAGGTCAGCTAGCCCAATTTTGTCGTTCACCAAAGACAAGTTCAGCTAGGATGGAGGCACCAAAGGACGTCCTAGAAAAGTCAAAGCTAGTAGTGCAAGGGAGAGTGTTGTTGTGACCTCCCAGAAAGCAAGGAACCCGAACGAGGTCATCACGGGTAAGCTTATCATAAACTCTAGCGAAGTATATACCTTATTTGATACCGATTCTACCCATTCTTTTATTTCTCATACTTGCACTCAACGTTTAAATTTGACTCCGGAGAAATTGGACTTTGACTTATCTGTTGAAACTCCATTGGGAGAAACCTTCATTACATCCACTGTTTATAAGTCTTGTTTGGTTCAAATAGGTACCCTCACATTACCTGTCGATCTTATTTCATTGAAAATACTTGCATTTGATGTAATTCTAGGGATTGATTGGTTAACTACTCATCATGCAAAAATTGATTGTTTTCGTGAGGTTGTTAGCTTTCATATTCCTAACCAACCTATTATGCGAATTCAAGCAACCAAACCATTAAAATCAATCACTGTCATCTCAAGCCATAAATCTATTCGTTCATTAAAAAATGGATGTCAAGCTTTCTTAGCTCATGTCACAGATCTAAACAAAAATACGTCAGTTTTGAATGATATTTCTATTGTTAATGAATTTCCTGACGTATTCCCTGAAGAACTTCTTGGCCTACCCCCAGAGCGTGAAATTGAATTTTGTATCGACCATGAACCTGGTATAAAACCTATTTCCAAAGCCCCATATTGAATGGCTCCTATTGAACTTCAGGATTTAAAGACCCAACTGCAAGAATTGTTAGACATCGGTTTCATTCTTCCTAGTACAGCTCCTTGGGGTGCTCCTGTTCTATTCGTGAAAAAGAAAGACAGGAGTATATGACTTTGTATTGATTATCGGGAGTTGAATCATGCCACCATCAAAAATAGGAACCCATTTCCACGTATTGATGACTTGTTTGACCAGTTGTAAGGCACCAAATTCTTTTCAAAGATTAATCTTCGTTCCGGATATCACCAATTGAAGATTAGAACCGATGACATTCCAAAGATAGTTTTCAGAACTCGGTACGGTCATTATGAATTCCTAGTCATGTCTTTTTGATTGACTAATGCTCCTGCTGCCTTCATGGATATGATGAACCGAGTATTCAAGGAATATTTGGATCACTTTGTGGTCATCTTTATTGATGACATACTTATTTATTCCAAAAGTCGTGAAGATCATGAGCAACACTTGAGGCCGATACTTCAAAAGCTTCGTGAATATAAGTTTTATGCCAAGTTGAAGAAATACGAGTTCTGGCTTGAGGAATTAGCATTCCTTGGGCCCGTGGTATCAAATCATAGAATATATGTTGACCCAGTAAAGATTGAAGCTATTCAAAGCTGGGAGCAACCAAAATCAGTGACCGAAGTACGTAGCTTTCTCGGCTTAGCTGGTTATTATCGGAGATTCATAGAAGGGTTTTCTCGAATCGCTACTCCCTTAACTCAACTGACTTAGAAAGATATAAAATTTTGTTGGAACGAGGAATATGAGAAGAGTTTTCAAGAACTCAAGAGGAGACTCATTTCAGCACCTATTCTAATAATTCCATCTGGCTCAGAGGGATTTGTCATCTACAGTGATGCTTCAGGCAAAGGGTTAGGATGTGTTCTCATGCAACATGGGAAAGTCATAGCCTATGCCTCTCGACAACTCAAAGAATATGAGAGGAATTATCCTACTCATGATCTAGAGTTGGCAGCTGTTGTTTTTGCACTAAAGATTTGGAGGCATTACTTGTATGGGGAGAAAGTGGAGATCTTTACGGATCATAAAAGCCTCAAATATTTCTTCACTCAAAAGGAATTCAACATGCGACTGTGACGTTGGCTTGAACTGTTGAAAGATTATGATCATACCATCTAATACCATCTTGGAAAAGCAAACGTGGTAGCTGACGCATTGAGTAGAAGATCATATGCGAGTACGAGTGCGATATTGTCAACGTAGAGGCCCATTTTGTATGACTTGCAAAGGATGGAGATAAAGATAAAGACTCTAGGGACCCACGTGATGATGGAAAATATACGAGTAGAACCGACTTTAATCGATAAAGTTAAAGCTGCTCAAGCTACAGACCTAGAGCTGATGCATACGAGGAAGAAAGTACAAGAAGGTGCTATGTCGGAAGCAAGAATCGATGAAGAAGGAATACTTCGAGTCAACTTCAGACTTTGTGTTCCTAACGATCCTGAGTTAAAGTATAAAATCATGATGGAGGCGCACAACACAACATTTGCAATCCATCTTGGGAGTACCAAAATGTATCATGATCTTGGATATACATTTTGGTGGGGTAATATGTAGAGAGAGATAGCGCTGTTTATCTCAAGGTGTTTAACTTGTCAACGAGTTAAGGCAGAGCATCAAGTACCAAAAGGTCCGTTCCAACCACTTGAAATTCCAGAATGGAAGTGGGAGCACATTAGCATGGATTTCATTACTGGTCTTCCCAAGGTTTCTCAAGGCATAGATGCAATTTGGGTCATTGTTGATAGATTGACCAAGTCTGCTCATTTATTACCAATACGAGAAACTTATACACTTGAACGTCTTGCTCGTATGTACATAAATGAGATTGTAAGACTGCATGGTATGCCAGTATCCATAGTTTCTGATCGAGACCCAAGATTCACTTCACGATTTTGGGTTAGTTTACAAAAAGCTATGGGCACGGATTTACGATTTAGTTCGGCATATCATCCTCAGACGGATGGACAATCAGAGAGGACTATTCAAACTCTTGAAGATTTATTAAGACTTTGTGTCCTTGACTTCAAGGGAAGTTGGGACAAGTTCTTACCATTGGTGGAGTTTTCTTACAACAACAGTTATCAAACAAGTATTGGCATGGCTCCATTCGAGGCGTTGTATGGAAGAAAGTGTCGTTCACCAGTATGTTGGGATGAGGTGGGTGAAGCAACGTTGTTGGGACAGGAGTTGGTACATATGACTATGGAAAAGATTCAAATGATCCGACAACGTATAAAAACCTCACAAGACCGACAAAAGAGTTATGTTGATCTTCATCAAAAGGATGTTGAATTCGATATTGGAGATCATGTGTTGTTACGTGTTGCTCCATGGAAAGGAGTTACGAGATTTGGAAAGAGAGGAAAGCTCAATCCTTGATTCATTGGCCCATTTTTAATCCTCGATCGAGTAGGGACTGTAGCCTATAGACTCGCTTTACCGCTAAGTATGTCTCGTGTTCATACGTTTTTTATATATCCATGTTACGTAAATATGTGAAAGACCCAAACAACATTATTGAGTTAGAACTGGACGAAATAGCGAAAGATTTAACGTATGAAGAGGTTTATGTTCAAATCTTGGATAAGAAGGAACATATTCTACGCTTCAATGTTATACCTCAAGTCAAAGTTTTATGGAGGAACCACGATGTTGAGGAAATGACCTGGGAGTTAGAATCTAAAATGAAATCAACGTATCCTTACTTCTTCGACATACCAGGTATGTACCCTAATTTGGATGGCAAAATTTCATAAGAAGGGGAGATTGTAAGACCCCAACTTTTATGAATAGAGATGGATTTTCTATAATTAACATTTTTTGAATACTATGGAACGAATTTGATATAATGTTATAGTTATGGGTAATAGTTATAAATTTTGCAAAGTACGCAAGTTGTTATATAATATTCGATTGGTCAGGGAATATTCGTTTTAACAGAGAATATTCGTACAACAGCACAATCATTGGTGGATCCCACAACTAAATTATTGTCGGATTGAGAAAACGACTAAAATATTTTATGAAAATAACGGCGAAAGTTTATCGTTAACTGTTGAAACACCCGGTGTTAAAAGTACAGGAATACACGTGGTTTCATAGTAGCACACGGTACTGATTATTGATTCTTACGTGAGAAGTCACTCAGTTTTGTTCAATTATTGCTTCAGTAATTGTTGCATAGTAACTCACGTTAATTGATTCAATTATTGTCGATATTTTATATATTATTAAATCAATAATTGAGACAACAAAGTTATTAATATTATTATTTGCAATATTAACGATGTCTAGAAGTTCTGCCAAGGAGAGGTTTGGTCACCTAATTGCGCGCCAATAGGGAGAAATCCTTATTGGAAAGCCCCCTCTTTCCTGGGAATGACCTGGTCGATTAATAGTGTGAATTATAATAATGATGATGAAGCTTTGTTTTATTATTGTTATTAATGTAATAAAACAGAAAAGCTTTTTATATAAAATAGAATACTTTTATAAAGTTATTCGTTTTATTAGATTATAAATAGAATATATTATATTTTATTTAAAAGATTTTGTTTTATTAGAATATTTTATAGTAAACCAATTTGGACCGTCCGTTTAAAAGTAAATCAATCTGGACCGTTCAGGAATTAGTTACTATTCAGTCCATTCTCCTATAAATAGAAGCTCATTCCTTCATTATTTCTAACAAATTCACTGAAACTCTAGAGAGAGAAACTATAGAGAGAAAGAAAAAAAGTATTCTGCTACTTCACTACTCCTTTATCCAGTTGTTCTAAGGTAAGGGGTATTATTTCTTTCATATTCATGAAGAGAAATTCTGTTATTCCATTTTTTTTATTCTGTTGGAATAACCTATATACGCGGTCTACCTTATACTTGGTGAAATTCTTCTGTTATTCCATTTTTTATCATTATGTTGGAATAACATGTCTAAGCAAAGTACCGCATACATGGTGAAATTCTTCTGTTATTCCATTCTTTATTATTCTATTGGAATATCTTGTCTGTGCGTTTACACATGACCTGGTTCCGTTATTTATTATTCTGTTGGAATAACCTGTCTGTGCAGTCTATCACATGCCTGGTGATTTCTTTTGTTATTCCATTCTTTATTATACTCAGGTTGTTAAAGTTTTGACTTCTATACTCCATGAAATTATTGGAATATCCTTGATAATTGCCTTTCATCCAATATCTTTTCATGGAAATATTCTTTTGAGCATTCTTGAATTTTACTCTACAAAGAAGTATCATGTTGACAATTTGGATCTTATTAGTTCCTGGATAAATTAATTCTTGAACTTGTTTTATTGAATTCTTATATCATTGTCATAATCCTCATGTTTGAATTATGTTGAAAGTCATCTGTGGCCTGTAGTGCATAGATGGACTTAGTATGATTATGACCAGGGATTAATCGGTATAAACATGACCGTAATGTTACAAATGATGTTGTAAAAGTCCTCATTTGCCCGTAGTGGATTGATGGACAGTTGTTTGCATGATCATGAGCATTGATGAATACACGAATATCCTTGGCCCGTAGTGCATGGATAATTTGTGGTTGTGATACTAATGAATATCATTGGCCGTAGTGCAGGGATGATGTGGATTATTTATTAAGCTGAGTCCCAGCGATAAAAGTGATGAAAAACCTTTAAAATCATAAAAGATTGTAGATTTTATTCTCTACTTGACTCTTTTAGTGCATTGCTTGTTCCACTGTAGTTAAACTTTATGTTTGTTATATTGTATCAGTTTAACACTGTTGAAGGCTAACGATAATTTATTCTATATTATCTTAGTCATAATATTTCTTACTGGGCTAGTTGAGCTCACCCTTTTACTTTCATTGTTCTCTTCAGGAAATGAGAGCGTAGCAGGGAATAGTCGGGGAACGGAGTGACGGTCCAGATTATAGCATTAGTAGTCCTCACTATTCTGTTAAATAATGTGATAATAAATGTAATGAGGACTCAATTGAGTGTGGATATTGTCTAGATAACAATATTTTTATTAAAACTCACAGCATATGTTTTGTCGTATTTTACACGACTGTTGTATAATTAAGTTGTATTTGAATTTTGTACCATGTATTTGGCGACTCAAGATAGGTGATGTATACCTATTTTGGGGGCGTCACACCTTTTTCTACAGACGGTTGTCATTCGGCCTCATCAATGCCGGGGCAACCTATTAGTGAGCTATGATGGCTCTTTTCCACGATTTAATGTACAAAGAGACAGAGATCTATGTGGATGACATCATTGTCAAATCCCAAAGGGAGGAAGACCACTTAGACCATCTCAAAAAGCTATTGAACAGGTTGCGTAAGTACAACTTGAAGTTGAATCCAGCCAAGTGTGCCTTTGGTGTTAAGGCAGACAAGTTGCCAAGTTTCCTAGTCAACCATAAAGGGATTGAACTGGATCCTACCAATATCTAGGCCATCAAGGGAATGCCCATTCCTCAGACAGAGAAGGAAATACGAGGATTTTTGGGAAGAATCAACTTCATTAGCAGGTTTATCTCTCAACTCACAGGAACCTGTGAGCCCATCTTCAAATTGTTAAGGAAGAACTCCTCCATGAAATGGAATGATGAGTGTCAAAAAGCTTTCCATACCATTAAAGAGCAGCTGGTTAATGCTCCTATTTTGGTTCCACTCAGGGATGATGTTCCCCTGTTCATGTACTTATCCATTAATGACAATGTCATGGGCTGTATGCTAGGGCAAAAAGACGATAGAGGCTAAGAACGAGCTATCTATCACCTCAACAAAAGATTCAGCATCAGTGAACACAAGAACACTCTGATTGAGAAGACTTGTTGTGCTTTAGCATGGGCTTCCATAAGGTTACAACATTACTTCCATGGTCACACAACCCATCTCATATCCCGCGTGGATCCTCTCAAGTATGTGTTCAGTAAACCCATACTAAATTGTCAATATCCGGATGGCGATTGATCCTACAAACAATTTGACATCATCTACGTGACGCAAAAAGTGCATCTAAAGGTCAAGGAATTGCGGATCAACTAGCCGCCAGACCGTAGGGATTACAAACCCTTAGAAACATACTTCCCCGATGAAGGGTAATGTGATTCAAAGCAATACCATCAGTACGATTCATACCACACATGGAAATATATTTTTATGGAACTGTTAACACAGAAGGCTCTGGAGCTGGAGCAGTTCTAATATCTGGTATGGGGGACAAGTATCTCGTCGCCGTCAAATTATAGTTTGTCAGCACCAACAACACAGCTGAGTATGAAGGCTGTATCATGGGGCTAAAACTTGCCAGTTCAATGGGCATCAGGTTGTTAACTGTCTTTGGGGATTCTGAATTGGTAATCAAACAATCCACAGGAATCTATAAAACTAAAGAATTACATTTGTTGCCTTACCATCGGCAAGTTTTACAGATGGCTTTGGAGTTTGAGGAAACAATATCGTCTGTCGATATGGACAACCACAGGTCATTGTCACACAATGCTAAGAACTTCAACAATAGAATGATGGAGTAGTTGTGCAGTAAATTCCACATCAAACACCTTAACTCCGCCATCTACCGTCCAAAGATGAATGGTGCTGTTGAAGCGGCTAATAAAAATATCAAAAAGATCATGAAGAAAATGTTCGCCAATCACAAAGGATGGCCTAAACTCTTGCCTTTGACTTTATTAGCCTACAGAACTTCCATGCGTACTTCCACTAGGGCAACCCCCTACTTATTAGCCTATGGGATGGAAGCAGTGCTCCCCATAGAGGTGGAAATGGAATCCCTCAGAGTATTGATGGACGCTCAATTGGACGAAGACCAATCGGTACAAGATAGGTATCATCAATTGTCTCTAATAAATGAAAGGCTAACTGTGGCTATCTTCCATGGTGGGTTATAGACAAAGAAAGGATCGCACGATCCTACAATGTAAAAAAGTCGACTACAAAGTTAGTTCAAACAACATGACTTGGTTTTGAAGAAGATCATTGACAACCAAGATCAGTCTAAGGGAAAATTCGCTCCTAACTGGGAAGGCCCATTTGTTGTCAAGGAGGTATTGACAGGATGTGCTCTCAGACTACAGGAAATTGATGGCTATGAATTTCCACAGCTTATCAACTCGGACACCGTGAAATGGTACTATGTCTAAAGTTACCATAAAGCAAACATCCTGGTATTGATCATCTAATCACCAGTCATTCCGGTTTTGAACCCTCTCTTTTTATAAACTCTTCTGCCCCTCAGGGAAACATACACTTCAAACCAGCAGCCTGGTTTCACCTCATTTCAAACCTTTCATACAATTTTGGTTATCTTGAAGACGGGATCGAACCTTTCACACCTGCAGTTTATCCTAAAGATGGGATTAAACTTTTCTACGCTTGCAGTTTGTCCTGAAGACGGGATCAAACCTTTTCCACACCTGCAGTTTGTCCCCATCATAGGATCAAACTTTCTTCTCCCCGTAGTATAGTCTGCACATGGGATTCACACTTCTCTTTGGTTGCGATTCATCCTGAGGGGCGATCTACGTCGACCTGATCTCCTTGATACACGGGAGTACATAGGAAACCATATTCTATATGGCTCGGTCGCAATAAACAAAAAACAACAAAAACATTTCTACCCTCTCTCTACAAAAACAAAAATAACAAAAATACTTCTACACCCTTCTTCATCAATAAAGCTTCTACACCCATATGCCTTTCACATTCAGCGTTGAACCTCTTACACCAGGTTTGAACTACTCAGACTTGATCTCCTCTTCAATAGGAGTACGTAGTCAGTCATTTATGGTTCAGTCTAACCCCTACCAGAACAAAAATGCTTGTCACACGGTACTAGGATCAACCTTCAATCTACCACATTTCATCGGCTTCAGACCAAAGGGATGGAATTACCCAACCTCTCCTCACAAATAGGAGATTTGGTGACCATCTAAGCTGTGGTTGTTCCTTAAAGATCAACACCAATCCATAAGAGATGGAATTAACTAGGCTTCTCACAAATAGAAGTATTGGCGACCATCTGTGGTGCGGTCAATCTCAGAGAGGAAAAGCCACCCTCCTCTCCACTTTTCCATACAGATACCAGTCCCAAGACACCAAAGATGGTAGGGATACATACAGATCGATGATCAGTTCTGAGAGATCCTGTGATGGCTCAATGTCCACATATCAAGGATAAGTTCAGAATGCATCAAGATCATAAGGCCCTGAAGAAACAGGCAAATATCAAGCAAGTATCAAGGTATAACTAAAAGGGAAGTAAATCAAAATATATTTCTCTGCCATATATAATACTATTTGATATATACATCTGTGTTGTACATGAAAAAATGGCTAAGCTAGTCTGTGCAGAAAAATACAAAGCTATCTACAGATCTGTGTGTATGCGGACTATCAGATCTAACATAGCTTCGCTCTCTAAGGATGGAGGTAAAGCTGCAAGCTCCTGCCCAATGGCATCTACACGAGCTAGCAGATCAGAGGCTAACTGCATGGTTACATAATGTTCATCTATGTATGCACTCATATCAGCAAGGGTGCCAGTCATATGGGATCTAACTGAAGTACTGTCTGCAATGGCCACATCCCTAGCAGATTCGAAGGCATCCCACTCCACAATCAATGCATCCCTAGCTAATCTAGCTTCATCCCTCTCTAACGGAACGGCGTCTCTCCCATCAAGAGTTGTCAACATCGAGGCCCTAGCCTGATCTCTCTCATAGGTCATTAGATGTAGGCTCTGCTCCAAATGTTGTGTTGAATACTAAGTAACAGTGGCACTCGGGGTGGGAGAATCCATCACAAATACTGGCAGCCTAGCAGTCAAGTCTCCATCAATGGGAATGTTAGCCTCCTCTATACACTCCTCATCGCCAGAATCTATATCCTGCACTGTGGATACTACCATAGTCGATGCAGTCTCTATCTCCATCTATGCTGAATACTCTGCAGAATAACACAGATGACTGACAGAAAACTCAGCTAACTCTCGCTGATCCCAACAGGTATACAACCTGGATCTGTCCGGTGATGATAAGTGGCGAGAAGCAAAGCGCTGAATCACTGCCCCCTCAAATGGGAGGAAATCCTAAAACTGGTCAAACTGACACATCACGGCCAGTGGGTGGTACGTGATCATCCATCTCAAACTAGCCAGAGGTAGATAATCCATGCCCAGAGCATAAGTAATAAAGCTGTAGGGTGAGCTAAGCCCTGAACACGGCAGTATAGCAAATGGATCTCCAATCCCTACTAAGAAAGCTGACCAAGATGCAGCATCGGTACACTCCGCAGGCTGAAAGGAGTATGACATGGCTATATCATGGGTGAAGCAATACCCATGCCATTTGAATGTGCCAATCGGTCTCAAGTGTGACATAAACCACGCGTACAGCATGACCGAGCTGCTTATGAACACTCCTGCAGGATAAGTGCAACAATATATGGCCGACATCAGAGTCTCTGACATAATCATCGGTATGATGGTGTGACCCTCCCTGAGAGCTCTCACTCCCATAATGATGCCAATTTCCAACTCATCAATGTACCGTGGCATTTATACGTATGACAATACGCATAGTAGCAGTACATCCACTCTTGCCCAACGCCAATGATCCTCCGGTGTGGTGAAATCCCCGAAATACCGTGCATAACTATCCTCAGAGCCAAATCTGTCAAACATAAAACGCTGGGATATCACGTGGACGGATATAATCTCGTCCTGTACCACTCTACGCCTCAATCCGGTGAGGGTCATGAACTGTCTACTCATGTCTCTGATCTCCATGTGCACGCAAGGAATCCGTCCCAACGACAAAGATCGCCAACCGTGCATACTACTCCGCAGTAGAGTCAACTCACGGGTCCCGAATCGGAAAACCTATCTCTCGGTACATTCCAATGCTCTAAAGCATACCCTCCACAAATCTTGGGGAACTCGAAACATCACAGGGTCATAGTATGTTGTAACAAATCATCTACGGTCACCCTGTCTGGTGGTGACATACTATCATACCATGAGCACATACCAGATGCCAACAAAAATGGTGGGGTATGATCAATACGGCTAACTGTCGAAGAAGACATCTGTATGGGTCGTGTCATAAGACCATCCAGGGGTCAATGCTGAGTATCTCTGGACATGCATACATATGCATAACATAACAACATGCATGATACAATAGATGGCAATATGATATAGGGAATGGAAAACTGTACATACATTCCTAAGTATATCATCATCTAATACATCTCTATACAGCTAAAATACAGGGAAATGGGGCGAAGCTACCCAACATCTCAATAGAGGCCTATTGAAAGATATAGCGAGAATGGGGCGAAGCTACCCAGCAGCTAACAGATGCCTATCAAAAGAGATAACGAGAATATACATCAGAAGAAGTCAATGGTATCGATGTCTATATCATCAATCCTGTCCACCTAATGTAACTCCTCCTGAGTCACTAGATCTCTATCTACAGGGATGTCCGGCCTATACAAGGGAGGATCTGCACCGACAAAGCCATATGGGTCACCTGAGGGGCCAGCGCCAGAGCTGGAGGGATCAAAAGTATCTACCTCTGAAGGATCTCTACCCAAATGTCGGATAAAGAAATGTGTCCGGTCCAACTACCGGGTCAAACTGTCAATCTGTGTCGCATGAGTTGGATCTCTGACACAGGCTAGCCAATTCATCATCATCACGAATCCTAGAACCATATCCTCCATAAACTGTGTGGCGCGGGTCTGAGCTCCAATGGTACAAAGGAACCACCAATGTTGGAACATTTCCTGAGTGCAGGGACCCTCTGATAATGTGAAACCGTCAACCCCCAACAATGGGATATCAATGATGGGTGACTGCGAAACAGGCCAATAACGCCTGGCAGGAGGCAAGATCGGCATGTGAATCTCTTATGTAGTGCTCTTGATAGCACGCTCTCCTAAATAGAGCTCCCATCCTCCATCTGTGAAGAGAGGAATCCTACGGGTGGAGATAATGTACTCAACCCCAGTCGGGTACCCATCCTCAAATCCCACACCTCCAGTTCACTCTAGTTAGAGTTGCAAAGGAGGTCTCACAAGCTGAAAAGGCCAAATCAGGAATGAAAAAGCTACGCGATTGAACGAAATAGCCTGGAATCCTAGTTTTCATGGGCCGCAATCTGGTCCCACATCTCACTCATTGGTATTCGCCTGCATTCAAGGTATACTATACCAATGGCCTCAGCTTTTATAAATCATACTCGACAATACCTCACAAAGGTTCGATGCCGTCAGTGTAGCGTCACAACCCTAGAAGTATCCCCGGCGGGAATTACAATGCCAAAGTTATGAAATAATGAAGTATCCACAGCGGGGGTTACAACGCCGAAGTTTAAAAATCATCCACATATCCCTGGCGGGGGTTACAACGCCAAAGTTATGAAATAATGACGTATCCCCGGCGGGGGTTACAATTCCGAAGTTACAAATTATCCACGTATCCCTGGCGGGGGTTACAACGCAATTCAACCATTGATGCACAAATCAATGAAGGTCAAGCAACCTTGATGTTATCTCAGCCAATAGAAAGTAAACCCATCGAAGAAACCTTCCCCAGAAAGGGTCACAACGCGATTCAACCATTGATACACATATCAATGAAGGTCAAGCAGCCTTGACAATGCACCCAATAGGGATCTATCCGGTGATACACGCATCAATGGAGGTCAGGCAACCCTGACAAGTACATACTGTTGGCAGTAACTCCGACATTATGATGGGATATGTTATACACATCCTCAAACAGACAAAGCTTTCTACCCACAGATCTCTTGTACATAAGAAATACCTCTATGGAGTAGAAGTCTGTGTCTAGGATTCAAGACTTTGGTGATAGCCCCAACGTCAACATCCTTAAAGACTTAGATCGCATATCCAAGGCATCAATGAATGTCATCCCAACAGGATTGGCCGGCAATCATTTCATTCATGTATCATACATTTGCATCATGTTGCTGCACATAGCATCATGTTTATCTTGTTGTATTTCAAGTGTCTAGGATTCTTTATCCTATCCATGCCTTGCATTGCATGAATATGATAAAGAGGGACATCTGTAGACACTCGAAATTTTTTGCACACCTGCTACTAACATTGCAGGAGGGCATATTCGTCTCTCGAAGATAACCCTGGAAGACAGCTCACATCCATTCCGGATACTACCGGAAGTTCAGTTTCAAAACCCAGAACACACACCGGGAACATCATTTCGAACCCCGAAATACACACCAGAAGGATCATTTCCAACCTCAAAGATAACCCCGAGTTTTGTCCTTGGCAATAACACCAAGGAGTGTTATTGCAGTTCCGGTGATAACTCCGGAAATGCTTGTTTCAAATGCATGCGATCAGCTTCAATCAGACCTCCCGCTGAGGCACTCATACCTCAGACCCAGAGCTAACACTGGGTAGACAGGAATTCTCACAGATGATCTTGTGGCATTCAAACACTTGCAACAGTCCAATCTCAGATGTAACCCTGAGCAACGTCTGCTTTCAACTCAAACTGGTGATAACCCCGGTGAGGAGTCAAACGTCATCTTGCCACCTCAACACTTGCGCGTCGTCTCAACACTTCATACATATATACACACAACAATGTCCTACAAGAACCAAGGAGTTCCAATCCCGAGTGACTATTACGCATAGCAGCACACCAGATAGAATTTGAAGCTTGAAGACCATGGGCATGGTCCCCTCTTCCTGACTTCGTACAACCTCTAATCCATGTCATTGCGTAACTCTCGACAGAAGCAGTCCGAAGAAGGTCGTATATACCTCGTTCGGATGCTCGGATTGAAGTTCTACAAGTTCGAGTGGACATTACAGTGCATGAGTGCACGTACTTTGAGACGACAGGACCCATAGAACCCGGGGCACCCCGGGCAGCCGTAGATGCAACTGCGGCAGCCGCAGGTTGCGGCTCCCCCCTCTATAAATTGAGGGCTTGGGGTAGCCATTTTAAAAAAAGGAAAAGGCGAGGAAGTCCTGTTAAATTTGCTCTATACACACACATATTGAGTGCTTGCTCTTTTTAAACACCTGTTAGCTCACATATAGCTATACATTTTACCGGCGGGAGCTGAGTGTTTATCCATATAGAGTCATAGAAGTCTGCATTGGCAGCCCACTGTAAGCCTTCTCACACTCTATAAAGCTTTTCTCTTCATCTTTGCACACACTATTCTACACATTGAGAGTCGTGTTGTGTGCGTATGCCCGGACTTCAGTCCGTGGTTTTCATTTCTGTCTGTATATATATATATTTATATATGTATATATTTATATATGGACTAACGTTATCGAGTTATGCCTCGATTGAGCCTAGACTTATGTCTGGAGCGTTTACTTGTTTATATATATATATATATAATTGTTGTCAGACATATCTGATGAGCCCGGATTTTACATCCGGCATGCGTTTTACTACTTATATATATATATATATACATTTTGTCAGCTCGGAGTTTACTTGAGGCCTTTTATCGCTTTTATTTACATTTAGTCCTACTCGAGTTTACTTCATGGCGGTTAATTGTCATTTATTACTTTATTTACTTTTCTGATCCCCCATGGAGTCGCTTCGTGGTGGTTGATCATGTCCATATATATACATATATATATATATATATATATACCGCTTTTATATATTTACTTTTTCGATCCCCCATGAAGTTACTTCGTGGAGGTTGATCATATCTGTATATATATATATATATATAACTGCTTACTGTTTTCCATACAAACTGCGGTATCATGTGAGCCTAAAAATCATGTGATCACAGATTCAGTTTACTGAATCTAGATTCGTTTTCCGTGATGGACATTTTCAGCTGTAAGCAGCTTGTACATTATTTACGGGGTCCGAATTTTCTTAGATGGCTATCATGCCCATGAGGAGTTCGGCACTGCTGTATATTATTTTCTCGAAGATGCTTCGCATCTCGAAAATAAAAGCAAACAAGCCAAACATTTTAATAATAAAATGGAAGTATGAAAAGGTCTCAATTCCTATTAAGCACAGGGTTTGAAAAACCTCCTTTACAAAACTTCATTACTATATCTTGCTTAAAACTGAATTTTTCTATAAATTCAAACCCTATGTATATAGATGCGAACGATACCTCACACTACTTTCAAATAATTTCACATTGATCTACACACACACACACATTCATATAACAGTTTCTTAAAAAGTGGCGGTCACCGTGGCAACACAGATGTTGGGGGGTGCCTAACACCTTCCCTCCGCATAATCAAGCCCCCGAACCCAAATGAATCTCGGTTTCACAGAACCGTTTAGCAGTGTCACATCATTGGATCAATGTGCAAACCTTTTCTGATTGCGTTCGTGCAACCAGTTAAAAACACCAACTGGCGACTCTTAAAGTCAAATCGTCGACATTACACATGTCGGACCTTTTTCACTTGTTTTTTCAAATAAATCTCACATTAACATGAGAACACCAAAGAACAAGTAACAAAAAGGGACAACTAAAAATCCCGACGTCAACAGCTAGGCCTAGGGTTGGTCACCAACCCAAAGTCATGGCAAGATTTGTAAGCTACCAATTAAAGAATGTGACATAAGGGCATTCTAGTCATTTTGCATACCAATTTTAATTCTAAAGTTGTCATTTGATCTAACCCTTACGGTTTAAAAACTAAGGTTTACAAAAATCACATTTAGGAATTCTAAATTAGGTTTTCAAAAATAGAAAATTAGCATTTCTAAATTATAATTAGGATTCTATAATTATATTAAGATTTCCTAATCATGAAATTCAATCTTGCTAATTAGGATTAATTTATCCCAATTAAAATTGCTAATTTAGCAATTAAGTCCATAACTGTACATTAGGGTTTCTAACAAAACAATTAGGGTTTAAAATTTTGAAATTAGGGTTTGCTATTCAATTAAGCTTTACCCTAATTAATATTATAATAAATAGCACTTAAGCATTATAATTATCCTTTAAGTTCCCAGATTAGGGTTTCAAATACCCGAAAATCTAAAATTAAAGTTTCCAGATCTGGTATTAGGATTTTCTAATAATCAATTAGGGTTTCAAGTAATTTATTAGGGTTTTCCCTAATAATTTATAATTAACGACGTTTAAACCTTATACATAGCATTTAAATTCCCAAACTAGGGTTTTCAATTTCCAAATTAGGGTTTCAAATTCCCGGAATTGAAATTAGGGTTTCAGAACCGGTTTTTAGGGTTTCTTATTAGTCGTTAGGGTTTTCTGACAGAACGTTGAAGTTCTTAATATAATACTAGGGTTTGACACTGATAAAAATTATCTGGTCAACCCTTGACCCTTAACCACATACTGTACATATAAATGACCATATACACAGATCATATTCACGTAATCACTTAATCCTGAATAATTCACCAAAATCCTTCACAGAATTTTGAAATCCTCAAAATTCCTTCCCAAAAATATCAAATGCATACACTTATTTTCTGTCTAGATTCTAATATTGAACCTTAAATCAATTAATTATGATTTTAAAATTTTTCTAAATTCTCGGGTTGTCACAGTGACAGCCCATGTTATGGCTATGTTGTTTCCCAAACCATTACCATTCAAAGCAAAAGAGGTCCTGATTCATGATCCTGAAGTGGAAGAAAGGGAATGAAAATGTAAACATGACATCGCCTTGATGATGTCAGGCATACGCATCATTGTCCATGATGAACATACAAACATATACACCCCAGACGATGATTGCCCAGATGTTATGGTTATCATTCGGGAGAAGGAGGACAATGACAATCCCTCCATCACTACAGTCCATCAGGACTTTACCCTCGACAATTGGAGCAACACTCCATGCATTGGTCGACGAGGATAAAACGGACAGAAAATCCCTCTGCCCTGTAGATAACTTTAATTGCTTACTTTTCTATACAGTATTAGCAGTTATTTTATAAGTACATGCTGACACTTGTGTATGATTAAACAGTTTCATATATTAAGTAAAAGCATATTTTGTTTCAAGACTCTGAATTTAGATGTGCCTCTACTTGCTGATGAGGTGCCTTTTCTCCACAAGGACTGTAACTTTGATGCAAAGTTGGACTCAGACTTGATGAAAATACAAGAGGACATTGAGACACCTCAAGAGATTAAGGAATGGGTCGAAGATAAACCTAAACCCAACCTTGACCAAACCACTTCTTTCAATATTGGAACCTTAGAAAGGCCTAAGCTAATCCAGATTGGTTCAGACCTCACCCCAAACCAACGGAATGACATGGTTGTGCTATTAACCCAATTCCAGGATGTGTTTGCATGATCTCCTAAAGATATGGTGGGTTTGTCCATTGACATTGTCCTTCATTGCCTTCCCATTAAAGATGGATTCAAGCCAGTCAGGCAGAAGCTCAGGCGATTGAAACCTGAGTGGAGTTTAAAGGTAAAAGAAGAAATTATGAAACAATTTCAAGCTGGCATTATCATGGTGTCTACATATCCAGAGTGGATATCCAACATAGTTCATGTGCCTAAACAAGAAGGAAAGTGATAAGTAGATTTTATACCTACTTATCCGGTATCTTTTACTTGAATTAAGTTTCTTATATTCATGTGTCTTAGTTACTTTTCATGCATTTTGTGTTCATTTTGTCGGTTATATGTTTGGGAGCGGTGTGAGCGACTATTGGTAAGGAAAAGCAAGGAAAACGCAAAGAATTGGTAGGAAAACGCAAAGAAAAGTAATCCGGACATCATTTAGACTTTCATGTTCATTTCTTGTTCTTGGCTTGGAACTTGGACTATATTGTAGAGCTTCTTCTTATCTTTCTGGAACAACTTGAATCATTCCAATCGGAGTTCGGATGCAAGAGTTATGACATTTATACCAACGGACATTGAATTTCGCTGTTTTGGGTGGTCATTTGCATAGCAGATGCTTCCAGTCCAATTTCGACCTTCATCCTTTCGTTATTTCTCAATTCTTAAAGAATGAAAGTTGTAGAGCTCGTCAATAGCTTCGATTTTATAGGTGGCAGACCCTGTAACTCCTCCCGGATCAAAAGTTATGGCCATTTTACCAGAGGACACTGCAGCAGAAAAAACAATTAGCAGCTTGCACCCAAGCCGGGGCTTGCTCTTTTAAGCCTTATACCCAAGCTGGGGCTTGGGGTCCTGAGTTCAAAATCAAAAGCATAGCAAGCCAGGGCTTGTTATTTACAAGGTAATACCCAAGTCGGGGCTTGGGTACACGCAGAGAAGGCAATTTTAACTAGAATTTTAGTTTAAGAAGGATTGATTCGAGTTGTTTGATTCAAGGACTTCCAAGAGGACTTAAAGACATATAAGGAGGCTTATAAAAGGAGGAGATTTACAAGGATTAGGAGAAGTTTTTGAGGAAGAATTCAATTAGATTAGATTAGAGTAGATTAGGAAAAACCCTAGTTCTTATTAGATTTGGAGATTGAAGCAACTTGGAGACCATTGAAGATTCAAAGTAGGAGCAAGGAGAGAGCATCAAATCTACAAACAATAGATTCTATCTTCTTATCTTCTTCTATCTTTATCTTTTAATGTTTATTCAAGTGTGGATTCTTAGTTTTAATTCAATGAACTAATTCTTTGTTTGAGATTACAATGGATCTTATTATGTAGTTTATTTTAATATGCTTCTTTATCAATTTTTGTGATCTATCATTGTGGATTGTCTATTGTGATTTGGACTTAATTGCTTAATTGCCTAGATAACAATTACCGTGATAATCTATATGAACTCGAGAGATGAAGTATAGATTTAGATCTGATCATGATAGCATGTGTTTGTGATTTCTGCATAGATGGAATTCATGATTCGTGTTTAGGATAGAGATATGTCTTTACGCATATATGTAATCTTATAGAGAACTTGTGCTTTAAATCTTTTTAATTGTAATTCATGTAGAGATAAATGGATTAGTTAATTAGGGTGTCTTGCTTAATTCTATCATTTGTGGATTTAAGTGAGTATGTGTATTATGCATCGAGAGGTGTTTTTATCTACTTTAGTGTTCTTGATTAACAATTCGGGATAGAAAATAACCGATGAGAAGTGTGTTAACTTAAATGAAGCAATAAGTGAAGTTGTGATCTTAAATCTCCATAATCTGATTTTTAATTAGTGGTAATTAGAATTAGTTTAATTAAATAATTTAATTCATAATATTAAATTATTTGTTTAAATAAAATTAGTTTGATTAAGAGTTAATATTTGGTCATTTATATTAATAATTCCTCGTGGGAACGATACTCTACTTTCACTGTATTACTTGTTGACCACGTATACTTGCGTGTTGTGCGTAATTAGATTTTATCCAACAAGTTTTTGGCGTCGTTGCCGTGGAATTAGTTAATATATTTTTGCCAATATTAGCTTCAATCAAATTAGTCTTAATTTAAGCATTTTTTTTATTTAATTCTCTTCCTATTTTTCTTTATTTTTAGGTACCATGGATGAATGCAATTATCAAAGGTCATATTCGAATATGACTCAACCAAGGGACACAGGGATTGATGGATTCAATGTATTTTATGCATTATCTGCACAACTTGAGACACTTTCGAGGAGGTTGGACGTTGTTGTAGCCCAACGTAATCGAAGGATAACAGTTACTTGCAATTATTATGCTCGCAATCACCCGAGTAATCAATGCACCATCAGTCTTGGGTCGGTACAGTTTGGTGGTGACTACCTCAACGATTATGCATATGCCAATTATAATCAAGTTTGGGGGTATCACCCAGATGCACCATGGAGCTGTAACTATCAAGATTAATATTCTGCTCCGAATCCAACATACACTTCAGAATTCTTATGTCAACCTCCAATGCGACAAGAAGACAATTCAGAATTGAAAGAATTCATGTTAAGGATTATAGCAGAAAAAGAAGATATGATAATGAGTCAGGAGTTATCAACCATAAATTTTAATAATCGGATGGAACAACTCGTCACTACCTCAACCAATGGTCCTCAATACATGGCTTCCAAGACTGAGACAGATAATTCAAAGTTGGAGGAATTGTGGTCCAAGTTCGTAGCATCAAATGAGGAGAGGAGGATTAATCAAGAGATATCAATTCAAAATATGCAGAACCAGATGGATCAAATGCTCAAAGCCCTGAACAACTGTCCTCAAAATAATTGGTGTTATGACGAGGATTCCGAGATTGATGAAGTGCCCGAGCCAAATCTACAACTGGATGAGCCACGATATGTTGAAAAAGAGGAGACAAGTGGGGATAATGAAAACAAGGTCGGTGAAGAGCTAACTATGAGTACTAATGAGGATGAGCCAATATTATTAATTCCTCAAGTGCCTTCTCCACCAAAGTTCAAGGATCCGGTTAGATTTGCAAAACCTTATCCGCTAGGTAGTCATGTCGTCAGCAATACTCCTTGTGACGTAAAAGCGAGTACAACTTCGAAGCCATGGTGCGATGAGCTGGAGAAGATAGAAGAAGAGATTGTTGTGTCTGACAAGTCTCAATGCCAGAATCTATTCGCAGACACAATGGAGAAAACACCTAGATGTTGGACGTTCTTGAATGTTATCTTATCTAAAGAAAGCATGCTAGGTGACTTTAATATAATGGCTATCACAAATGGGAACCTACCAAAAGCTACATTATTTCTGATGGATGGAGGGTTCCTCAATTATCGAAGAGGAATTGGATAGCGTTGACCAGACAAAGTCAGGCTGAAAGACTGTAAATCAAGTTCTGACTGGGAGACAACTCAGAATTTTTTTTTATATATATTTATATGCTTTCCTAGTTTATTTAGTAGATAGGAATCACGTTATATTCTAAAGTGCTAATCTAATCCATGTTTTCTCTTCATTGCAGGTATTGGAGGTTCAATGGATAGGAAAATGATCGTCGCCGCCATCGCCACCATCACCTCATGCTTAGCTAATTACAGGGAAGTTCTCTTCTACTTACCGCTATATTCTTACAATGAGGACATTGTAATTGCTAAGTTTGGGGAGTTTAGTTTAGTTCTTTATTGCATGTTTAGTTTCATATTTATTTTATGTTATTTTGTATATATTGATAATTTAGTTTAGGTTCATTATGTTTGCATTCATGTAGTACAACTGTATAAGTAGTTGCATAGTAGTATAGTTTGAATAGCATTATATTCAGTTTCTTGTAAAAAAAAATCAAAAATTCAAAAATAATAGTTAGTTACTATGTTCATCTTGCATGAGTCCAGCTGTTTGATAGTTACAGTCTATTTTGGCCAATGATGATAATGGGATTGAGTAGACAAGTATATTACTGATTATTAGAACTTTAATATGATTTCTTATTATGAATTGAATCTTTTTCTATTTGAAACATGTATAATCAAGTTAGCACGTTAAAGACAACTTTGTTGACTGATTAAGTTTAAATTGATACATAATTGACTTCTTAAGGATAATATTAGTTTGAATAAATGAAAGACATGAATTGGCGGAGATGGCTAAATTTAGACAAAAACTTAAGTTTGGGAGAAAAATTTGGGATATATAAGCTTAAAAAATATGATGAAAAAAAAATATAGTGGTTAGTCTTGTTTCGGGGCCTTTGTTACTTGAGCAAGTATGCCCGGGGGGATTGTCTTTACACCTAGCGCCTTAAGGTCTTATATGGTATAGGAGTCGTTGGTCGAAAGATCGCTAAGGGGTAGCAATGTTAGCCTAATGAAATGAGACATTGCATAGTCATGGTTAAAAAAAACAATAAAACTGGAAAAGAGCAAAAAGCCCCCATAATGCAAAGTAAAGCATAAGTATCCCAGATTGGACTCTTAAATTTGGTGGAAGTTTGACTTTAGTTTGATCTAGCTTGTTCAAGAATTTTGTGAGTTTGCACTGTATGATGCCTTTAAAGAGATCTATTATATGTTATATTAAGCATTATATCAGTTAACATAGATGTTGAGCACACATACACTATACCAGTAATAACAGTTTAAGATTTGATGATTGACTAGTAAATTGTTGATGAATTTTGATATGATGTATTATCATGTTTACTTGATTTCTCTAAGGCCGAGTGAATAGATTTGATTCTATCAATACTGTTGGATTCATAGGCATATAGATTAGTTGCATTTCATTGCATTGCATTGCATTATGTTGTGTTGTTTGGGGACAAGCAACGGTTTAAGTTTGGGGGTATTTGATAAGTAGATTTTATACCTACTTATCCGGTATCTTTTACTTGAATTAAGTTTCTTATATTCATGTGTCTTAGTTACTTTTTATGCATTTTGTGTTCATTTTGTAGATTATATGTTTGGGAGCGGTGTGAGCGACTATTGGTAAGGAAAAGCAAGGAAATCGCAAAGAATCGGTAGGAAAACGCAAAGAAAAGCAATCTGGACATCATTTGGGCTTTCATATTCATTTCATATTATTGGCTTGGAACTTAGACTATATTGTAGAGCTTCTTCTTAGCTTTCCAGAACATCTTGAATCATTCCAATCGGAGTTCGGATGCAAGAGTTATGACATTTGTACCAACGGACGTTGAATTTCGCTATTTTGGGTGGTCATTTGCATAGCAGCTGCTTCCAGTCCAATTTCGACCTTCATCTGTTCGTTATTTATCAATTCTTAAAGAATGAAAGTTGTAGAGCTTGTCGATAGCTTCGATTTTATAGGTGGCAGACCATGTAATTCCTCCCGGATCAAAGGTTATGGCCATTTTACCAGAGGACATTGCAGCAGAAAAAATAATTAGCAGCTTGCACCCAAGCCGGGGCTTGCTCTTTAAAGCCTTATACCCAAGCCGGGGCTTGGGGTCCTGAGTTCAAAATCAAAAGCATAGCAAGTTGGGGCTTTCTATTTACAAGGCAATACCCAAGCCGGGCCTTGGGTACACACAGAAAAGGCAATTTTAACTAGAATTTGAGTTCAAGAAGGATTGATTCGAGTTGTTTGATTCAAAGACTTCCAAGAGGACTTAAAGACATATAAGGAGGCTTATAAAAGGAGGAGATTTACAAGGATTAGGAGAAGTTTTTGAGGAAGAATTCCATTAGATTATATTAGAGTAGATTGGGAAAAACCTTAGTTCTTATTAGATTTGGAGATTGAAGCAACTTGGAGACCATTGAAGATTCAAAGTAGGAGCAAGGAGAGAGCATCAAATCTACAGACAATAGATTCTATCTTTCTTATCTTCTTCTATCTTTGTCTTTTAATGTTTATTCAAGTGTGGATTCTTAGTTTTAATTCAATGAACTAATTCTTTGTTTGAGATTGCAATGGATCTTATTGTGTAGTTTATTTTAATATGCTTCTGTATCTATTTTTGTGATCTATCATTGTGGATTATCTATTATGATTTGGACTTAATTGCTTAATTTCCTAGCTAACAATTACCGTGATAATCTATATGAACTCGAGAGATGAAGTATAGATTTAGATCTGATCATGATAGCATGTGTTTGTGATTTCTGCATAGATGGAATTCATGATTCGTGTTTAGGATAGAGATATGCCTTTACGCCATATGTAATCTTATAGAGAACTTGTGCTTTAAATCCTTTTTAATTGTAATTCACATAGAGATATAGTGGATTAGTTAATTAGGGTGTCTTGCTTAATTCTATCATTTCTGGATTTAAGTGAGTATGGGTATTATGCATCGAGAGGTGGTTTTATCTGCTTTAGTGTTCTTGATTAACAATTCAGGATAAAAAATAACTGATGAGAAGTGTATTAACTTAAATGAAGTAATAAGTGAAGTTGTGATCTTAAATCTCCATAATCTGATTTTTAATTAGTGGTAATTAGAATTAGTTTAATTAAACAATTTAATTCATAATATTAAATTGTTTGTTTAAATAAGATTAGTTTGATTAAGAGTTAATATTTGGTAATTTATATTAATAATTCCTCGTGGGAACAATACTCTACTTTCACTGTATTACTTGTTAACCACGTATACTTGCATGCTGTGCGTAATTAGATTTTACCCAACAAAAAGGTGCAAGTTTGCGTGGATTACCGAGATTTTAACAAAGCTTGCCTTAAAGATAGCTTTCCCGTACCCTTTATCCACATTCTCATTGACAATACTGCTCAATATGACATATACTCCTTTGCGGATTGCTTCGCGAGGTACCATCAAATTATGGTCGCTGAGGAAGATCATGAAAAAACTACTTTCATCACGCGTTGGGGAACCTTTTTCTACAAACGGTTGACATTCGGCCACATCAATGCCGGGGCAACCTATCAACGAGCTATGATGGCTCTTTTCCACGATTTAATGCATAAGGAGATAGAGATCTACGTGGATGACATCATCGTCAAATCCCAAAGGGAGGGAGACCACTTAGACCATCTCAAAAAGATTTTTAACAGGCTGCGTAAGTAAAACTTGAAGTTGATTCCATCCAAGTGTGTCTTTGGTGTTAAATCAGGCAAGTTGCTAGGTTTCCTAGTCAGCCACAAAGGGATTGAGCTGGATCCCACAAAAATCTAGGCCATCAAGGAAATGCCCATTCCTTAGACAGAGAAGGAAATACGGGGATTTTTGGGAAGAATCAACTTCATTAGCAGGATCATTTCTCAACTCACAGCAATCTGTGAGCCCATCTTCAAATTGTTAAGGAAGAACTCCTCCATGAAATGGAATGATGAGTGTCAGAAAGCATTCCTTACGATTAAAGAGCAGCTAGTTAACGCTCCTATTTTGGTACCTCCCAGGGATGATGTTCCCCTGTTCATGTACCTGTCCATTAAGGACAATGCTATGGGCTGAATGCTGGGACAAAAAGACGATAGAGGCCAAGAACGAGCTATCTATTACCTCAACAAAAGATTCTGTAGCAGCGAACACAAGTACACTCTAATTGAGAAGACTTGTTGTGCTTTAGCATGGGCTTCCATGAGGTTACAACATTACCTTCATGGTCACACAACCCATCTCATATCCCGCGTGGATCCTCTCAAATATGTGTTCAGTAAGCCCATACTATATTGTCGGTTGTCTAGATGGCAGTTGATCCTACAGCAATTTGACATCGTCTACGTGACGCAAAAGTCTGTCAAACGTCAAGGAATTACAGATCAACTGGCCGCCGTACCTGCAGGGGACTACAAACCCTTGGAAACATACTTCCCCGATGAAGGGGTAATGGTAGTTCAGCGACACCATCATTAAGAAACATAGCGTACGTGGAAAATGTATTTTGATGGAGCTGTTAACACAGAAGGCTCAGAAATTTGGAAGCGATTCTAGTGTCCCAGACGGAGCAGATATCCTGTCATTTGTCAAATTGCGTTTTTGTCAGCACCAACAACACAGTTGAGTATGAAAGTTGTATCATGGGGCTAAAACTTACCCGTGCAATGGGCATCAGGCGGTTAACTGTCTTTGGGAATTCCGAATTGGTAATCAAACAATCCTCAGGAATCTATCAAACTAAAGAACTACATTTGTTGCCTTACCATCGGCAAGTTTTATAGATGGCTTTGGAGTTCGAAGAAATCTCCTTTCTACATATTCCTCGTAATAGGAATGATTTTGCGAATGCACTAGCAACGTTGGCCTCCTTGATTCACATACCTGACAAGGAAAACATGCCAAGCATCACATTTGCCCTGCAAAAGGCCCTAGCTTAAGGGAACTATGTTGGAGAAGTATTGAATGTGCTACCTCCCATCCACAACCCTTGGTATCAACATATCAAGGAGTATCTGTGAGATGGATCTACACCCGCTGAGGCGAGCCGAACTGAAAAGAGGCGGATCTATCGAATGGCTATGAAATTCTACCTGAGCGGAGATGCACTCTACAAAAAGTGATGCAGGATTAGGTCTCCTCAGATGTCTACACAAAGACCAAGCTCAAAGGCTCATGGATGAGGTCCATGGTGGAGTATGTGGCCCACACATGAGTGCCCCCCTACTTGTCAAGAAGATCCTCAGAACAGGGCATTATTGGCTTACGCTCAAAGCTGACTGTGGTGATCACGTCAAGAGGTGCTATCAATGCCAAATTCATGGGAATGTTATCCACGCCCCTCCAAGGGAACTCCACAGTATGAGTTCGCCATGGCCCTTCTCAATGTAAGGAATAGACGTGATCGGGCCCATCGAGCCTAAAGCCAGTAATGGACATCGATTCATATTCATCATGATCGATTACTTCACTAAGTGGGTAGAAGCAGTCTCCTTCCCCAGGGTTACCAAAGAAGTCATCATTGCTTTCATCAAAAACAATATCGTCTGTCGATATGGACAACCAGAGGTCATTGTGTCAAACAATGCTAAGAACCTCAATAACAAAATGATGGAGGAGTTATGCAGTAAATTCCACATCAAACACCTTAACTCCGTCATCTACCGCCCAAAGATTAATGGTGTTGTTGAAGCGGCTAATAAAAACACCAAGAGGATTATACAGAAAATGTCCGCCAATCACAAAGGATATCCTGATCTCATGCCACTGACTTTATTAGCCTGCAGAACTTCCATGCGTACTTCTATTGGGGCAACACCCTACTTATTAGCCTATGGAATGGAAGCAGTGTTCCCCATAGAGGTGGAAATGGAATCCCTTAGAGTGTTGATGGCTGCTCAGTTGGATGAAGACCAATGGGTACAAGACAGGTATCACCAATTGTCTCTAATAGACGAAATGTGAACCGCGGCTATCTTCCATGGTTAGTTATATCAGTAAAGGATCGCAAGATCCTACAACAGAAAAGTCTGGCTACGACAGTTTAAACAACATGACTTGGTTTTGAAGAAGATCATTGACAACCAAGATCAATCCAAGGGAAAATTCGCTCCTAACTGGGAAGGCCCGTTTGTTGTCAAGGAGGTATTGACAAGAGGTGCTCTTAGACTACAGGAAATGGATGGCGATGAATTTCCACAACTCATCAACTCGAACACCGTGAAATGGTACTATGTTTGAGGATATCATCAAGTAAACATCCAGGTTTTTGATCACCAAATCACCAGTCATTCCGGTTCTCTAACCCTTCTTACATACTCTTTTACCCCTTAGGGAAACATACACTTCAAACCAGCAGCCTGGTTTCACCCCATTTCATACCTTTCACACAATCCTGAAGACGGGATTGAACCTTTCACACCTGCAATTTATCCTGAAGATGGGATTAAACTTTTCTACGCTTGCAGTTTGTCCTGAAGACGGGATCAAACTTTTTCCACACCTGCAGTTTGTCACAATCATGGGATCAAACTTTCTTCTCCCCGCAGTATAGCCTGCACATGGGATTCATACTTCTCTTTGGCTACGTAGGGAGTACGTAGGCAACCATATTCTATATGGCCCGGTCGCAATAAAAAAAACATTTCTTCCCTTTCTCTACAAAAACAAAAACCACAAAAACACTTCTACACCTTTCTTCATCAATAAAGCTTCTACACCCATCTGCCTTTCACATTCAGCGTTAAACCTCTTACACCAGGTTTGAACTATGTAGACCTGATTTCCTCTTCAATAGGAGTACGTAGGTAGCCATTTATGGTTCGGTCTAACCCCCTACTAGAACAAAAATACTTGTCACACGGTACTGGGATCAAACTTTAATCCACCACATTTCATCGTCTTCAGACCAAAGGGATGGAATTACCTAACCTCTCCTCACAAATATGAGATTCGGCGACTATCTAAGTTGCGGTTGTGCCTCAAAGAGCAACACCAATCCATAAGAGATGGAATTAACTAGGCTTCTCACAAATAGGAGTACTGGCGACCATCTGTGGTGCGGTCAATCTCAGAGAGGAAAAGCCACACTCCTCCCACATTTCCATATAGAAACCAGTCCCAAGACACCAAAGATGGTAGGGATACACACAGATCAATGATCAGTTCTGAACGATCCTGCGACGTCTCAATGTCCACACTTCAAGGATGAGTTCAGAATGCATCAAGATCACAAAGCCCTGAAGAAACAGGCAAATATCAAGCAAGTATCAAGGCATAACTTAATGGGAAGTATATCAAAATATATTTCTATGGCATATATAATACTGTTTGCTATATACATATGTGTTGTACATGACAAAATGGCTAAGCTAGTCTGTGAAGAAAAATACAAGTCTATCTACGGATCTGTATATATGCGGACTATCAGATCTAACATAGCATCCCTCTCCGAAGAAGGAGGTAAAGCTGCAAGCTCCTGCCCAATGGTATCTATGCGAGCTAGCAGATCAGAGGCTAACTGCATGGTGGCATGATGCTCATCGATGTATGCACTCATATCGGCAAGGATGCCAGTCGTAAGGGATCTCACTGAAGTACTGTCTGTGACGACCATATCCCGAGTAGATAGGGCAGCATCCCGCTCTATAATCGTTGAATCTCTGGTTGATCTGGCCTCATATCTCTCTAATAGAGTTGCGTCTCTCTCATTAAGAGCTGTCAACATCAAGGTTCTAGCCTGATCTCTCTCAAAGGTCTTCAGATGTAGACTCTACTCCAGATACTGTGTTGAATGCTGAATGACAGTAGTACTCGTAGTGGGAGAATCCATCACAAATGCTGGCAACCCAGTAGTCAAATCCTCCTCGATGGGAATATCAGTCTCCTCCATAGGCTCCTCATCATCGAAATCAGTCTCCTGCACTGTGGATACTACCGCAGTCGATGCAATCTCTGTCTCCATCTATGCGGAATACTCTGCAGAACGACCCGGATGACTGATAGAAAATTCAGCTACCTCTCGCTGATCCCAACAAGCATACAACCTGGGTCTATCCTCCACTGATAAGTGGCCTGAAGCAAAGCGCTGACTCGATGCCCCCTCAAATGGATGGAAGTCCAAAAACTGGTCAAACTGACACATCACGGCCAGTGGGTGGTAAGTAATCATGCCTCTCAAACCAGCCAGAGGAAGATAATCCATGCCCGAAGCATGAGTAATGAAGCTGTAGGGTGAGCTAAGCCCTGTACACGATAATATAGCAAACAGATCTCCATTCCCTGCCAGGAAAGCTGACCAAGATGCAGCATATGTACACTCTGCAGGCTGAAAGGAGTACGACATGGCTATATCATGGGTGAAACAATACCCATGCCTTCTAAAAGTGACAATCGGTCTCAAGTGTGACATAAACCACACGTATAGCATGACTGAGCTGCTTATAAACACTCCTGTCGGATAAGTGCAGCAATATGTGGCCGACCTCAGAGTCTCTGCCATAATCATCTGTATAATGGTGTGACACTCACTGAGAGCTCTCACTACCATAATGACCCCTATGTTCAAATCATCCATATACCGTGGCATGTAGACATATGATAGTACGCATAACAGCAGTACATCCACTCTGGATGAACGCCAATGATCCTCCGGTGTGGTGAAATCCTTGGAGTGCCGTGCATAACTATCCTCAGAGCCAAATCTGTCAAACAGAAAACACTAGGATATAACGTGGCCAGATGTGATCTCATCATGTACCACCCCATGCCTCAAGTCAGTGAGGGTCATGAACTGCCTACTCATGTATCCGATCCCATATTCACGTAAGGTCTGTCCAATGGCATCATCATGAAACGTGCATACTCTTCTAGAGTAGGAGTCAACTCCTGGGTCCCAAATCAGAAAATCTGCCTCTCCGATACCCAGTGCTCCAGCATACCCTCTATGAATCCTGCAGGAACCTTAAACATTAACAGGATCATAGTATGCTGCAATAAACCATCTACAGTCACCCTGTCTGATGGTGACATGCTATCATACCACAATCACATACCCGATGCCACCAATAATGGTGGGGTATGATCAATACGGTTAGCTGTCGAAGAAGACATCTGTACGGGCCGTGTCATAAGACCATCTAGGGGTCAATGTTGAATATCTCTGGACAAACATACATATGCATAACATAATAACATGCATGATACAATAGATGGCAACATGATGTAGGGAAATGAAAAATGTACATACATTCCTAAGTATATCATCATCTAATACATCTATGTACAGCTAAAATACAGGGAAATGGGGCAAAACTGCACTACATCTAACAGAGGCCTATCAAAAGATATAACGAGAATGGGGCGAAGCTACACAATGTCTAAATAGAGGCCTATCAAAAGAGATAACGAGAATATACATCAAAAGAAGTCAATGGTGTCAATGTCTACATCATCAATCCTGTCCACCTGATGTAACTCCTCCTGAGTTACTGGATCTCTATCTACAGGGATGTTAGGCCTATACCAGGGAGGATCTACACCGAAAAAACCATATGGGTCACCTAAGGGGCCAGTGCCAGAGCTGAAAGGATCAAAAGTATCTGCCTAAGAAGTATCTCTACCCAAGTGTCGGATAAAGAAATGTGCTAGATCCAACTGTCGGGTCAAACTATCAATCTGTGTCAAATGAGTCAGATCTCAGACACAGGCTAGCCAATCTGTCATCATCAAAAATCCGGGAACCATATCCCCCATAAACTAAGTGGCGCGGGTCTGGGATCCAGTGGTATGAGGGAACCACCAATGCTAGAACATCTCCTGAGTGCAGGGACCCTCTGATAAAGTGAAATTGTCAATCCCCAACAATGGGATATCAATGACGAGTGACTGCAAAACAGGCCAATAATGCCTGGCAAGAGGCAAGATCGGTATACAAATCTCTCCTGTAGTGCTCCTGATAGAACGCTCTCCTAAATAGAGCTCCCACCCTCCATCTGTGAAGAGAGGAATCCTACGAGTGGAAATCACATGCTCGACACCAGTCGGGTACCCATCCTCAAATCCAATGCTCAAATGCTCCCTAGAGTAGGGAACCCACGAGATGACATGATCCGCTGTCAACAACTCCAGCTGTAGGCGGCAATGAGTGAAACCCTCAGCAACAGGGACCTCCGCCAGTATGGAATGATGCCATCTCCGTCCTCGTGAATAGGTGTCTAAACCTAGCACACTCACAGGACGCAAACATGGAAGCCTCTCATAGGCCAAAAATTGCCAACACAAAGGCAACATCTACTGTCAATCAACACTCTTAACCTATACATGGGAAAAGACAAGAGAAATACTCACCAACAGAAATGGGTAGAATCTTAACCAAGCCTCGATCAAACCCTGCGAGCGCATGCACATTCCCCTGAGGAAGTAGGCGAAGGTATAGGAACCCCAATCATAATCTCCTATACGGTCCACGTGTTGAGTGGCGTTGATCAAAGCGAAGGACACCGTAGAAGAGTTATCTTCTATGAAGCAGCCCCTAATGATCATCAGGAACAATCGCCAGAGAATCCAATCCCTGACTCTCACATCATCGAGAATGGGCTCACTCAATAGCCCGCTCATAGCATATATGTTCAAAGGGCCTGTACGTATAGTCCTGCCCTTGAGCGCTCCGTCTGGAACTCCCAACAAAGATTTGACGGCAGTAGGGGTAATATTCGCCGTACAAGGCACTGGCGCCCCTCCAAACTCCATACCTATGATAAACCGCCAATCCATCGGCGTCATCATCACCTCATAGTCCAGCTAATGGAGTTACTGAGTTTGGTGAAACCAGCGCTCAGACAATGCCCTGAGGTAACCCTAGGGACAACGACGGGGAAGAATGGAAAAGAACGTCCTGAATCCCCAACCATGTACAATCGCTTTATAGTCATCGTACAAAGCCTGATAGATAGAGTGGATGCTGAACCAATTCCCTCGAGGCTGTGTAAAGCCGGGAACCTACATCAAATGTAGATTAACATCAGAACCCTTTACTCCTCATCAATAGGAAATAAAGAAGATTAAGATCTAACTTTATACCTCATTTGTGTGCAGGTAAACTAAAGGGTGTTGACTCAAATCACCCAGGAGCTCTGGGTTTGCCACTTGAATGCCT
Source organism: Panax ginseng (assembly GCA_020205605.1). Classification (NCBI taxonomy): domain Eukaryota; kingdom Viridiplantae; phylum Streptophyta; class Magnoliopsida; order Apiales; family Araliaceae; genus Panax; species Panax ginseng. The sequence goes on along the minus strand of CM035128.1, from coordinate 38,072,899 downwards.
GGCAAATCCCTACGGGGAACACGTGCAACAGGAGTAGGAACCTCAACCGGTACATCCTCATCCTCGTCCTCTACATCCGGCACTTCAACCCGGATTGGATGTATCACCGCCTCCACCAAACGATGAGGCTATCTGATAGAACGGGGTCGAGGTACTTCAGAAGCCCTCCCCCGTACACCAGAAGTGGTCCTGTGGGAACTACTCGACTGATCCGGATTCATATATCTGGACAATAAGTCTCTCAATCACCTCAGAAAGGGTGTGGTAAATTCTTATTTGGAGCTTTTTAAGATGCATCTTATGACTACATGTATGTATGCATTATTTTAACATACATCTATAGTAGAGTTAAAAATGCATGACTACCCAATGCATACGTTTTGAAATTTTTTTGCCATAGTCCCCTTTGTAAATAGGACTATCCACATGCTCATAGGCATGACTAGGTGGCCATTCAGTAGCACACCTACCCACAGTCATATACATTCTACATGCATTAATACATCATAGTAAAGAATCCGTAAGTGTAGTCTAATTACCAGGATTATTTTTCTTTTCTACCTTTACTCATTTGTCCTCAAATAGGATAAGAAATGATAGTAAAAGGTGCCAATTTGACTATTTCAAAAGTCAAATTTTTTCACATCATTATGTTCAGCATGGTTTAATACTAACATTTACTATGTTGAATATTTTTTATAAAGTCATATCAGCATGCATATTCACTACTATGTGCCTAAGTGCATTTCATGTGATAAATCATTTTCCAACGGATAGAAACTGGAAAAGAATACATGCATACGTTACCAAGATAGTGAAGAACACTTGTGTGGTAGCAGAATTTGTAGAAAGTTGCCCAAACTCAGTAAGTCTGAAGAAGAGCTCTCAGATTTCCTTCGCGGTGCAGCTTGAAAGTGACTTGTGAAAGCAACCCGCAGGACTTTCATACTCACGGTTGGTCGCAGGTCAATCTGCGGCTACCGCAGGTGTACCTGCGGCACCTATACATGGGTCCCACCCCTCCGGCCCCGTTCAATTCGAGTTGCAAAGGAGGTTTCGCAAGCTGAAAAGGCCAAATCAAGAATAAAAATGCTATGCGATTGAGCGGAATAGCCTGGAATCCTGGTTTTCACGGGCCAAACTTTGGCTCCACATATCACTCATTGGTATTCGCCTAAATATAAGGTACACTATACCAGTGACCTCAGCTTTTGCAAATCATGCTCGGCAATACCTCACAAAGGTCCAATGTCATCAGTGCAAGGTCATAGCCCTAAAACCATCCCCGGCGGGGGTCACAACGCCGATTTTAAATGTTGATAAAGTATCCCCGGTGGGGGTCACAACGCCAAAGTCAAACATTGATAAAGTAACCCTGGCGGGGGTTACAACGTAATGCAACCGTTGATATACGCATCAACGAAGGTCAAGCAACCTTGTCATACTTCCTAGCAAGGGTCATAACGTAATGCAATCATTGATACACACATCAATAAACGTCAAGCAGCCTTGACAATTTGCCCTACAGGGATCTATCAGGTGATACACACATCGGCGAAGGTCAGGCAGCCCTGACAATACATATTATTGGCAGTAAGTCCAACAAAGATCGTGGTATATGTTGGTGACACAAACTAGAAAAGACCATTCTCATCGGAGAGGACCAATGATGGAATATGTTATACACATCCTCAAACAGACAAAGCTTTATCCTCACAGATCTCTTGTATACGAGAGGAACCTCTATGGAGTAAAGGTCTGTATCAAGGATCCAAGACTTTGGTGATATCCCCAATGTCAATATCCTTGAAGACTTGGATCGCATGTCCGAGACATTACTGATTTTCATCCCCAGCAAGATTAACAGGGAACCGGCAATCATTCATTCATGCATCAAACATTTGCATCATGTTGCTACACATAGCATCATGTTTATCTTGTTGAATTTCAAGTGTTTATGCTTCTTTATCATATCCATGCCTTCCATTGCATGAATATGATAAAGAGGGGCATCTGTAGACACTCAAAATTTTCTGCACACCTGTTACTAACATTGTAGGAGGGCAGATTCGTCTTTTGGAGATAACCCTGGAAGACAGTTCACATCCATTCCAAATACTACCAGAATTTCAGTCTCAAACCCAGAACACACACCGTGAGTATCAATTCCAACCTCGGAGATAACCCTGAGATTCGTCCTTGGAGATGACCCCAAGGAATGTTGTTGCAGTTCCAACGATAACTCCAGAAATTCTTGTTTCAAATGCATGCGATTAGTTTCAATCTAAGACCTCCTGTCGAGGAACTCATTCCAAAGACCCAGAGCTAACACCGGGAAGACAGGAACACTTACAGATGACCTTGCAAAATTTAAACACTTACAGCAGTCTAATCTCAGATGTAACCCTGAGCAACGTCTGTTATCAGCCTAAACTGGAGATAACCCTAGTGAAGGGCAAAATTTTCATTTTTCCACTTCAACCCCCAGTGCGCCGTCTCAACACTTCATACATACATTTCTACGCAGCAATGTCCCACAAGAGCCAAGGAGTTTCAATCCCGAGTGACTATTACGCGAGGCAGCACACCGGATAGAATTTATAGCTTGAAGACCATGGGCATGGTCCCCTCTTCCTCACTTCGTACAACCTCTAATCCCATGCCATTGTGTAACTCTCGACAAAAGCGGTCTGAAGAAGTCTTATACACCTCGTTTGGATGCTCGGATTGAAGTTATGCAAGTTCGAGCAGACATCACAAAGGCACGCAGTGCACGTCTTGAGATGATAAGACCCACTTGAACTGGGCCAGTAGTTGCATCTGCGGTTGCCAGTAGTACACTATGACCACCGACTCTATAAATATAGAGCTTGGGGTGGCCATTTTTAAAAAAGAAAACGCGAGGAAGCCTTGTCTAATTTGCTATGTACACACCCCATATTGAGTACTTTCTCATTTTAAATACCTGTTAGCTCACATATAGCTATACTTTATCGGCGGGAGCTAAGTGTTTATCCATCTAAAGTCATAGAAGCCTGCATTGGCAACCCACTGTAAGCCTTCTCACACTCTATAAAGCCTTTATCTTCATCTTTGCACACACTATTCTTCACATTGAGAGTCGTGTTATGTGTGTATGCCCGGACTTCAGTCCGTAGTTTTCATTTCTATCTGTATATATATACTTATATGTGTATATATTTATATATGGAGTAACATTATCAAGTTATGCCTCGATTGAGCCTAGACTTATGTCTGGAGTGTTTATTTGCTTATATATATATATATATATATATATATATATATATATATATATATAACTGTTGTCAGACTCTATTTGATGAGCCTGGATTTTACATCTAGAGCATTTACTTGCTTTTATATATATATATATATGAACTGTTGTCAGACTTTGTCTGATTAGCTTGGATTTTACATCCGGAGCGTTTATTGCTTTTATATATATATACTTATATATATGAACTGTTGTCGAACTCTGTTCGATGAGCCTGAGTTTTATATCTGTGGCGTTTATCACTTATATATATATATATATATATATATGTGTGTGTGTGTGTGTGTGTGTGTGTATGTGTGTACATTTCTGTCAGGCTGGAGTTTACTTCATGGCCTTTTACTGCTTTATTTACATTTCGTCCCGCCTGGAGTTTACTTCATGGCAATTGATAAATATTCTTACTTTATTTACATTTAGTCTCGCTTTAGAGTTTACTTAAGTGGCGGTTGATTGCATTATTGCTTTATTTACATTTCGATCCTCCATGGAGTTGCTTTCGTGGTGGTTGATCATGTCCATATATATATATATATATATATATATATATATATATATATATATATATATATATATATATATATATATATATATTTACCGCTTTTATATATATTTATTTTTGGTCCCCATGGAGGTGCTTCGTGGTGGTTTATCATGTCTATATATATATATATATATTTACAACTTTTATATATATAATTGCATACTGATTTTCATATAAATTGCGGCATCATGTGAGCCTAGGAATCATGTGATCACTGATTGATCTCTTGAATCTAGATTGAGTTCCGTGATAGACATTTCAAATTTGTAAGCAACTTGTAAATTATTCACGGTGTTTGAATTTCCTTAGATGGCTATCATGCCCATGCAGAGTTCGGCACTGCTATACATTATTTTCTCGAAGATGCTTCGCATCTCGAAAAATAAAAGCAAACAAGCCGAACATTTAATAATAAAATGGAAGTATGAAAATGTCTCAATTACTATTGAGCACAGGGTTTAAAAAACTCTTTTACAAAACTTCATTGTTATATCATGTTTAAAACTGAATTTGTATACAAATTCAAACCCTTTCAGATATAGGTGCTTAACGAGGCCCTCGACTACTTCCAAATAATTGCACATTAATCCACACACACACACATTCATATAACAGTTTCTTGAAAAGTGGCGATCACCGTGGCAACACGGATGTCGGGGGTGCCTAACACCTTCCCTCCGCATAATCAAGCCCCCGAACCCAAATGAATCTCGGTTTCACAGACCCATTTAGCAGTGTCACATCACTGGGTTAATATGCAAACCTTTTCTCGGTTGCGTTGGTGCAACCAGTTAAAACACCAACTGGTGACTCTTAAAGTAAAATCATCGACATTATACATGTCGGACCTTTTTCACTTGTTTTTTCAAACAAATCTCACATAATATGAGAACACCAAAGAACAAGTAACGAAAAGGGACAAATAAAAATCCCGATGTTGACAAAGGTAATATTGACAAAAAAAATATTAAACTAATTCCCCAGCAATGGGGCTAAAAACTTGTTACGGCGCACCCACTTACAAGCGGACTTTTTCTATTAGCTAGGCGCAGAACGGGGTCCTTTTTCTGTTGTAGTGTCATCTGGTAAAACAACCATAACCTTTGATCCGGAAGGATTTACGAGGCGTACCACCTATCAAATCGAAGCTATCGACGAGCTCTATAACTTTTATTCTTTGCGAATTGAGAAATAATGGATCGATGAAGGTCAAAATTGGGTTGGAAGTGACTGCTATGCAAATGGCCATCCAAAATAGTGAAATTCAACGTCTGTTGGTACAAATGTCATAACTCTTGCATCCGAACTCCAATTTGAATGATTCAAGATGTTACGGAAAGCTAAAAAGAAACTCTAAAACATAATCTAAGATCTAAGCCAAGAACATGAAATAAACATAAAAGCCCAAACGATGTCCGGATTGCTTTTCTTTGCATTTTCATACCAATAGAAGCTCACACAGCTCCCAAGCATATAATCTACAAAATGAACATAAAATACATGAAAAGTAGCTAAAAACATGAGTTTAAGCAAATAATTCAAGTAATAGATACCGAATAAGTAGGTATAAAACCTACTTATCATGAACACACCATGGGTTGCCATTGATTATGTTTTATTTCCCGTTCACATAACAGTTCCTGGGCATTTGTTTTTGTTGGTCTTTGATGTGCATCGTAGACTTTTAGTAGTTTACAATTCTCTTCAACCAAATAGGACAGTCATGCGAACCAATATTATGGATGTTTGTGAGCCTTATATTTTCATTCTACCCATAATATTGTCTAAGTGTTGTTTTTGGATGGGTATGTCAAATATTGATTTCAATAGTGAACCATATCGCAATAAGGGGGAACATGATATAATTAATCTTTAATTTGTTGAGGGGTTACCTGTACATGTTGAGGGGTAAGGTTTATATTATATTCAATATTTTTATTATTCCATCTACTACGATGTTTGGTTTGATTTGTTTTATATTTTGTTTATTTTTTCAGTGATTGTGGAATGTTCACAATTTTTTTTGCGGAACATTTTCTTCACTAACGGTCCGCTGAAATGCCTAATCCATTTCCCATCATGCAATACCACAAGAAATTATGCTTTAATCTGTTCATGCATGCGAGGAACAAGCAAGTAGGTGGATACGATTCTGATACAGAATACCCAGGAAGATTTGTCAGAGAAGAATAGTTTGGTTGTCACTGTATTTTTCGTTGTAAAGTTTTATTCATCTTGTTTTTTTGGGGATATTCGTTACCATTTGTTATGGTTCTTGACTTTAAAATGTTTTGTGAATTTTTTGATAATGGAATTATGTATTTGTTTTTATTATGAGATGTGTCACATAGTTTTGTTAGTTCAGATTGGGTTGTTTGGACTCTCTTTTTTACAGGTAACCAAAATTAGCTGGTTCTTATTTATAAATAACCCTTAAAAAATAATTTTTCTTTAATATGGTACAGTTGGTAGCCAAACTGTCATACAAAGGTAACCATTTTAGTTGTTGTGGGTAACCAAATAGTCATAACAAAAATTTCCAAAACAGTTAACCAATTCTCACATGTTTGTGTTTTATATGATATAGCTGGTAGCCAAACCTTCATACAAAGGTAACAATTATTAGTGTTTGTGGGTAAACAAATAGTTATAAATAAATTCAAAAATAGCTAACCAATTCTTACATGTATGTGTTTTTTATGGTTCAGTTGGTAGCCAAACATGTAAACAAATGCAACCATTTTAGTTTTTATGGGTAACAAATAGTCATAGAAAAATTATAAAACAGTTTTAAAATTGAAATAATGTGTGTTTTATATGGTACAGTTGGTAGCCAAACCTTCATCCAAAGGTAACCATTTTAGTTTTTGTGGGTAACCAGATAGTCATAAAAAAAATCAAAATAGTTAACCAATTCTAACATGTATGTGTATATGTATATTGTTATTTCAAGATATAATCCCAGAGTGGTCGTGTGGTTTTCCTATTATTTTATGTTAAAAAGAAATTAATGCAAAAAATCATCATTCAATATTATGCAAGATAAAATCGATTTTTTATATCAATAAATTGATTACCATATGTCTGGTTATTGATTAATCATAGTAAACATCAAAGAGTTTTTTTATTTATAATTTTTTTACTGATGTACTATATTAGAAATTTTTTGGTTGGAAAATAGGTGGATTATTGCATGTTTTCTTGTTATGTCCTTTTTCTTGGAATCTGTTGCATTTGTTTTGAATTTTATTTTCAGATCCATGCTTGTACCTACCTATCTTTGGTCTTCCAGCTGGTCTTCTTGTATTTGGCGGTTTTACGCATATGTTTCTTATTTCATCGGGCACATTCCAATTCTCTTTGTCATCTAACGGCAGGATGGAAGCTGAATACGTGTCTACCAAAGTTGTTTTGAAATAGTATTTTGAGCAAAATTCATAGCAGCTCAAATTTCTTTTGCTGATAACAGCAGCAGCTTGTGGACAAGGCATTTCATGATACTAAAATTTACGGCATGTGCATGACCTTGTTCCATGTCCACAATAAACTGTTTGGTGACATCGTAAACAATAAAAATCACTAGGTTTGATGTCTCAACCTACAACACAATTTAATGGTGTAGTTAGTATGTATAATAATTTTTTTTATATAACTCGGAATAATTAAAGGCATATGTACTGTTGGTAACTTTTTTTTAGTATATACAAGTAACCAAAAATGACTAATGTAGTTTCCTTAAAATGCAAATGCAACTTTTGGTAGGTATGCATTTAACAATTTAAAAGTTGTATCATTGACCTTAATTTTCTTTGATTCAATGATATTAGATTGCAATCTTCTCTCAGCTGTTGTGGAAAGGGTAGTGAATGTTGATATTGCTGCTTGTTTGTTTGTGAATACCATCTTTGAACCATACAACGTAGGCATTCAATCATTGATGCAACTGGAAGATCCCTAATTCCTTTGATTGCATTGTTAATATATTCGGCGGTGTTTGAAGTCATTGTTGAGTACCTGCTTACAGTCCCACAGAGCCTCATGCACTTATCTAGCTTAACCTCTTCCTCCAAATATGTCCTTATTTGAGCATCAAATGCATCAATTCCAGCCATGTGTATGTTGAATTGTTCAATGGTGTAAGCTCTACAAGCCCCGTTGTATGCTTTTTTGAGTTCTTCTCCTTTCTTTTTGAATCTATTTTTTATATTTTTCAAAATATGGTATGTTCATGAACCGTGCATGACATCAAGGAATACAATGCATTTTCCTTCCCTAACTCCACAAGCATTTCTCAAATTGACAAAAACCCATCTCCAAGATAATTCATTTTCACTGTCAACCACTGCAAAAGCAATCGCTATAATGTTTCTGTTTGCATCATATGTGCTTGCTATGAGGAGTGTCCCCCTGTACGTTGATTGTATGAATGTGTCATCGATTACAATGATTGGGAAGCAATGATGCCATGCTTCAATGGATACCCTATTACAAAGAAGAGATACTTGTACTACTAGAAAAACAAGAATACATGACGAAACTTTGAGACAATTTTTAAAAACAATCACAAAAGATAGTAATTTGTGATGGACTTTTTAAGCAATCACAAAATAATAATATATATGATGGCTTTTAGTGATGACTAATCTTTCCATCAATGTATTATAATTGTGATGGCCATGTCAATCACACTAATTTTTTCACGCAAAATAAATTTTTCTTTTTGTGACACACTAAGTCATCACTTATAGAGATACCCTTTTCGTGATTGCATTAAAGCTATCACTATATATTTTAATGTAAGAAATTATCAAAATAATATTTTATGACGACCGTGACAATCATTAAAAAGATAGATTTTTGTGACGACTTTTATTTGTAATTACAAAAAGTAGGTATTTTGTGATGAAATTTTCAAGCCATCACAAAAAAATAAAATATATGATGGCTCTTAGTGATGACTAATTTTATCATCATTATAGAGTATTTGTGACTGCCATTGCAATCACCAAATCTTATGTGGAAGTAATTTTGTTTAGTAAGTTAACTCACATATGTTTCCTTTTATATTTTGTTTTAAAATTATAATCATGATCTTGGCTTTGGTGTAGTGGTAATACTCGTTATTTAGTTTGCAAATGGAGGGAGGGTTCAAATTCTACAAGTATCATTTCATACAATTAATATAGATACAATTAATACAGTGAAATAAATTATACGTAAATAGATATTCACGTTCTTACATTTGATCCCTAAAGTCTTGTTTTTTTGTGATGAATTTGACAATCACAATAGATTACGTGTTAATGTGGTTGTATTAATCATTACAAAAACACTAAGCGTTTACGTGATTGCCAAAATCATCACGTAAAACCTTTCA